>CM045758.1:81173019-81590779 GCA_025200525.1 Camellia lanceoleosa | reverse complement strand
TTTGTTCAGAGGCTACTATAATTCAGAGTCAATGTCACTATTACAATCTAATGTCACAAAGTGCAATGTGAAATCGATAAATCACTAAAGAGTCCAAATCAAATGCAAATCGCTTTTGAAAACTAATTTTATAAAGAAGTGTCAAACATGGATCGCTTTGCGGACATGAGTCGCCAATTTCCTAAATGTTTTATTTTCAGTGGGAAATTTAGAAACCCCGACTCGTGCCTAAGGCCACGCTGTCTGGCTATCACCAAAGTTGCCTCAATGAACTTGGGTATGAAAGAGAAGGTCATGCACGAGCACCCTTCTACCATCAAAGATCGCCTTTACTAACACGATATTTTGTTTTTGAAAACACATGTGTTCTTATCTTGCTATTAACCTAGAATTACTATGTGATGCTCCGCAGATACAAGTATAGACTATATCACTAAGTTGAACAAAACATTGCATGTTCGCTTAGAAAATGATTTAAAGTTTGTTACCGCAAGTAGGCTAAATCAAGAATTTGATGAATTGTTCCAATTCAAGCAATCCAACCTTCACCCACGTGCATTCGTGCAATTATATCAAATAAGTAGTTAGCCTCATGGTAAGCATGCTTTTATGGCAACATTAACACACATGCAGAATGCTAAAGCGTAAACACTCACAGTGTACTTCGAGCCAAAACAGAGAACTAGTTAGAAATCATGTATGATCCTAGTTCATGTTAGGATCGCTAATGCAACACAGGCAAGAATGTGACTAAGATAGGCTGCCATTCGCGATGTCATGTGAATGCATAATTCGATACATATGTTCAATTTGGAATTGAAATACAATGCAGTTAGTATGATGCGCCGAGCCCGGTGCATGCAAAACAGATAAATGGATACACGCATGCAAGCATAAGGATGCTAATTGAAATATGCCCTAAAACTAACCATCGTAAGCGGTTAAGTAAAAGAGAGAAAGAAATGGAGGTTGCAAGACATGCATCACACACGCATCGCTTATTACATCAGCTTGACCCTCTCGATGGAGGGTCCGAAGAAAGCTAATTAAACTAATTTTTACATCACAAAACTAATTAACTAACAAGCTAATTAATTGCTTATTACAACACAAATTGAATAGTTAAATGCATTAACTAATCAGCACAAAACCAAAGCATAAACTAGCTAAGCAAATTAGCTAAGTAAAGCAAAGAAAGCAATGTCCTCAAATGGAGAAGAATGCACGATGTTCGGCCGCTTCGTCAAAACTGCCGCGATGCCCCGATTTGCCTCTGCTTGCAATGCTCGTAACCTTGCACTAAGCTCCGTAAAAGCTTTTAACTCACCTTGGGGACTGTCAAGGGTCGCCACCACCTAGGTGTTTCCAATTACCCATCGACCACTTTTCTTTCATCAGAGACCGTAAAAAGTGGTTGGCACTAGTTTTTCGTTAACCGACCAATTTTGTTGCACTTCTCCACTTTGTCAGCAACAGAGCAAGAAAGGGCATGGTAATGTATTTGCAACATATGTGTGCACAACCACCCTTCCCATCATTTGATAAGCCAAGAGTGCGGTTCTCGACCCTGCCACTACCAATCACGATCTCGATGCATGATGGTCGAGAAGCCAAATTGCATAATTCAATATGAAATGAATGCACAAATAAACACATAAAGCCTTGACCTCTATCATGTATGATCAAGAGGGTCGATCGAGAATTTAGGCACGCTTCATCACTTCAAGTATGAACGCCCTCATTTCTCGTGTTTGGACTAACAACTAATCCAAACACAAAACAAGCAACAACATGAGAAAATGCAAAGCAAATTAAGCATGCACACATACAATACAAGGCATGTAAATACAATGTTACCACGCGGGCATACTCAATGCAAAAGATAACATGGCATACACAATGCGAAGTACATGGCATACACAATGCGATGAACAACATGGCATATACAAAGCGATGACCATCATAGCATACACAATGCAATGTGATATAAGCACGCATACTACATGGCATACCCAATGCTAAATGGACTTAAAACAAATATGGATAGACCTTAGACATGTCCAAATCAGTAGCCATAATGCTAAAATAAAAGCACCAAAAGCATATACAAGCATGCATGCCAATTGGCCTATCCACTAGCCCAAAGAGCACAACCTCAAGAGTGCTCAAAGAGTGACAAATGTAGAAGTGTGACAACACTAAAGGCTCTAAAATCAAGTGTGAAATGATGCCAAATCATTCAAATAACACAAGTAAAGCATGCAAGAGGGCCTAAGGCACAAAGCCATTAAAGGGACTACACAAGGGGCATGCAATACATGACACAAATGATTAAACCAATCACAAACAGAGCTTAATTAGGTCTAAACAAAGACCAAAACAAGCTAAGATGGAGGCTCGAGGACCTAGGCAAGATGGCATACATACTAGGCCACAAACAAGGCAACAAATGCACAACCCTTAGAGGCACTCAAAGGGTGAATGAAGTGGGAACATGGCAATGCTACAAGCTCAAATATCATGGTAATGATGCCAAATCATGCACACAACACAAATGAGGCATGCTATAGTGCTCAAGACTTGAAGCTAACAAGGCCAATTGCAGACAACTATGCAAAACATGAAGCATATGGCATGGGCAACCCAAAAAAGTCCTAGAACATGTCAAAATGATACTAAAACATATATGGAAGGAAGCCAAAATATGCTAGCATGAAGGGCATGAAGCATGGAATATGCAAGGCAAATAAGGTGGATTACACTACACCTACTAAGACCAGCATGAGATGGTTTCGCCAACAAAAATCAGAGTTATATCATGGAAAAATAACCCCAAAAATACATTAAAATGATAGCTCGTAAGCTAAGGCATGAAGGCATACGCAATGATTCACGTTAAGGCATAAAGGGCAAACCCTCCAACGCATTGAATGAATGACAAATGCAAGTATATGACCATGAAACATGCACTGAAATCACATTTGAAATAATGCCAAATCATTCACATAGGCCAAGCAATGCATGCTAGTGGACTTGATACACAAAGCTAACAAGCTAGAATGCATTATAGCTATACAAAGCATGGCATGCAAGACCAAAACAACACAAATCAGAGCTTAAGCATGCTAAAACATGGACAAAAGCTTCTCAAAGTTAAGCCAAAATCATGCTAGAATGACATGTTAAAGCACGATACACATTAGGCTAATTCATGGAATTACACTACAAGTGTATGGAGCAAGCAAGTAGGGCTGCAAACGAACCAAGCCGAGCCGAGCTCGCCTCGTTTATTAGAGGCTCGTGTATTTTATCGAGGTAGGATATGAGCTCGAGCTCGGCCGATATATTCAGCCGAGCCGCTACTGCTAATTTGAACTTGAACTAGGCTCGAGGCTCTGCCTCGTATAATTTTTTTTTAATATTATTTATATTATTTAAATATAAATATTTAAATTAAAAATATTATTTATTTTATTTAATATATAAAAAATGTATTTATATTATTATTTATATATATATTTATATATTTTTAATATATAAATAATGTATTTATAAATAATATATAAATAATGTATTTATTATATATTATTAATATAGATAAACGAGCAAGTTTTAAATTTGTTCAGCCTATGCGAGCCTCGCTCGCTTAGTAAACGAGCCTATAATAAGTCTAAAATTCTCGTTTTACTAAAGTTCAGCCATCGAATTATGTTTTCATGCAAGGGGCTACCAAACCTTAAAAGAGGTATGACATGGAAAAACAACACCAAGAACATGCTGAAAGGGACTCAAAACAAGCTAGAAAGACATGTTACTTCATGAGGCATACAAGACTAGTTTGTGAGAAATACACTACAAGTGTATAAAGCATGCAAGAGGTGACAAAACCAAGTTAAAACAGTGGTATGCCATGCTAAAATAACCCCAAATACATGCTAAGATGGAGCCAACATAAGCTTAACAAACATACTCACACATGAGGCATTCAAAGCAAGCAAACAAAACAACAAGGAGAGGGGACCCTCTCCTTTTGGGACTCAAACACCATTTCCCCACTAAAATTGCTCTAGAATTCAAGGTAGAAAGGTCATGCAAAGGTTAAAGCAAGAGCCCAAAGGGATGGTTTCAAAACAAGGCCTAACAAGGCCTAAGAGGGAGATCGCCTCAACACAAAAGTGACCTTAAACAAACATGACAAGCATGAGAAATCGAACTTTTTTCAAGAGAAAGTTGCTTAAATCAAAGATGAAAATAGGTCCAAAAGCTTAAGCAAAATCAAGGATTTAAGGGTTAGAAGCTCACCCTTGAAGAACACCTTCAAAGCCGCAACTCCAAAGAACTTCTTTGAGTTCAAACCAATCCAAAACTCCAAAACCAACCTCAAAGAGCCTCAAAGAACAAAAGGATGGTGTTTTAGTGTGTGTTTGTGTGTTAAAGTGTGATAAAATGACTCTTTTGAACACAAATATGAAGAGAATATGCAAGATAGATACAAAGGTGTATGTATAATTCTTGAGAACAATTTTCAACCTAGAGGATGGAGGAGGAGGTTCTTATATAGAGAACCAAGCCTCAAGCTTGTTGAGGAAGCTTAGGATCCAAGGCCATCCCTTCATACACGTATGGAGAATGGTTTTAGTGCCTTCCACCAGAATAACCGGAGAGAAAATATCTGTGAAGTCGGTGAAAAGTGGCCACCAATTGAAGTGGTCAACTAGCTACTTACACCGGTCACCGACCAAGGCAAGTGGTCGCCAGAGTCAAAAGTGGTCGGCCACAGGGAGAGGTGGTCAGAACATGAAACCAAGGTAGGTGTGGTGGCCAACCAAAAAGGTGGCCCAAAGACTAAGAAAGCCGGGCCGCCGACTAGAAAATCGTCATGGAGGAAAAGTGGTCTCCAAGGGGAAGAACTGTCTCCCACCCTTGTACCACCTTCCAAACAAGGAAAAAAGGTTTGTACCAAAAAAACCAAAAGGATACAAGACGAAGTTCGAGAGGCAAAGCGCACCAAAGCTCTAACACTAGTCCACTGGCACCAAAAGTGGTCTCTGACCACGGTGTCCCTCTAGGCAGAGGCAACAAGGTCCGGTTCAAAAACCATGCCAAACGGAGAACGTTAAGCGGTCCTAAGTCAAGGCGTACCAAGACTCAAAATCGCAACGAGTCTCCAAGCAGGAAAAGTCATCTACGACCACAAAAGGATGGTCTACAAGACCACTCCCTCCCTCCAGGGAAGAGAAACAAGGCTTGGTCCACAAACTGAGCCAAAACACAAAGAGTTCAGAGGCCCGGAGGTAAGGCACTCACCAAAACTTTGAAACCTCGAACGAAAGCACAACATGCGAATCACCGAAAGTGCTCAATCAATGACGCTCGAGTCTCAAGGTCGATCGAATATGCGGTGACTACATTGACAAACAGGCACACTCTAGTTTCTTGGATCATACCCGTCCCCAAGTAACTTCCTTTTCACTATCATCCGTATTTGATTCTCTTTTGGGTTTCATCTCTTCTTTCTCCATAACCAATTTCTCCCTACTCTTTACTAACGCTTTTCCTTCTCAAATTGCGACCATTACTACCATAGTGTTTTCGGGTTTTGCTCGGGGTTCAAGTGCATCCATCATGCATAAGTTAGTGCTTTCAAATAAACACCTCAAAGCTTGGGTAGATAAGATGAGGTGATGTATATCGGGTCAAGGTGGTTAGTAGTGTATTGATGAAATTGAGGCGAAAGGTGATGGTACTTAGTCATGGGATGGCAAAGGTTAATGGTGACATTAAGTTTTTGTAATGGAGTTATAACCTTATTGTCAATGAGATCTTGAATCTCATGATGAAGGCAAAAGTAACTATCAGTCTCATGACCATGTTGTTGGTAGAAGGCACAACGCTTGGTAGAATCATGTTTGGCTGGGAGAGGATCGAGAAGAGGTTGAGGGTCAAGGAGCTTAAAGTGTCCTTTGTATATCGTAACTTTCATGGCTCAAGAGGAGGCCATATAGAGATTGTGAGCTTTGATTTAGGGTCGTTGAGTTGGTTGTTTGTGGACTAATATTAGCAAAAGGGTAAACTAATATTGGCAAAAGGGTCACTATTTTGGCTATGGTGGTGACAATATTGACTGGGGTTTAAAAGTTGTGCTATCGCTAGTAGTATTGAACCGCAGATACATGTCTTCTTCATGGGTTCCTTTTCATCCACTATGATTCTCTGCTTGATGGCATCCTCTATCCAAAACCCCATTTCGGCAACTCCTTGAAAGTGAAGAGGAAAGGACTATCATTTTCGCAATATCTTTCCATGCAAATTCCTCATAACCATACGGATTTGATCTTTCTCAGAGGCCTGTCATCATCGATGTCTTTTCCTCCATCTAGTAATGAACTCCACAAAGCCTTCCTTGGGCTCTTAGCGGGTTGCTTCTAGCTCTTGGGTGGTCAATTCAAACTATGTGTTGTGATCAATGCCCCGGCTTAACTCCTCCTAATTCGCCATCAATCCTCCAATTTAGCATACCAAGTAATAGCTACACCCAACAAAGTTCTCCTAATAAAGACATCTTCTAGGCACAAGTCAAGCCCATAGGTTTTAGGACATCCAAGAAAAAACTAATATGAACCATAGGGTCCCTGCACTCCATCAAACTTGTATATGTGTGGCATCTTGAACCTTTCAAGCAATCTCACAACAGTTTTTGTATATCCATCCTCAATGTTTGGAATGGAGTTGATGTCCTATGATTTTTTAAATAGCTTCTCCAGCTTAGTTATTTCCATCATGATGGGGTTGAACTCAGTAAGATCAAGAGGGAAAAGTCCTTCAATGGGCTATGCCTGAGCTTTGGTAGTATAGGTCTGGCCTGCCCTTCCTATAGATTAGGACCCTAAAAGTCCTCAATCAAGGAAATGGATCCGCACTGGATGATTGGCCGGAGGTGGAAGAGTGGTGGATGAACCAAATGGGTGCTACAATCCAACAATAGTCTCATTGGGTGGCAACTGTGTGGTTGAGAGCATCCATAGTCCATAGAAGAGTTGTGAGCATGTCCACTAAATCCATCGGATTTTGGGCCATCACGAAATCTGTTGAATTGGCAATCGGGGAGTTGGGTAGGTGTAAGCTGAGAGGTGATTAATGCGAACTTTGACCAGTTGTACCTATCTGACCCACATTCTTCTGACTACTAATAGAAGAGACACCAATACTGGCTGACCTTAAACCAAATCTGTAGTTTTGCAGAGTATACCAAATGAGTCCATAAAACTTGCGGGATATTAGATCTTTCTAAAGCTATGGTGATACAACTACCTAGCAAAAAGAAAAGAAAACACCAAAAATAAAACCTCAATTAGACAGTATTTCAGCTACACTTCGGCTCAATCTCAATATCTATATAACTAATTACTGCTAAAAATCACTGTATGCCACACTGAAAATACTAAATTCAGCCCCACAAAACTGATGTGCCTGAACCATTGATCTGAATTTGAGAACCCCTATATGGATCCAACACATAGCACATTGTAGGTAAAGCAAACAAACACCTATGGAGGGTTAGGGTTACCCTATCCTAGAGTTAGAATGCTATAGAGCTTCACTATTCAAACACGCAAGATCACAACATCCTAAAATGTGAGAGCTTGTCCTAATTTGGAAAGTCACTACAGCCTAAGTATATGCACTAGGTAGGATTAGTCAATAAGGGTACCCCAAGACACCTATATACCTAGCCTACCCAACACCTATAAGTGAAAGGACGATCAAGCGAAACGTTAATAATCCAGATCCGCGGCTTGTGTTCCCACCATGACAAAGTCCGGCCACGATATCATATGGCACACATATACGCATTCATGTATACAATGCAATGAACATATAAATGTAAATAAATCCCATATCATGGAGTTCAACTCAAGGTCTCTTAATGTCACCGTAAAAGTCACAAAACTGAGGAGTCCGAGGGTACCCTAGTGTGTTTGACAATCTGCACTTTTGATCTCCTAACTGATTTCACTAGTGCAAGGTGAAATGGAAAATAAGAGTCCGTGATTCGACAACTTTATAGAAACAAAAATTCATTTATTGCAAAATTTACTAGAAATGGACTACATCACTAGATTTTAAGTCACCACCTAATGTTTTGAGAAAACTAGGAAACCTATGACTCATGTCAAAGGCCACTGTTTGTCATAACCAGAAATGTCTTGGTTCGGAACCTTAGGTATGAGAGGGGAAGGTCGTGAATTGAGCACCTCAGTCACCCTATCAAAAGATCGGCCCCTACTAAACCATGTTATGAGTTTTATGTACCATATATGCTCATGTTTTGATTATTAATTAATGCTAACATTACTATGTGAAGCAAACATGTATAGACAGTATCTCTCACTTTGGGATGCTTTGATCTCGTGTATTTTAAAAGAGTTTTGAAATATGTACAACTCAAGAAAAATTGAGCTCACAGGCATAAAAATCATTGTTATTCCAAATTGAGAGACACAACCTCCATCCACTGGAAATCATTGAGATATATCAACTAAGTATGTAGTTGCATGGTAGAATGCTAGACATAATAAGAAAATCATGCACAAGTGGGATGCTAAAACTATAAATACTCACCTAGTATTTATTGGCATCCCGCAAAAGAATGAATCAAAAAAAATAGTAAAATATGCATGATCCTATATAAAAAATACTAATGTAATACATTCACAAAACGCAGCTAAAGATCCGGCTACTAATACATGACATGTGAATCATCTCAAGGTATATGAGGTAATGCACATAATCACATTTCAAATGAAAATTCTCATAGATGCATATGAGCCGAATCCGAATGCATGAAATATGTATGCAAGGCATGGATATGATAAAAAGAAAATGTGATGCTATTAACAAGTATGGAAAGCATGGAAATAAAAGGAAGAGAATGAAATGGTGATTGGAAGACATATATAGCAAATGGATAGGGAAAAAAAATGAAGGTTAGAAGTTATTACAGCAGGCCTTTACAATGAAAGGAATAAAAGACATAAGGTTGGAAGTTAATACATCAATGAAATCAAAAATAAATAAGATAAATAAAAGACATGAGGCTGGAAGTTATGTACAACAATCAATGTATAAAAAAAGACATGGGATTGGAAGTTACGACAACAATGAATTGACTCACCAATTTGAGCTAAATCTAACAAATCATGATGTTAATCCAAGATAAATAAAAAGAGGTGGTGGAAGTCGCAGTTTAGGAGATCATCTATCAAAATTGCTTTGTTCTATCTCGAAAAGTCATCTCGCCATATGAATAAACTATATGGTCGATCAAACACACCAAATTTAATCGATTTATTCATCCAACCATAAAAATAAATAAATAAATAAATAAATGGCAACAACTCTATTTTCGCAATAAGCCCAAACAAAGACAAATAGAGCATTTTCAAAGGATGCTTATCACTGCCACCCCTTTCTATCACAAGGATGTTTTAAGGAAGAGGTAGACAAGCTCCACGCACCATCCAAAAATACAAGAAGTTATATGATACTTACAATGGAAAGATTAACAAGGATAGGAATTGAGGTTGGGAGAAAAGTCAAGCCAAAAAAATAGATGGAAACCTACATTCATCTCTTTATGGGTAAAGGTATATGAATACCCAAGTCCATGCTATTAATTGGAGAGAGAAGACTGCCACCATTTCTAAGATAAAACCTCATAAAGCCAACAAAAGCTCTATAAGGATTCTAAGAAATCATAAACAAAAGGAAAACTTCCCAACATCAAACCTCAAAAATCATCCAACTAACTCCATGTAACAATCACAACTACTCATTATAGTTGAGTATGGATTGAAATACACGAACCAATATACTTGGATGATGAGGAAAGTGATGAGAAAGTGTATAAAAAAGGAAAAAAAAAAAAAAACTACATCACATAATCAAACTTGTGGATGGGTGGCCAATTCTAACTTCCTCTACATCCACAAAGTTCCAATTCACATAACTAAATATGACAACAATGAAGTATAGCACTAGAAAACAAAGAAAATGTGCAAGAATGAAAGAAAGCGAAGAATTCAATCAACTCAATGGATGAGTGGCTATATCCTAGTCCCCCTCACATCCATGAGGACCAATCATATGATTACAACACAATAGTAACAACATACAAAGCTTGATAACAAAGGAAGAAAGAGAGGAGATGAGAAAAGTTCAAAAATTCACCTCTTTAAGAGAGAATGAACTTCTTAGTTGTCAAACTCTATTCTAGCACCCTCAAAGTTCTTGAGTATGGCCTAGAATTCTCAACAAGAAGCTCCAAAGCTAAGATTTAATGGTGTTTTGATGATATTAGTGAAAGAGTTGAAGGTTGAAGATGATACAAGAGAGGTGGGAGCATGGTGCTCTCAACAAGCTTCTAACCCTTGAAAATATTTTCTAACCCTCCAAAATGAAGCCTGAGGCGTGTATATATAGAGTTTTGGACGCAAATATCTAAGATAATTGTGTAAAACTTTCAGAGGAATCAATTTCCCAAAAATGCTCAGACCTGCATAATTTAGCTAGTCAGATAATTTTGTTGATCTAGCCAGCCACATTTTCCATCCGGCCATAAGTTGTTATATGGCCAGTGAGAAAAACGTATCGCTAGATTAGTAGTGTAAGGCTACCATAATTTTGAAAGGGAAAACAGATATTTTCAGAGAATTCCAACCCTTCCACTTCACTTTGTTCTTTCCTTGGTCTACTAAAAAAGACAATATTTAGAGTTCAAAAATGCAAGCTTCGAAACATTATGGAAATGTTTGGAACTACGCAACTAAACCATTTTGAAGAGGGTTTTAAAAGGGTCAAAAATAACTTGGCCAAAACAGGTATCAAGTTTGGATAATTGGGTTTAAAACTTGAATTTTGACTTCCCTACTAAGGAATTCAAAAGATCACACAATACGACTTTCATAATTGGGTTTTCAGAATAAAGCCCCAAGTCTTAAGGCAGTTAAAATAGGGTGTCTACACCCATGCTTTTGGCTTGCTTGTGGCCCAAGCAAGCCTGAATTGCTCTCTGATCAATGTTTTTAATAAATTCAACTACTAATTTTAGAAATTTCTTTGCTCAAAGTACAATCAGATTTTCTTCTCGAGGTTAAAAGTTTGTTTTTGGCAAAAACATATCCAGGGTTAAAATAGTCATTTTCGCAACAAAAAAATTTATTTTTTGGCTAAAATAGGCTTATACAACAACTCTAAACAAGTTTAAACATTCCAAAGATGATGTAATTACCATTTCATCATCGGAAGGCTTGCAAGAGCCCAAAATCTTAGGGTCAGTCAAAATGGTATGTTTACACTTGGGCTAGTTTACTTCGGGGTCTTAAGGTTTTGGAGGAAGGAACAAGGTAAGAAGTTTTTCATGAAGCCTCAATTAACTTTTAGGGGGATAAATGAGGTCCAAGCTTGAAAGGCTTCAAAGTTAGCTCTAGATGGCTTACTGGGAGTAAGGTTTATTCAACCAAAGATATGATTGTGCCATTATTCAAAGCTTGGGAGTGGGCTTGGCTTTCAGATTGATTCTCAGAGTTTTAATCCATTTCGAAGTGGCGTAGTGGGATTTTAGATGAGCTGGGCAGCTCCCATAATGGTCATGAGACTCTCAGCAAGGTTTCTTGGATTTGTTGGCACATTTGGAAGGCATACAATGACCTCATTTTCAACCATATTCCAGTGGATCTAGTGGCAATGATTGCTAAATCAGTGAGAGATGAAAATGACTTTGAGATAGCCCAAGCTGTTATTTCTTTACAGTCCACTGTTACTAAGTTGAATGGCAATGTTCACGGGACATGGCTCTCACAAACCCCAGGAGCTTTCAAAGTGAATTGTGATGTCGCGGTTTGCCCAGGAATCAAGTTGGGAGCAATTATGGTATTGTTATGCGATGATAAAGAGAACCTCGCCGATGGGATGGTTCGTGAAGTAGATCTTACCGTGTTTCAAGATGAAGTTCTCACAATTTCCCAAGCATGTGCTATGTATGCTTCCCGTAATTTGAATAGAGTGGAAAATGAAAGAGACAACAATAAGGTGATCCATTTGTGTTTTTGAATATGTCCTCCGCAGCGTGACAACCCCAATCAGATTATGCTTTTAGTTCTTTACTTGTGCATGTGCTTATGTGCTAAGTGTGAATTTGAGTAATAATTATGTGACTAATGTGGTTTTGACTTCATATTTGTTGATCATAGGAATATCTATTACAATTTCTATTATAATTTGAAAATTGAAAGGCCTTATTAGCTGCCTCAAACCAAAATTGGTTAGTTTATTGAGATCGGCATAATTTTTAGAGCCTATTGAAAAGATTGATTAAAATTTGATTCAATTCGTAAAATTTGAGTTTTAATTAGACAATCTTAAGTTTTGATTAGTGCTTAAACCATAATTGGCGTCCTAATCTAATTCACATGTGTATATATATGATAAGAGATGAGGGAATTAGAAGGATGAACTCAAAAAATCTGTGAGAGCTCTAGACAGAGACGAAGACTTCAATTTAGAGAGAGAGAGAGAGGGCTTGATCTTGAAATTTTGACTTGAAGGTTGGAGAATTGAGTAGAAGAACTCAAGTTCTTGCTAGAATTTTCTTGATTGAAGACTTTATGTAAGTGATTAGCTCTCAATTTATGAAACTAAGTCATTTCATATGTAAATTCAAGGACATTATGTGTTTAAATGCAAGAATTGAGCTTAGGATGAAGAATTAGAGGTTTCATATTTTTTAGTATGATTCATGTCATCCATGTTGAATTTAGAAGATGAATTGTACATGCATTCATGATTCACAAGGTTTTGAAAGTGAATTGCATGTTTTTGAAGTGTTGGAAAAGAATTTGGAAACAATTGATACATGCATGGGAGTTTTGGTTTCAATTATGAAGTTTAAGCTTCAATTTTGCAAAATCATAGAGTTTTATTTAGTAATTGGCAATGTACTCATGTTTGGAAGGGTTTCCATGGTTTTGGGTTGCATCTACATGAATCCATACTTTGAACATGTGTTTGAAGCTCAACTATGTTTTGGAATTTCGCATTTATCTCACCGCTGAGCTTAACAACTGTCGCCGAGCGACATTTCATACATCCAAGATTTTTGCAAAGAATTACAGTTGGCTTAAGCAATCAAGTCATTGTTCGAGTGACCACCATTTACTTTTGCACCTTGGCTCAAGTGAACATTGAGCCTAGATTCTACCATCCAATACTTTTGTAGACCAAGCGCCGCCGAATGACTAATGTTGCGCTGAGCTAAGTACTGCTTCTAAGAAATTTTGAAAAGACGATTTTGATCAAATGTGCATTCTCATTCCTTTTTAGCATTCTTAGGCATGAATTGAACATCCTAAATGAATTTAAGAGTTAGAATGAAGCCTAAAAATTGAATGAGTTAAAGAACAATTCTTTTAAGCAATGTGATTCAACGGTATATATTTATGATTGTGTAGGATCATCCGCAAGGGCGAGTCAACAACTGAATCTCTTTGAGTAATATCTTAGTAAAGATATTTTCTTACTTACTTTATTTTCTGAATGTCCAAATGTGATGAGCTTTCTGAAACTGTGATTTTGCAAGTGTGGATGAGTTTCTATCTGTCTGATCAATATGATATCTGTAAACGTGATTGATGTGACACAAATATTAAAATGGACCCTAGGTCATTCTATGCATCTGATAAGATGGACCCAAGGTCATTCTGTGTAATTAAAATGGACCCAAGATCGTTCTATGCATTTGATAAAATGGACCTAAGGTCGTTCTAAACATCTGATAAGTCTGATTATTTGTTATGAGTTAACCGAATAGTCATTATACAACAGTAAATGATTGGACCCGAGGTTGTTCTGTTATGATATGATCAATTTCATTCTATATATCTGTTGGACCCAAAGTCATTTTACTATCTGTTGGACCCGAGGTCATTCTGTTGTGTAATGCTTATGATATAGAAATGTTTATGTCAATTACTAGAACTCATTCACATGACCCCTTTACTCTGATATTATTTACTGGGTGTTAGCTCACTCCGTTTATATATATGTATGTAGGTGAGCAGCGAGATGTTCAACTGCCTTAGTGAACCTGTGAAGGATACCAAGTTTTTATGAAGTTTGTCATGAGCACCTCACGAGCGATTTGTTTATATTGTCTTTTGAATTTTTGTTTTCTTTTATTGGTCATGTTTGACTTTGTATATGTATATAAGTTTTGATTTTGTATGACAATGATGTTTGAAAGATCTTGAACGTATGAAACCCTTTTATGAATGAATGAGTGTAAGTTATTAATATATATATATATATGAGAACTTTTTATTTATGCCATTTATGCACAGCTCAATAAACAAAATTTTCTAATTCTACTTTCACTTCCGGCACTATATAATTAAATATGATTTGATTTTTGTCTAAGGTCGTAAGTAATCTCATGATTATTGGCCAGTTATGATCCAAACCTCTAAGGGCGAGTTCAGGTCATAACAGTGGGAGTGTGGAGCCATCTTTGACAATATTGAGGCCATGATTCATAGGTTTCTGTTGACCTTTAAATGGTGTCCTAAACGAGATAATGGTGTGGCACAATGGATTGCTCGAGCTAGACTATGAGGGTCTCTTCCTTTAAATTGGGTGGCTTGTCCCTCTTCTCGTCTTGTTCTTGTTTTTTCTTTGAGTTCGCTTTAATAAGAGTTTTCTTGATTAAAAAATATATAAGGCCTCATTTGGCAAGTGGCTTTTTTAGTCAAAAATTCAAAAAGACACAAAAAAAATTAAAAAGTCAACAACTTATACCAAAAAGTCAAAGATTCTTTTTTTCTCTCTATTTTTTGCACATTTTTTTCGTAAAAAATAAAAAAATTGTTCCAAACATATTAGTTTTTTTTATATCATATTTTAGTCAAAAAGTCAAAAAGTTACTAAAAAAATATGTTCCCAAACGAGACCTAAAAATTAATATTTTAATAAAATAATCATTACATTTCGCTTTTATTTTAATAAATCAAACACTACCAAAGATTGTGAATCAATAGTCTTGGCTAGTAATGCTCGAGATGTCAGAATATTATTATGAATATTCTAATATTAAATACATTTTAAGAATATTTTTTGGAGTACAATATTTTTGTTTCACATCATGTCTCTCTCAAGTTTCCCCCAATAGAAGCAACATCAATTCGATTAGAATTGGGATCAATCAATCCTAGCCTGGTTCCCAAGCCACAAATAAATGGCTCAATACCATTTGATGGTTACTACCATGTGTTAATTAACTCATTTTGAGACCATTTGCTATAGTTTTTGAAGAGTGACTATAATTTATTGGGGAACTTACCAATAAATCCCATATACAAAGGTCAAGACCCATCTAATCCTCAAACAAAACACTTGCACCAATTAGTCCTATATATTTTTAATTGTGACCAAAAAATTCTTTTTTTTTTAATTTACAAACACTGTTACATCATACTACCGCTTGACTTCCGCCAAATGGTCATCGGAGACTCGCTGAATGTTCAACATCACCGTGAATTGCCGAGTATCGCCAAGTTCACCAAGTGTTAAGAACATTAATGGAAGCAAACTGTAATGTTCGTAATATTCACTGGACGTTAAGAACATCATTGGAGACTCACCGGAATAATTAGAATAATGCCGGGAAAAAAAAAGAATAAATAGAGAAAGTAGAACGAAAAAACTTAGCAAAATGTGCTAAATATTGATAAACTAAAAGAAAAAAAAATGAAACAACAAAAACCAGCAACAATGGGAAAAACATACGCTATTTTTCAATTTTTGTAAGATTTAACCAAATAATCTCTACTATTGATCAAACTGAAAAGTAAGTTTTGAAATCAGAAATGTTACGCTTCAAAGAAAAATCTATTAAGCATTTATCCTTATTAATCAAACTAAAAACATGTTATGAAACTGTAAAATTTTACAAATCTAAAGAATGTTATGAAATCAGAAAATTTTACAAATTTAAAGAATGTTATGAAATCGTAAATTTTACGCTTTTATACCATGATTCATTCTAGCACTAAAAAATTTGAAATCGTAAAATTTTACAGCCACCACCGTAATTAAAACTCGAAAATAACTTGTTCGTAACTTGAAAATTTTCTCCATTAGAATGTAAAAAGAGAAATGTATAGTATAAAAAATGTATAAAAAAATAAGAGATCGAAGGAGAAAGGCGAATATAGAGAGGACTATACTCCAGCAACTATTTTTTGTTTAGATCTAGTCAAATCTGATGTAGATCTACTCAGATCTAAGTGGATCTACTCATCTTCTTTGTCGAAAACAAATCTTCTTTACCGTTGGTGAGGGTGAAGTAAGGAGTCGGTGATCGGTGGTTGCCGGTGAATCCCAATCGATGGTAGTCGTCGATCGCCGGTAACTATATATTGGAAAGAGAAAGAGAAGAAGTAAGATATGGTTACCCGTTAACAATCGTCGGAAATTACAAAAAGAAAAAGAGGCAGAGAAGAAGACACTACAAGAAAATACACTTTTGGCGACTAAATTTTTAGTCGCCAAAAGTCATTTTTTAGTCGCCAAATGTCGATTTTCTACTTTTCCCGACTAAAAATTTTAGTCGCCGCTGTAGTCGCCAATATCTCGTCGCGAATAGCTTTGGCGACTAATGTGTTTTTAGTCGCCAATAGACAGTATTCAAATGACTAAAAAATTTGTCGCGTAAGTCAATTTCATTTTTGAAAGATACCTTTGGCGACTAAACCGTTAGTCGCCAATAGTTAATTTTTTTTTATTATTAATACATTTCCGACTAAACTCGCTCACGCCAATAGCAGTTTTTTATTATTTAAATTTTGGGAGTTATACCTATGGCGACTAATAACTTTAGTCGCTGAAAGCCTTTTCAGAAAAAAAAAATTTTGGCCTCCGCTGCTACCAAGTTTTGAACCCATGACCACTTACTTCCCAACATTCACAACTCTTACCAACACTTTTTGCCCACTACGCCACTATACCCTCACGCGAATATTAATGCAACATATATTATTTATATACTATATTCGCTGGTATTAATACAAAACTATATATGTATAAATAATTAATTTTTATTTAATATATGTTACGCAAAAAATAAATTATTTAATAAAAAAAAATGGATAGCATTTTTGGCAACTAAATTTCAATTTTAGTCGCCAATTATACATTTTTTGGCTACTACTTTCTTTTCTGTCGCTAAAACAATGAAATTGCCTAAGACAAGATATTTGGCGATTAAATCAATTTTAGTCGCCAAAACTTCTCCTTTGGCGACTAAAGTACATTTTAGTCGGCAATGCTTGACCTTTTAGTTAATAATTTTGTTTTTGTAGCCAAAAACCTTCATCTTTCAAATGACTAAATTGGGTTTTGTCGGTAAAACAAATATAATCGCAATTAAACTCGTTTTGGTCGCCAAAAGCATCACTTTTACTTAAATCATATTTAGTCGCCAAAAACAAAGGACTTTTGGCTACTAAATAACATTTAGTCGGTAAAGGTTTACATTCTACGACCAAAGTTCCTTTTAGTCGCTAAAACCCACATCTTGGCTTACTAAGTGTTTTAGTCGATTACTCGAGCTTTGGCGACTAATTCGATTTTAGTCGCTAAAGCCCTACTTTCAACCATTTAAAAATTTAATTTTAGTCGCCAAAAGTGCTTTTTTTGTAGTGAGAATAACGTTATAGGACTTTTGGGTATAAACAAAAGGTTATGGGACTAAATAGACTACACATTTTTCAAAAAAAGACTTCTTGGTAATTTTTCCCTAATTTATTTTGATTTAAAAGTTTGTGGCACTATTTGGTACAATTTATGTTTATAACTTATTAAGCGTAAATAGCTTAAATAAGCTGAAAAAAAGTTAATTATTTGAAAAATGGGATATGAGTGCTTTTAATTTCTACTTTCTGATTATCAATTTTTAACTTTAAAAAAAAAAAATCCAACCAACAGGGCCTTTGGAAAGTTTATTTTTGCTCAAACATTACCAAATATATTAACAAAATATGGGATAAGTTGTATAGTTAAATCTTTTAGTTCGAGTGAAATTTTATTTTGAATTTTGTAATTGTAATTTGAATAATTTAAATTTTTTATTTTTTATTGTGTTACATAATAATCCCATTATCACTTATAGTTACAATTTTAAGCCCAAAAAAAAAAAAAGCCATATACAAAATTAGAATGATTAAAGTGAAATTCAAAAAAAAATTAGAAAAAATTCTAACATTGCAACAAAACTAAAAATATGAAAATCAAATTGTTCAAATTAAAACTGTAACGAATTGAATCAAATTGAATTTATACTTTAATCTCAGTTAGAGATTTATTTTAAATTATTAAACTCCATTCATTTTGAACCCAATTGATTGAATCGTGACCCGTTAGTAATCATGAAATATTGTTATGGTTTTATTATTATTATTTGATTACCATAAAAGGTTGTGAATATTTATAGTGTGCACCATTAAACGAAATATATTTTGTCGTGAGAAAATATTATATTTACTTTTGTCTTTAAAGATGTTGAAATTTTTAATTGATATATATATATATATGTGTGTGTGTGTGTGTGTGTAGTTTGATATTTGTGGTTAGATAGTTGTTTAGGTGTATATATCTATAAATAGTAACTAAAAAGGATTTTTTGTTCAACTTTTGGGAGAACGCCTTGAGGAAGAAAGGAAAAAAGGTTCTAATGTTGGTTTTTCTTGGGTTTGATCTAATGTAAGTCATTTTTTACCCCTAGTGCTTTGAATCAAAATGTAGATGGCGGAAAAGGCGTCATTTAGCTCTAAACGGATTTAATTTCTAGGTTTAAAAAATTTGAAAGCTTCTTGGCTTGAGGTAGAGATTTTTCTACACTTTTTTGCACTTTTACTTGATTATATGGAGCTTAGAATTGTATATAATTTAATTAGAATTTTTGAAAATTTTGTGATTTATTTGCTTAAAGGAGAAATTTTGAGAAAAATAAAGAGTTGATACTCAAATTGTAAAGTGTAAACTTGGAATATGTTTGTAAAGTTATGAAAGAGCTATGTTTTAAATTTGAACAAAACTAACTTTCATTTGATCTGTTTTAAAAATTTTACCTGCTTGTGACCAAAAAACATTTTTAAAGAAAACAAAGGAGTTATGTTTAAATTTTAGGGCTTTTGATCAAAATAGGATGTCATAGTTGAATAATGCTTGGAGAATGAGTTTGGAAAGAAAATGATGTTTTCTTGGGCATTAACTATTATTTTACTTAATGTATCTGTTGGAATAAAACCGACACTGCTAGAAATGGACCTTGAGAGGTTATCTGATGTGATTGTGATATGAAAACTAGTATAGTTGTTCATATTTGATGAGATGTGAATAGATTGTATTTATCAATTTTTTGAAATTTAATTGTTTAAATATCTATTTAGAAATATTTGTTTTGGGCTAATCTATGAGGATAGCCATGATTGTTGTAGAAATGCATGAGACTTAGGTAAATTGAACCACATTCCTCATTTGTTGCATTGACATTGCATTACATTGATTTCATTGGAAATGTATCTGCTTTTGAGAAATGTTTGAAATGTATCTGCTTATAAAAGATAAATACTTAGTGAATCTGGGTAGGGGGTATAGAACCATGCAGTTAGGTGTCAAGTCTGCCAGTTTACTGATAAAAATGACAGTGGTAATGCATTAGGGCCTACTTGCAGACACTCACCTAGAGATTCACAGAGCCTATATTCATGTAACAGATATGGTTTAAAATGGAAATGGCTTTATATCTGTTGCTGTATCTCAGCATTGCATGCTTTATAAAAAGAGAGATAAACTATTTTATCATGAGCATACTCCTCTTTAGTCTTGTCATGGTCCATATGTTTTGTAGTATATCTTTACTAGACTGTGGCTCACCCTATTAGGGAAACCATTTCAGGTACAGGTATAATGCCTCCGCCAAGACACTGACTTGGAAGGACTCTGTGCTGAGGCTTCATTTTTGTTTTATTGTTATTTATTGAATGTAAGCCCATGACTGTATTTGCATTGAGTTGAAACTCCATTTTGTGTAACCAAAAATATTCTTGGATAAATATGCAAGCCTGTAGGGCACTTATTATCTGTTTAGCTTTCTATTTCATACTTGTTATAAAATGCAAGCTTGGGATTGAAACTGGGGCATTGAGATGTGAACAACATGCATTTGATATTTGGGATTTAATGAAAATAAATGTATGGAATAATTAGCTAGATATATATGTTTGTCTATCAGATAGGTTTTGTCACATAAATAGATATACCCTACCCAATTTTCGGAGCGTTACAAAAACTATAGAAATTAATTTGACACTTCACTTACACTATAAGAACTAACTATGTAATTTATTTTAAAATATAAATTTTGATTGATTTAAAATGATAGAATTCACAATCTATATGAAATTAATTTATTTTAAATGTATAGTCTACAAATTTAGGTTTGTTTTGGCAATTGGCTAAAATAATAAAAATGTCAAAATCACTACAAAAAAAATAATTATTATTCTCTCTACTTTTTTTATATATCTTCTTATAAAAAAAAATTTTTAAAAAAAACTAAACTAATAAATTTCTAAAACAACCCTTAAACCAATTAAATTCTATATTTTCGTTCACATAGGTCTATTTTAGGAAGTGACTTATATATATATATATATAAGTTATAATTCAAATAAGTTAATAAGTTAAAAAATTAAGAAGACATTCAACAGGTAATGAGATATTATGTGGAAGTGTAATGTAATCTTTGTTCTGGTGAGGATGATATGGACACACTAAGGCCTTGTTTGCTTTGGCTTTTGAAAAAAGATTTTAGAGAAAATATTTAGAAATTTTGTTTGATTTGTATTTTTTTTCAAAAAAATTTCAAAATCACTTCTTTTCTTTTATACATTAATCAATCACTTTTTTTCTCTTTTTCTCATTTTCAAATATTTTTTCTCTCACATGCATCTACTCAATTACAACAAAATATCAAATTATTCCAAACTCCTAAATTCAAAAATTATTTTCAAAATATATAATCAAAAAAATTATAAAAAATTTTAAATTCTGTTCACAAAATAATTTTTAAAAAATTTATCTCTCAAAATCAAACCAAACAAGACCTAACATTCCAAATATCTTAGTCCAAATATCTTCGCCTGTCAGGAACTAAACGACAAAAGAGGACAAAAATCTCAGGGGTGGAGGGACCCATTTGAAAATGTCCTGCGTCATGGATGGATAAAAAAGCCAACAAAGACGACAGAAAATCTAAAGGCTAGGGACCCACTTGAAACATGGGATGAATAAGAGAACAAAAAGTGGACAAAATATCTTAGAAGTTAGGGACCCACTTGAAAAACGTGTTTCTGCGTGGATGAACGCAGTCCACACGTTTCAGCAGGTAAACCACCGGCTATCACTTGTCAACTTCAACCCGTGTGTTGATAAACCAACTGTCCAAGGAATGGGATGGAAAAATTTTCGGACCCCATTTTATTTGCTTTAAATCGATTTTAATATAAGAGCATCTACAATGTTTACTCAAAATTTTTACTAAATCTGAGTTAAAAAGTATTCATTTCATTAAATTTGATAATAAATGCTCCAACGATTCACCAAATTTTCAACTTGTCCCGGATAATCGTGGTCGACCATCGGGTCGGGTTTACAAAAATTTTTTTTTTTTTGAATTTTTGAACCTTTTTGAACTTTTATGGACGCATGGTCGACGGTTAGGCAAAAAAAAATTTTTTTTTTTGAATTTTTCGAATTTTTGGTCAACTGCTTGAACCTTTACTTGCTGACGGCTGATCAACCCACGCAACCTATTGGTCGACCGGGTCCTCCTCCCCAACGGTCCGGAATAGTGTTTTGATGAATTCATTATTTTGTCCTCAATCTGATGAAACATTTGTTGAAAACTCAATCTGATATCACGTTTGGTGAACTGTTAGAGCTGTGAACAGTAGCCTTTTCATCAAAATTTAAATTTGATATCAATTTTGATGAACCATCGAGATGGTCTAAGTAATTTGAGAAAATATTAATTGATAGAGAAAATATAATGATAAATAGATCAAAATTGTAAAATTTATAATAAAATATGAAATTTTATCATTAAAATAATTAAGTTTAAAAATTAAAAATTGACGCACAAAACTCAAAAAATGAAATCCGTTACTTTCTACCTAGGAACAAAACAATTATTGAGTGTTTTGAGAAAGTGATTAAAAATTAACTTTTTTTTATTTTTTTTATAAAATATGTAAGAAGTGATGTGGTTCAAAATAAGTTAAAAGTTGATTTTTAACTTTTTATTTGCTTCACAAATGACCCATGTGTTGGTTTTGAGACAAATTCATATCATGTTTTAATTTTATATTTTTTTGCTAAAATAATAAAATTGAATATTTTTTATTAAAATTTTGAGAAATAATTTGTCAGATAATAAATACTCCCTCCATCTTAAAATATTAGTTCCTTATTTCATTTTTTATTATCCCAAAATATTAGTCCTCTTCAAAAATCAAGACAAAAATAATATAAATTTTCTATTTTGCCTTCTTTTAAATTAATAAACAATATAAAAGGTATAATTATGACATCGATATTCTCAAAAATGTACTATCAAAGGATAATTTTGAAAAATCAACTTTTTTCAAATGCAATAATCAGACTACCAAAAAGTTAGATTCCTCAAAATGACTTCATTATTTTGAGATGGAAAGAGTAGTATAGAATAATATTATAAAACAATTAAATAATCACTAAAATAAAAAATAAAAATGTCGTGTGTCAAAGTTCCAAAAAGGACTATCTTATGTTTCTTGCAAATGACTACATTTTTAGCTTCTTTGTCCGTCTTCGTCGCAACTTAGGATCTTTCCGAGCGCTGAATTGGTCGCCCGACTCCATCCTCGGCGATTTGTTTTGGGGAAATTACTATAGAATAAAGATTTTTAAAAATTATTACATATTAGTAAAAACAATTATGATTTTAAATATTAATATTTATTATATTTTTGTAAGAATTTTTCTATTTCTTTTTAATTGAAAGATAATTAAAAAGTAGAAGTTTAATTATATTTTTACTCTTAGAGTTTAATTTAAATTTCACTTTGGCCTTTATAATTTTAATTTAAATAATTTAGTCTCAAGACTTTAAATTTATTTTCGATTCAGTCATTCTATCTAAATTAGAGGTTAAAATTAATAATTTTGAAACAATTGTCAATTTTCTAGGGTATGCACATAGACAAAATTAACAAAAATTTAAATGAAATGATCAAATTAAAACTAGACTCATAGTGTAAAGATCAAATTGATGTAATTATCTTTCCTGTGTGGAGGTTTATTTCTTTCCCTTGTAAGGCCATTTTTTCATCCTCTATGGAAGCTTGGATCCTTCCTTCCATGAAAGTTTTTATCTCTTTTGGAGATCTTGTGATACCATTGTACCAAATTAATCCCGATCTTTTATCGGTTTTGAACTGAAAATTTTCTCCCCTATCTATATATATATATATATTGAGAGGGAGATTTATAATATGGCTTTGGACTGTGGAAGAGGTCGAACAGGTCAGGGCCGAGCATGTTTGGGGCGAGATCACTTGGGCCTGATTTGGAGTGGGATTTGCTCGGTTGAGGCCCAGCCCCTGTTAGGCCGAGTTAACTGGGGCTTCCCTAGAGGTGATCTTGCTCGGTCGAGGCCTAGGCCTGAGGTCCGTGGCCATGTGATTGACCGAGCTCCCCCGGATTCAAACTTGCTGGGCCGAGATGAGCATTTGCTACAAGGTTTTGGGGGAGCATGGTTAGCTCGGAGGTAAGGTCTTCTGTTCACCGGCTCGGCTTATCTTAGACTCGGTTATGCCGGAATGCTACCAAGCTCGGCTGTTATGGAGCTCGGCGAGTGGAACACTCGAGCACGTTACGCAACACGGATGTGGAAGGCCGAGGTGATTCCAATGATCTGCCGAGATCCCGTTAATGTTGTGTGGCGGTTTGGTTAGGTGGTGATTGCGGGATTTGTGCTGACAGATGGATGAGCAACTCCACGTGTCAAGAGACTAATGGGAGCAGATATAAGCGCAGAAAGTATATAAGCTTGACTGCGCCCCCCATGCGAAGAATGGAACATCATTTAGTGAGAACAACCTAAACACTCAACTCTCTCCTCTCTCTATATCCCCAGAGTGTGTGCTAACTTGACCGTCGGAGGGGTTTTCCGACCACACACCGCCGGGTAGCTCACCGCCGTTGTGTTCGCAGGTCGATCGGACAGACAAGAAGCTTGATTAAAAGGAGTACGGGCTCTGTGGAATATTAGCCCCCCGTACAATTGGCGCCGTCTGTGGGAACAGTTCAACAGACAAAACCTTGTCTTCCAAGCTCATCTGATCGTCTTCCATGGCGAATGACGACGAAGTACCGTTGTCCACCATGGTGTCACCCTGGAGTCAGCGAGACAGAGAGACAGACTCCTAGCTATTCTAAACATGGCGGACCTGGAGACTTCCCCAGGAGGACATTCAAGAGACGCGCGTGATAAGCGCAGTAGAAGTTTTGGTAACTCTCAGAGCCCAGACGAGCACCGACTGCGAAGAGAATCGCACGCTAGGCGTCTGGAGCACAAGTTAAGGGACCAAGACGTCGTCATCTGGAGAATGGCGGCGGATATGGAAGATCTCAAACGGCATGTCAAAAGGAAGGGTGTTGCTGGAGTGGGAGACCACAGTGAGCGCACCCAACCACGCCGTTCAGGCAGTCAGAGCCAGCAGCACACTCCTTCCCTTTCTATCACCAGAAGTTACAGGGTTGGAGAATCTGACGAGCCTGTAGAGAAGTCTAGTGCACAAGATAGTACCTATCAACCCTCACGTCCGGCGACGACATCGAGGTATTCCTATTCCGCTCGCTCCGAGGACTTACGGGCAGTCTTGAAGGAGCGGGCTCGCCGGTGAGAGATCGAAGGGTGCCAAGACTCCAATGCTATTTTACTGGGTCGCGCAAAGGAAGAGGTCATAATGCCACCACACCGCCCAGTCATGCCTCTCCCTCTAGACACAGATTTGGCGAGACTGAACGCCACCTCCTTCTCCCTTGAGATAGAAACCACACCGCTCCCCACGGGCTTTCACCAGCCCAAGTTTACGCTCTACGATGGAAAGACCGATCCATACATGCATGTAAGCCACTTCCGGCAGGTTATGGCCGGACATAGGCGCAATGACGCTCTTATGTGCCTTATCTTCCTGTCGAGTTTGGGCGAGCTAGGCTTGAAATGGTTTGAGAGACTACCGGAGGGAAGTATCGAAAGGTGGCAGCAGTTGGCGGAAGCCTTTGTAACTCGTTTCAAGACCAACACTAAAACGCCGAAAGAGGTAGACCACCTTCTCAGTGTCAAAATGGAGTCGAGCGATACACTCAAGGTATACAACTCCAGATACTAGGAAACCTTCAATGAGATTTTACATTGCCCGATCAACCTAGCAATCACCCAATATAAGCGCCGGTCTCCGGACGACATAGGTCAGAGGACTCGCTTACCATGAACTAGCCGACATCCATGGGCCAACTAATGCAGCGCATCAATGAGCACATCCGAGTAGAGGATGATGTGGCGGCGTCCACCGCGAAGACAACTCCGGTGGTAACAGACAAGAGGTCGGCTGGCAAGGTGCACACGGTCGGACAGGAGACTAACCATCCAAATGACCGCGCCAAGGAATCTGACCGAGGGTCAAATCATCGAAACCGGGGAAGGGGATGTTGGAATGACCGAGATGAGTATCCCCACAATGACGTAGCTAATGCCAACAGAAGGTTGAAAGGTCGGACGGGCATCACAACGGTCTTTAAGATTCTAATCTATCGCATACTTAGTGAAATTCGTAACGAGGATTACGTCCGGTTTCTTGCTAAGTTAGGCGACACGCAAAAGGGCTTCAATCTACGATACCGCTGCACGTATCACCGGGAGCGAGGACACCGAACAAAGGACTGTTTGCCTCTAAAGCAACACTTGGAGGAGTTAGTCGCAGCCAGCCACTTAGATCTTTACATAGATGGGGGTGTTAAGGCTGCACATCCTGCCCCGACTGATCCGCATGGACCAGAGGACTTGGAGGCGCCGTCTCAAGAAGTGGTTAATGTGATCCATGGCATAGTGGAGCCGGCGTGTGTATGAGAGCTCCGAGGAATGATCAAAAAGGCGGAACACATGAGGGAAGTTCTGTCAGTCCAGCCCGCGGTCAAAAGGGAGAAGACCGAGGAAAAAGACGTGATTAGCTTCTCCATAAGGGACCTAGAGCGCATTCAAACACCACACAACGACGCCCTAGTGGTCACCCTCCTCGTCCAAGAGTTCGATGTCAAACGCATCTTGATAGACTAGGGAAGCTCGGTTGAAAATATGTACTATGACGCGTTCAAACAACTCAAACTCTGAGACACAGACTTGGCTCCAGCAACTTCGCCACTGGTAGGTTTCAACTCGTAACCAAAGTGGCCTTTGGGAAAAATAATTTTGCCGGTCAAAGCCGGATCCGTGGTCAAGTAAGTGGAGTTCTAGGTATTGCAGGTGCCGTCTACATACAATCTGATCCTCGGTAGAGGCTGGTTTCATGCTATGCAGGCTGTAGCATCGACCTACCACCAGGTTATGAGATTTCCCTCGGCTATGGGGAAATTGAGGAAATTTAGAGCGATCAAGTCATATCGAAGCAATGCTTCATGGCAGTGAACAGGAGCCGAGCTGCCAAAGGCTTCGTGCAAATGATTGAAAGCCCAGAAGAACAGAGTGTCCTTGATGACGTGGGCACCAGGGCTGAGGACAAAGTTGTTGAAGAATTGGTAGAAGTACGGCTCGACACGGAAAATCCAAACAAGTTCTTTTTGCTTGGATAAAGCCTGACCGCTTAAGAAATGACCGAGATGGTAGAGTTCTTGATGGCAAATATTGAAGTATTCGCATGGTCGCCCTACGACATACCTGGCATCGACCCAAGTTTTATTTGCCACCAACTCAATATTTTCCCTGATGTGCGACCAGTCATTCAGAGAACAAGGAAATCGACCCTTCATCATGCCGAGGTAGTCGCGGAGGAGGTAAGAAGCTTGCTTGAAGCGCGGGCAATTCAGGAAGTGCACTACCCTCGGTGGATTTCAAACACGGTCGTAGTACCCAAAAAGAATGGGAAGTGGCAAGTTTGCGTCGACTACAAGACCGTCAACCGAGTTTGCCCTAAAGACAGCTTTCCTCTGCCTGCATTAGACCACCGGTGGATTTAACTACGGACATAAAGACTCGCTTGGATGTCTACCGCGGTTATCATCAGATTGTCATGCATGGCCCCGACCGAGAGATAACCTCTTTCACCACTCCAAGGGGATTTTTCTGCTATCGAGTCATGCCTTTTGGTTTGAAGAATGCCGGGGCAACTTTCCAAAGGATGGTGACCAAAATGTTCGCCCCTCTACTAGGCCGGACGATGGAGGCTTACATTAACGACATGGTGGTCAAAAGTAGGCATCAGGCAGACCACTTGTCCGACCTGGCCGAGATGTTTGCCACTCTCAAACAGCACAAGTTACGCTTGAATGTATCCAAGTATGCCTTCGGCGTAGGATCCGGGAAATTCCTAGGCTTCCTAGTCACAAACCGAGGCATCAAGGTAGACCCCACACAAATCAAAGCCGTATAAGAATTAAAACAGCCTAACTCGGCGAAGGACGTGCAGCATCTGGTTGGAATGGCCACCGCGCTTAATCGATTCATAAGCCGGTCATCAGATCACTGTCGCCCTTTCTTTCGAGCTCTGGAATCCAAGTTTTCATGGGATGAGAATGTGATCAGGCTTTGGCCGAGCTAAAGGCGTATCTGTCTTCTACTCCACTATTGGTGACACCAAAGCCCAGCGAAGAACTCTACCTTTACTCGCCGCTTTCAAAGATGCGCTAGCGCAAGGTTTGTCCAAATGAAGGCATCCAAAGATTTCATCTTTACGTGAGCAAAACCTTGCTACCAGCAAAGTCGAGATACTTGCCGCTAGAAAAACTTGCCTTGGCCCTGATGATGGCCTCCAGGAAATTGGCACACTATTTTCATGCTCACACAATCATCGTTTTGACCGAGTTCCCACTCAAAGCCTTGTTTGAGCAAGCGAATTTCTCCAGTCGAATCCTCAAGTGGGCGGTCGAATTTGGACAATTCGACGTCAAGTTCCAACCCCAAACTACCATAAAAGCGTAGACATTGGCCAACTTTGTTGCTGAATTCTCACTTGAAATTCATCTAGTGTGCCCGATGGATCTTGCTGCGGTAACCGAAGAGGTGAATGCTGGCTCGCCAGAAATTGCACAGCAGGGCGATGTTGGTGTCGTGGAACTTATGTTCTCGCCATAGAGCCTCCAAATTTTGGTCATCAGAGTCTCTACGATGCGTCTCCGGACTTGAGTATGGTTGATCAATCTGTTGGGTGGTGTCAGATCACCTGTGGGTGGAATGGAACCAAACAAAGAATGAGCGTAAACCGAATACCACGCGAATCGTGATCCCATCAACCTTGAAGCCTCCCAGGACCCCTCAGAGTGTTGGAAGCTCTTTGTCAGTGAAATGTGAAAACTTTTTGTAGATGGAGCCTTAAATCGTCACGGTGCCGAGCTGGGCATAGTTTTGATTTCCCCAGATGGTCTGACCATCAAACACTCTATCACACTCGGATTCCCTACGTCCAACAATGAGGCCGAGTACGAGGCACTACTAACCGAACTTAAGAGCACGCTTCAGGTGCACGTATCCAAGCTGATGGTTTACAGCGATTCCCAACTCATTGTCAACCAAGTGTCTGGGGTTTACGAAGCTAAAGATGACAGAATGGGAAAATACCAAGCTCTAGTGAGAGAACACATCAAGCGATTCCAGGCAATCATGGTCCAACAAATTGGCCGGGAAGACAACGGCCGTGTGAATGAGTTAGCCAGTTTGGCTTCCATGGTCGATTGAACATCTCCTAGTCCTCTCCTGATTGAGTATCTTCCAAGGCGAAGTATCGAGGAAACCGAGCTAGATCCTTCTTGGATGGACCCTATTATTCTCTTTCTCAAGGAGCGGACCCTTCCGGCCTATAAAAAGGAAGCGCATAAAGTCCGGGTGAAGTCAGAGCGGTTTTGGCTCTCTCCATTTGGCGCTTTATACAAGAAGTCTTTCACTGGCCCCTATCTCAAGTGTGTACACCTAAACAGCGTAGAAGCTTTCCTGTACGATATTCATGAAGGCATATGCGACAGTCACATCAGGGGCAGATCTTTGGCCTACCGGGCTATTTCGCAAGGGTATTGGTGGCCGTGCATGCAAGCGGACGCTCAAAAATATGTTCGCAAATGTGAGAAGTGCCAGAAGTTCACCCACCAAATTCACCAGTCGACCAGAGAACTTCTTCCCCTCACAAGCCCTTGGCCGTTTGCGATGTGGGGGTTGGACATAGTGGGACCACTCCCAACGGCACCAGGCAACCGAAAGTTCTTCATCGTGGCTACGGACTACATCACCAAATGGATTGAAGCAGAGCCCTTAGCAACTATCAAGGAGAAAGACATCAAACGATTTGTCTAGCAGAATGTGCTAGCGCGGTTTAGCGTGCCTAAAATTCTAATCTCTGACAATGGCACCCAATTTGATGGGCGCTTATTCAGAGGATTTTGTGAAGAATTGAAGATCGAATTCTACAACTCCATCCTGGCTTACCCGCAGTCCAACGGCCAAGCCGAAGCATCAAACAAGACCATTCTTGATGGGTTGAAGAAAAGACTTGAGAAAGCCAAAGGAAAATGGGCCGAGGAACTCCCAAATGTCCTTTGGGCATACCGGACGACCCCGCGGCGATCTACCGAGCAAACTCCTTTTGCCCTAGCATACGGCATGGAGGCGGTCGTCCCGTTGGAAATCAGCATGCCCACCATTCGCAGTGAAAATTTTGAACCGGAGCTAAACTCTGAAGCAGTAGCCTTGGAGTTGGACCTTGCTGAAGAGCGTCGAGAAAAAGCTTTGATTCACGAGTCGCTGCATCAACAAAATTGTCCAGGAAATACAACAAAATCGTGCACCCTAGATTGTTTAAAGTAGGCGACTGGGTTTTAAGGAAGGTCATGGATAACACCCTGGTGCCAAGCGAAGGCAAGCTAGGGGCAAACTGGGAAGGACCCTACAGGATAACCAGTCTGGCGAGCAAGGGGGCATACCACTTGGAAGATTTGGATGGCAAAGGCATACCTCGGCCAGGGAATGCAGCCAACATCAAACTATACTATTTTTAAGTTTTTCATAGTTTTTATGTTATTCTTTTGAGCAAGGATTTGTTTGCCTTACGCTTCAGAATGCAAGTCTTTTTGTCAATATAATAGAAGTGACTTGACTTTGCTGGAGCATTTTGTTGTTTTTGATGCTTACTCTGAGATTTCGACCGAGATGTTTTATTCCGATTGAATGAGTTGATGATTTACTCAATTCTTTGGAATTGTAATCGAAATGTTTTATTCTGGTTGAATGAGTTGATGATTTGCTCAACTCTTTGGAATTGTAACCGAGATGTTTTACTCCGGTTGAATAAGTCGATGATTTTCTCAACTCTGAGATTTTGACCGAGATGTTTTATTCCGGTTGAATGAGTTGATGATTTACTCAACTCTTTGGAATTGTAACCGAAATGTTTTACTCCAGTTGAATAAGTCGATGATTTACTCAACTTTGAGATTTCGATCAAGATGTTTTATTTCGGTTGAATGAGTTGATGATTTACTCAACTCTTTGGAATTGTAACCGAGATGTTTTACTCGGGTTAAATGAGTTGATGATTTACTCAACTCTTTGGAATTGTAACCAAGATGTTTTATTCTGGTTAAATGAGTTGATAATTTACTCAACTCTTTGGTTTCAGCCGAGATGGTTTATCTTGGCTAGATGAGTTGGTGATTTGCTTAGCCGTGGTGGTTTATCCTGGCTGAAGTTGTTTATCTTAAACACAATGCAAACACTAAGCGAAATCAAAACATTTCATTGATGTGAAATAGAATTACATACGGTGGGACTGGCAGTCCGGTTACATTCTTAAAAACAAAAGAAGGAAGACAAAAAACTACATTAAGGGAGAAAGGTCTGCGAACTCATCCCCGATAGTAGTTGCCTCCAGGTTGACCGTAACAGTGGTTTCTTAGACGCCAGCCTCGCCCTCGCCGGTCTGCTTTGGGTGGTTATTTCCCTTGGCATTTTCCTTGTCATCCTCCGCGTCTTCCTCCTCGGTCTCGCCCTGTAATGCGCTAAAGATATCAAGGCATATGGCAGTGGCACGCGTTGGCAGAAGGCACTGGGGAGCAAAGAACACGCTGGGCCCAGATCCTGGTCGAGTTGTTCAGAAGCGCCTTCCACCAAATCTTGAAGAAAATGTCTTGCGTGGCATGGACTTGCTTCGTGTAGTTTTCCTCGGCCTCCTTGAAACCGACGTTGTTGGTGTCCTCCAGCTCCTTCTTCCTTGACTGGTTCAACACTTCCAGCTCGGCCCAGAGAGCGTCCCTTTCTTGCTCGGCAGCTCCAAGCTGGCCGAGCAATTTGGAGTTGTCGGAGTTTGCGATCTCCAAAGAAGCCTTTGATCACCCTAGCTCGGTCTGAAGATGCTCAACCTGGCTGGCAGCGTCGGTTGCCTTCTGCCGAAGTCTGTGAATGCACTCCATGACCAAGTGTTGTTTCTGGATGGCCTACAAGAAGAAAGTTTGATTAGAAAGGAAACCGAGCAAACACTTAGGAAAATTTGGGTAAAAAGTTGGAGATTCTTACCCGGGTCACAGACTTGACCGAGGATTTCACTAACCGGGTGTCCCAAGACGTGGTCGCACCGACCACGCCGCCGCAGTAAACAAGGCTTTGGTTAAGTTAAAGGCGAGTAGATTCTCCTTGTCACTTTTGACCGAGGCAGTCGCCGGGATCTCCTTAACCCGGTGCTTAAGTTGTGGTTTCCATGGAGGTGTTGGTCATTGTCACCGGTTGTTTCTGTTCAACTCAAGAACTAGCTTTGCAGAGGGTCAATGGTACGCGGCCTTTTCCCACCGGCAATTTTTTACTTGCTCGCCTCGGCGACAGGAGACGCCAATGCAACCACGATCTCGCTTGATTGACCCAAGAACCAGACGGGATGGGATGCTCAGAGTTCGGTGGAGGTAGCAGTGATGAGGTTCTTGATGCGGCTTCTTTTGGCCATCTCTTCTGCCTCGGTCAACCGCACATCCGGCAATGTGGGATCGGGAGGTGGAGATGGTGCACGGAGGAAGTCTGTCACCTTACTCCGGCGTGGAGCTGAGTACCTGTAGGTCGGCACGTAACCGATGAGTTCGTGGCAATCCCGGTTGCGGTAGCGAAGCACGGTTCTGATGGTTGCTTCGTTGGGATAATGGTAATTAGCTTGCAAAGCTTCGATTGCTGCAAAGAGAAGAAAAAATATGAAGTACAAAATATAGAAGGAAAGTAATTTGACCGAGCAGTTAGCACGGCTTACATGTTGAACCGAAATCCTTGCTGATATACCAAATTTCAAGACGCTTTGCTTTCATAATTGCCAGACACCAAGAAAAAGTCGTCGTCATGTAAGTCCTTCTGGGTATGCAGAATCGCTTTCCTTGCCTAATCTTTAAGTAATAGGCAAGGCCATCGCCTGTATGCTCGAGGGTATACTGGCGAAGTATCTCGGCCAGTCCTAAGTTGGTGCCTAGCTAGTTGTTTAGCTCGGCAATTCCATTTATTATGCGGTAGGTGTTGGTTGAGACCTGGGTTGGAGCTAGCCTGATGCGCCGCAAGAATTCGCACATCAGCGGGTTAACCGAGAAGTGAAGGCCACCTTCTATGATGAGAAGCACGGTGAAGGGGCACTGGTCTAATTTGCTCCAAGGGGTCGTGTCCTCGACACTGAGCTCTAGGTGAATGTCGTCTAGGATATCATATTCTTCCCAGAACGCGGCTAAAGCGACCGGCGTGTCGACCAGGAAGCGGTAGCGCCCCATGTGTAGCTAGCTGGTTTTAGCGCGGCTGAGGTGGTTTGGCACAAACTCTGGTTTGGTGGCTGCTCGGTCTTTGAGAGCCTCGGTGTTAGTGCGTTGTCCCCTTGGACTCTGTAGGAAAAGGGGGGTAAGTGTAAGTGGGAGCGCGGTCGCGCAAAACGAGCTTGACTTTAGCTCGGTCAGATGGAGTGCCAGACCACCTCGGTCACGAAGGTAAATCCAGAAGCTCGGCCATTCAAGTGGACCAGATGTTAGCCCGGTCGAGCGGTCAAGCCCTCTGCCTACCTCGGTTCCTACAAAAGTTTTTGCAAACTCCCAATTTGCTCGGTTTAGATGTTTTTTGGGATCAAAAGAAGACCTAGAGCCCGGTCTGCTCCAGATCTACATGTGTTCATCATTGAGGCTGAAAAACAGTAAAGGGAATAGTGTAGAGGTGGGTTTTGGGGGCCTATACCCTAAATTCGATGGTTTTGGTGCCTTAAAACGTGAAATACCAAAGGGAAAAGCTATAAAGAGATTCAAAGAGCTTACCAGTATAGAGGCAAGAGCTGGTTCCTCGAACATGAACGCAGAGGTGGGCAAGAATGGAGCTTGATGAGGGCACTGCAGCTTCAAGTTGTTTGGAACGGAAGAGAGTCAGTAAGGAGGAAATGAAAGGGGGGAGAGGCATATATGTAAGAGAAAAAGGCCGCCAAAATTCGAATATGAAAGGACGTCTGGGTTGGCTGCTCGAGGCCAATAAATGCACGACGTGTGTTCATAATGGCGGCGGCGTCAGTACTGAAGAAACAAGATGGCAAGTTGAGGCGTCAACCGAGCAAGCCCAGAAATCGGGCATAGAGATTAGCATGGTGACTGTCTTGCAAACTGAGGACCGAGGAAGAGTCTACCCCGGACGGATCATGTAATCCCGGTCACGCTTGCGCGGACGAAATTAAGAGGCAATTGAGAGGGAGATTTATAATCTAGCTTTGGATCGTGGAAGAGGTTGAACAGGTCAGAGCCGAGCATGTTTGGGCTGAGATCACTTGGGCCTGATTTGGAGTGGGATTTCCTCGGTCGAGGACCAGCCCCTGTTTAGGCCGAGCTAACTGGGGCTTCCCTGGAGGTGATCTTGCTCGATCGAGGCCCAGGCCTGAGGTCCGCGGCCATGTGATTAACCTAGCTCCTCCGGATTTGGACTTGCTGGGCCGAGATGAGCATCTGTTACAAGGTTTTGGGGGAGCATGGTTAGCTCGGTGGTAAAGTCTTCTGTTCATCAGCTCGGCTTATCTTAGACTCGGTTATGGCAGAATGCTACCGAGCTCGGCTATTCTGGAGCTCGACGAGTGGAGCACTCGGGCACGTTACGCAGCACGGACGTGGAAGGCCGAGGTGATTCCGACGATCTGCCGAGATCCCATTAATGTTGTCTGGCGGTTTGGTTAGGTGGTGATTGCGAGATTTGTGCTGACAGATGGGTGAGCAGCTCCACGTGTCAAGAGACTAATGGGAGCAGATATAAGCGCAGAAAATATATAAGCTTGACTGCGCCCCCCATGCGGAGAATGGAACATCATTTGGTGAGAACAACCTAAACACTCAACTCTCTCCTCTCTCTATATCCCTGGAGTGTGTGCTAACTTGACCGTCGGAGGGGTTTTTCGGCCACACACCGCTGGGTAGCTCATCGCCGTTGTGTTCGCAAGTCGATTGGACAGACAAGAAGCTTGATAGAAAGGAGTACGGGCTCTGCAGAATATTGGCCCCCCGTACATATATATATAAAGATCAAATTGTTCAAATTGAAACTATATGCACTGAAAGGAAATTTGGGAAAACTACATGGGTGAAAAGTGTAATTAATCGAAAAAATAGAAAAATACCATACAAAACTTAAAAATTTGATTATTATCTGATGTGTCATAAAATAATAAAATTTTAAAAATTAAAACGTTCCCACTTTATGATGAGATAAATGTCACATCATTAACTAAAAAAAGTTTATAATATTTGCTAATTTGTATAAAAATATTCTTTTCTTTTTTTTTTTAAGATAAGTTTATTTTGGGGACACTTACGGACCCATTCTATTAATCAAACTTATTATAAATCCGGTTCATTTTTTCACTTATCAATATTCCTAAAATGCCCTTAATTTACTTTCTTCATCTTCATTAGCAACACTATTACAACTTACTTCTCCTCCACTAGCAACCACATTCTGTCGTTGTTTCTGATCGTCACCTATGACTACCTTTGACCTCCAGTGACTACATCCACCAACCGTCTCTAATTGCCAGCCACTACCTTCGACCTCCGGTGACTTTTGACAATAGTTTTCATTGATATTTCTCTGATCATTTTTAATGAAAATAACGTATATCACCACGACGATACTACTGCCACCACCCGATCACTTGTTCTCATAAACTCACTCACTCACATTTACATATACACACACTTATTCACTTACTCACTCACTCATTTACTCATTGTCATTTATTCACTCACAAGAATACAACCATATACAGACATAGCACAGAGTAAGTAATAGAGACATACAAGTCTAATAAGTTTATCAAAACTATATTAGTGATAAATTTGTCACAGATAATCATTAATGATTGTCACTGATAACTTATCACTGATATCAATGATTTGTAAAAAAAAAATTACGAACGACAATTTTGATTCACTTACTCTTACTTATGTTCAATCACTCACTGACTTACAAGAACCCATCTTCTTCTCCCATACACATAGACAAGAGAGGTTGATAAATTTATCACTAAAAAGAATCCTAAATTTTTATTTAGTTTGTAGCAAATCTAGTTTACGAGAGAAAGGGAGATAGAGAGGTAAGCGAGACACCATTGTTTAGAGTCATTTAGGGTTAATTTCAATGTTAGAATAACTAGATCAGTATAGATATAGATGATGTCGCCAAAAAATGGTGGCTAATGAGGATGATGATCATAAATGAGGCAGTATAGTGATGTGATGATTGTATAGATCGACAACGGCAGAACTGGATCAGCGACGATTAAATGTAGATTGACGATAGTGGAGTACAAATCTGTGAAGGAGGTGGTGAATTTGTGACATCAAATGTTGTTAATGAATAGTTATGTAGATCGACGACAATAGAGATAGTTGGTGAATGATGGCGACAGCTGAACGATGATGATGGTGGTAGACGGTGGTGATGTGAAGCTTTTGGAGAAATAGCAAAGAGAGAGAGAGAGAGAGAGAGAGAGAGAATTTAATAAGGGCAACATAGGGAACGTAGGATTTATTCGTTTGGGAAGCCATGGTTTGGGCTTTTTTGGCTATTTTAGCCACAAAAAATAAAATAGGCTATTTTAGCCATAACAAACAAAACATCACATCCAACCCATAATCATTACATTCTTCTCTCACAAAAAAACTCAAAAAAGTCAAAAAGCCAAAAAGCCCTTTCCAAACCAAGCTTTTAAGCCCAGACTAAAATAGACAAAAAAACTAAAAAATCAACTCACTTCCCAAACGGAGGCTTAATGTATTCAAAAAATTAATAGGACTTATAGGCATTTAAGTACACTAAATGAGACTAGCTAGTAACCCTTTATTGCTCTTACAGTTTACTCCATGTACTGTTTGTATCCTTAAAATTTTAAAAACAAGCACATAATCTAAAGTAATTTTTGGATTAAAGTGCATTGTCAAACATTTCATCCAAACTAACAATAAAGTGTAAAATGCATATTTGGACAAAAGAGGATAATATATCCATATCTAAAATTTCAAGGATAAACCGCATGTGAATCCTCCACCAAAAAAAATAAAGTAAAAAAAATGATGAAAATGCATGTAATTTACATAATGAGATTACTTATGTACAAGAATATTTTAGTCTTTCTTCAAAACTTACTATTGGTGTAAATGGTACGTTTTAATTCACAAACCACAAGTTATGTGCTTATTTTGAAGTGTCAAAAGGTAAGTTAAAAAAAAACACAAAGATAAAATAAAATTTGTCTTTTTTTTTATTTATTTTATAATTACACTAGGGTTGAGAAGACCCCCTCAGGACTGTGACCCCCACGACCCCCTCTTCTTTTCATTGGTCAAAAAAAAAATTTTTTTTTTTTTTTTTCTACTCCCCCACTCACCAACCCCCACGTGTGTATTGGGGTGGTGGGGGTGGGAAACTGAGGGGGCCTGTATCAGTCCTGATATATATATATGTGAGCTTGTTTGGCTAGAGCTTTTTGGTTAAAAGAGCACAAAAGATAAAATAGGCTAAATAAGTCAGTAAAATTAAATGTCACATTCAAATCATAATCATTTCACTTTTTTCTCACAAAAATAAAAAAATATATAAAAAAGCCAAAAAAGTCAAACGAAACAAAATTTTAGTCCCAAATTAAATAGTCAAAAAAATCAAAAAGTTAACTAAAAAACTCAATTGCCAAACAACAACATAGAGAGAGAGAGAAAAAAAAAAAAAAAAACCGTGGTTTAGTTATTTCTAGGCGTTTCTTGTTGTACTTAAGTCACTCAAACCTATAACAAAATAATCATTAATTTTTTGAGATAAACTTCCCTTTATATTTTATCTTTTTATACTGTGTTATCAACAATGCTTGGTAGCCTGAATTTTCATGACCTGAATGTCTCAATACGATATCATTTTAGGAATAAAACAACACCGTTTTGATACATTTGAGCCATTTAAACCATACAAATTCAAGCTATCAAGTATTTTTCTGGTGCCATACTTTTTTTCTTTTTTTTTTTTTTGAGTTCTAATCCGGATACACATAGGTTATCGAAATAGTTTATTTTGTAAGCCTTGTAGTAAAGACTATCAATTTAAAATTTTAATTTTGTTGACCAACTATAAATACGATAAAAATATATTTTTTTATTTTATAAATTAGATTATTTAAGTTTATTGTCTTATTTGTCTTTTGTTTTATAAATTTAAATTCTTTTTATTGAATGTGACACAATATAAAGACATCATAATTTATTTGGTATTTATAAATTTTTTTCAGTAATATTACGGCTCCAGACATAAAAATTTAAAAATTATCTAAAATTTCACATTAATGGCTCAGATTGATTTTATAAGTGAACACCACATTACACTAATTCAATTTTCACCATCAATTATTATACATAGAAAAATTTGAATAGATATGTCATGATTCATAACATTTTTTTAATTTTTTTTGTTTTACGCATGTATTTGGAAAAGATAATTTTCTCAAATCAATCACTCAATGATCAATCACATGCTCAAAATAAAAAATAAAGATATAAATAAATATTAAAGACTTCAAAAATTTTATTAAATTATTTATCAAATATCTCATGTAAATATGAAATCCACACTATATAAATCTCACTTTCATACACTACAAGAAGTTGGGTCTTGAATGACGAATTATTTTTGTCACCAAAGAGCTAATTTCGTCACTATAGATATTTGTGAGGAAATATTTTCGTCACCGATTTCGTCATTGAATGATCGTCACTAAAGATCACAGTGAGGAAAAAGAATTTCGTCACTAATAAAATTACTTTAGTGACGAAAACCTTTGTCACCAATTAGACAATATTTTTTCACAAAAAATCCTCATTTTCGTCACCAAATAATTACTTAGTACCGTATATATAACTTTAGTTGACAAAAAATTTTGTCACAAATGTTGATCATTAGCGAGGAAATATTTTCGTCACGGTAAGATGTAAAGTTGACGAAATTTTTCGTCTTCAAAAGTTTAATATAAGTGACGAAATATATTTCGTGGCAATAAGATTTATACATGACAAAATTTTTAGTCACCAAACAACAAAATTAACAAAACTTTTCATATATAAACAAATAGGGCCAAATTTTGTCACAAAAAGTTATTTATTGGTGACGAATAAGCACTTTGTCACAATAAGTACATGCGACGAAAAAATTCGTCACAAAACTTATTGTTCCATATTTTATATTTCAATTTAAATTGTTATTTCACAAATATCTCTACTCACATTTCAATAGCCTTAAAATTTTACTAAGAAATCCATTAGCTATTATACACCACTCCACTAAAAATTCAATAAACAATTGATATTATAAACCAAAATATATCCATCAAACAAATGACAATTCATTAACTATAACAAAAAGACAATCAAAGCAAATCCCAAAATGAACTAAGTATCAATCCACAAAAAATAAATAAATAAATAAAAATCAACACTTGATCGGGCCATAAGTAGAACTAATTATCAGTCTACAAAAAAAATTAACACTTGATCTTGATTTGCAAGTATGCTTCCAAATGTCATCCAAAAATCAATCTGCAAAGAAAATAAAAAAGGAAAACATTAATATATTATCAATTACATCTAAACTCATATATAAATAATTTTATATATTAGTAAACCAATTTAGCAAAAATGTATTTTCTACCGAACTTTGACTTTCATCTGTACTAAATCACAAAACAGCAGCTAATCTAATTGGGGGCAAGTTCTCGCAAGTTATATGAACACCTATGAACCTGCCAATATTGAAAACAATCAAGCAACATGATGAGTTTTATTGTCATATAGAATGGTTCAATGAAACTTGGATCTTTGTTCTACTAACTCCAGTTTTCTCCATAAATTTCACTATCTACCAGTGGATGTCCCTTTGATACAACTTCACTATCTCACTCACTATTTCTCTAACTTTGCTTAGAAAGAAATGAGAAATACCGATATGGGTTGATTGTTTTTAATGGGTTTTCAATTTCACAAAATTCAAACTAAGATAGATCGACATAAACAATATAAAACTAAGCATTTTAGTGTGTTATGATCATTTTCAATGTTTCAATGTTTGTACTAGCAATTTAACAATGTTGCAAGTGTAACTTTCTTAAACAGTTGTGTTTTAACCAATATATACTAACCAACATGAGAAAAATAAAAAGATAAAGCAAGATAGACTTACCAAAAAGAGCAATCTAGGGATGCCCCTCCCCTAAATTGCCCGTTAAAACCTTGTTTCTTAAGAAACTGGCAACTTGAGTCAGCAGTTTAGCACGCTCCTATGGAGTTATGTCTCTAAGGTCTTGAAATGTCCTCCCTTTATGCATTACATAACAAAAATTGATATTTCACATTACGAGTTTATGTTTTAACGTGTATATATATAATGTGAGTGACATGCGCAAATATGTTTGTATTAGACAAAAGCATCACTCCAAAATATTGTAAAAAATAATTTAAAATCAAACATTCAGCATATTTAAAATGTAACAAATATAGATTTCATTTAAAATGTAATAGAAAAAAAATAAAACAGAGGAGTTCCATTTCTGTACAGTGTCCAGTCACCCTATAAATCCATACAGGAATAAATGTGCATTGATATGTAAATTAGCAAAATAATAATAAAAAATAAATAAATAAGAAAGATAGCAAACAATACAATGATACACCCAGGAAAGCCAAAAAATATTATAGCAGAATGAGATTTCAATGATCAGACACCTGAATTATACTTTGAGAAAGCGCAACTACTCCGATGGCAGGCCTCTGCCATCCATGTCCTTGCTGAGTGCATGGTATAATTGCTATCTACATGCACAAAGTATCTGTAAGTTATCTCAACTTGAAGAAGAAAGCAATGGGAATGGCGACAGCAGAAGAAATAAAAACAAATTAGGGCATTATAAAAAATGATGCAATCATATGATGGCGCATACAACATGTCACTAACTTAGTTTTACTTAGTTTTGCATGCCTAATTATCTTCATTTGAGCAACATGATCTTAAATTAAGAAAATTGTAAGGCTTCTTCATCTCAGAAGATTTTTACTTCTATGAATACCAGCAAGTGCAACAGGTCCAGTGCTAGGAACAGGAAAACTAACAGGGGAGTGCACTATTTTTACTTCTCAGCCTTTTTTTGGCATGCCTTCCATTCTCCTTTTGGATCTTTAATATGATTGTCACAGAGCGGTCGAGGAACTCTGCAATCTGCTCGAAATCCTTCTCAAACAACCCTCTGGAAGTCATAGCCGAAGTACCTGCAAACAGAGAATCTCCTCACTCATTTATATCAAAGAAAAGAATGTCAAACTATTGGGTTTTCTGATTCATATTTCAACAGAAAACAAGTGAGTTTCGAAGTTCTGAGTAAATTAAAAAGCAATCAACCCAAATCGTGAAAGCAATCAATTTACTGCATCACTAAACAAACACGCGCACCAAACCAGATCTGTCAGAATTACCAGACATGTAATTTGGTGGATACAGGCAAGCAACTTCAAGTTTTCATATCAATTATTCTTTAAATTCCACTTTGACATCTAAGCATTTAATGAAATATTGAGTACCACATGGCTAGAGCAGTCGAATAAAACCCATTTTGCCTAGTTAAATCATTTATCTCAAGAAATGGGGTAAATGGGTTTGAGCTAAAGTATTCAGTGATAAAAAAACCACACTTTCAATTCAAGTCCACCTCCTTCCTCCCCTACTAGATTCACTGGTTTTTATGGGAGAAAATGTTGTAGTAATCCATAAAAGTCAGTTGTTCTAGTAGTCAATTCAAAAGACTCTTTCACCACATTCTCATGTGAGATCTATCTCATATCAAAAATGATGCCCTCAAATCAACAGCTTCTACCAATTGCATTCTCCGAGAGACAAGGTCGCTATCACCGAACACAACATTCTTATTCACAGTTATGTTGAACAAGTCACAGAGCTTCTTAACCTTATTGCCTACAACAAAAGCAACAAATAATTAGATTCCATGAAAAGACCAAAAAGATGAAACCCATAATTTGGTATATATTTCATAAATATTTAGAAAAAGTTGGTGCCTGCAATAAGGATAACAATAATAAGCATTTGTCAAAGACTTCAAGTGACAAAGATCACTATTGTTTATGAAATTAAATAATTAGTGTAAGGCTATATGGGATTTGCGTTTTCCATTTATTATAATTAGAAACAACTTTGAGATTTCCCTATCACCCATATAAGCTAAGTTAATGGAGGGCTACAACTAGCTTCCCTAAAGCAACTTAAATTATTATTACTCGAAGCATGAACACCTTTGCACTGTGATAGTGCCCCTCTCATATGACACTGATTCACTTTTGCACGAGATTTCGTTTTAGGTATTATCTCACAGACCCGTATGTTAATGGGCCTTACGAGCCAAGCTACACATTGATCAAGCTCACATATTGAACAAAGAAGCTTGGAGTCTAGGCTTGAGGTTCATGTATTTGACATAATACAAGTTTGGCAAAGCTCTAAACAAACCGAAGCTAGAGCTTCTCAAAGCAGTTCAGTTCATCTTATAGTCTGCTTATTGAGAGGCAATTGCGTAGCATGGACGATAGCACCTAAGCAAAAACTTGTAACCCAACCCAAGAAACCTAGGCCATTGGTAGGTTAGTGAAAAACAGTAAGTGGATTGGAATAGATTGTCTTTAATTTATTGAAAGCAAAACTTTCTATATTAATTGTCAACCTAAAAGGATAATCAATACATCGCCGCCAACTCTTCCATAAAAATCATTTTATTCTATTCCATCTCATTTTAGTAAATCTAATAAAACATTATAATATTAAGCTCACAAGTGATAACTTGGAACTAAATTTAATCGTTGTGATTGAAACTAATTGTAACAGATTCTAGTTCCAATATTAAAATAAAATAGAAAATATAATTAAAAAAAACACAATATTTTAGAATTATTGGAAAAAAATAAAAAAACAGAACACATAAAGGATGGCACTTTGGAGTCATCAAATCCAAAGTTTCAACACAGAGAGAAGGAGCTTCAGGGGAAAAAAACAGGGGGTTCACTTAGATATATCACTCCATTGAAACTATTAAAATATTACAAATTTAATATTGATCTTTAAAGTTCTAGGGGTTCAGTTGAAGTCACTAACTTCTACTTGTCGTCGCCCTTGAACATGAAAATCCTTGCAACAGGTCATTACCAACAAAGTTGTGGGATTATTTTCCATGTCTAAAATAGCTACCTCATCCTAAATAAATCCCATTGTCAACAAATTCCCATTGACAAAATGAGCCTTATCAAATCGAAATTGTGCATACCCAGTGGCTTCTCAGGGTCAAACAGTGTGTGCCACAAATCTTACTTCAAACTCCTTACACTTTGAGGGAAGAGTCAAATTGAACAATTAAAGTTGCATACCTTAGACTAAACTGTGAGACCGCTCTCTATTTATCTACTTTCAATAGTTGAGGATGAAGTTAATGGCGTAGATTCAGCATGTTGAGACTCATCAGAGGAGCCTTGAGAAGCTTCCTTTTTCAACTTGTGGTTGTTATATGAAGCTACACTTGCAATGGCTACATAAAAAACCATATTTCTTCGCTAGGTCAATAGGTATCTAAGAAACACAGACGTAAAAACAAGATGCAGATGCAACATAATACGGACATACTAAAACTACAATTTTCAAAAAATGGAGACAAAAAAATTGAAAATATAACAGAGAACACCCTAAAGTCTATTTTAAGAAGGCATAAGGATTCACAAACAAATTGGAAATTATTAGTCTTTATGGTTTGAAAAATTAAAAAGCCTGAAGGAGTAATTAGTTGGTATAAAAAACTTCTTTTCATTTTACTCTATTTTTTACCAAACTTGAAACAAGGCCACATATGTGCCTCACACATGCTAGCATGTCTGCTTTTTAAAAAATAAAAATAAAAAAAGGGCATAATTGGACACATGTCAGACATAGACATGCTGACCTAGGAGGCATGTCCATGCTTCCTAGATAGGTAATCTCTATTTCATGAAATCACATGTCTAATAAAAAACAAAATTAAATCACATATCTTTTTGTCTTGCACAAATAGTATTAAAGACAGCAGAAGCATTAATTATTGCAGTACATTAAAATTGAAATTTCTTTTCTGAGTGATCAACAGGGTTCTCATCCAGATCCTAAGCACGGTCACTATCTGAAATGCAGATGAAATAAACAATAGTATTTTTTATCAGAGAATGGAAAAAAAATAATACATTAAAAAGTACAGGAAAAAGAGAAAACCAAATGCAACACACAATATGCCAAGCATTGCCCCAGCGGAAATATGAAAAAAAGGCATATCTCAATGGTCAGATAAGCAACAGTATCCACATCAAGAAAATGTGAATTCCATAACATTGAAAACACAAATTTTTTATAAAGCTCAAGAAAAATAAATTTTTATGGATAATACAAAGGATAACCACCTATACAATGCCGTTTTTAAAGTACGAAAGACTGTAGTTTTTTGTTCTACTTTCTTGGAATTGATTTCCAATGTGAACAATCTATAATACTAGAATATAAACAGTACAACATTGAGAATATACAAAGGACATACTGAATATATAAATAAATATCATAATACTAATATCAAATTTTGAGACAATAAACTATAGTGAAAACCCAAAACAAAAGTACTTGTTATTGAAAAATTACCAATGCCATAACCAAACAGATTTATCATTGTCAGCATTGTATCAGCAAACAGAAGGGCTGATAGTAAGACAACCACCTAATCCTTGACAACTCCAGCAACACGAATTGTCAAACCACTTGTATGCGAGATCACAAGAAAAACTGATAGATTGAGTGCAAAAGTACAGAGAGAATTGAGTGTTAGGATAACAGGTTGAAAGCTCTATGTCCCTTGGGCACCCATCTTTGGCTTCTCTAGAAAAATCCACAGAATGAACAAGCAAAGAGCACTGCACAAGAACTATGATTCCGTTCACATGGCAAAAAGGTTCTGCATATAAACATCAAATGGTGAAAGAAATAATGATAACAATTAAACTTTGGCAGATGAAAATACATGCCTGTAGGGACTAACGTAGTACATGATAGAAATAGGGTTTAGTTTGAGACCCTTCATTTTAACAAAAATCTCCATGAATATAAGCCTCAAAGCTTCCCGAACAACACCTCCCATTTGGTAAACCAAACCAATCCAGTTAATATCAATCTCCTCATATGAAGCCACTAGAACACCAAAACTTATCACAGACATTATTAAAACCATTCTACTACATTCTTCAAATATAGAATAGCAATTTTGGGCATTTAAAACCCTAGAAATCATTGCCATCTTATATCCTTTTCAATTTGTGTATGATATGAAACAAGTTAATCTATTTCCTAAACAGAGAGCCATTAATCCATCTTCATGGGTGATCTCATGCTTAAGGATAAGATTGCACCAAGTCAGTTCCATACAAATTCTTATCAAATCTAGAACTAGATAAACCTGGGTCAATACTAGAATTCCAACCCAAAACCGAGTGGAGGAACAATGTATTAATATAAATAAAACCAAACCAAAATTCCTTGGATGGGATACGGAGCAAAGAGGGACCACCTATCGAAGCAGAATGAAGTAGCGAGGTGTAGCACAATGACAGCAACGGCAAACAGCGAAAACCTTGAGAGAGGGAGAACTTCCAATCATGGGAGAACGAGTGAAAATCGTGGAGAGAGATGAGGGTTTTTACCTAGCAGCAAAAAAAGAGAGGGGAATTTGGGAGGGATTGTAAAAAAGTGGGGTGCCTGTTTGGTTTGAGTTTTGTTTTCTAATTTTTTTTCTTGTTTCATTTTTAAATGTTTAAGAATTATTCATATCCTTTCTAAAATTATGTAACAAAATTTTACATATTATTTTTACTTTTTTATTATACGTGACAAAATTTTATAGTTCATCACGGATTATTCTTATTTAGTGATGAAATTTATTTTTTTCACTACTTTTTGTCACCATAGATTACTTAGAAAGCTAATTAACTTGTGTTTTATTTTGAGAGAGAGAGAGAGAGAGAGAGTAAGAGAGAGGGGAGAGGAAAATTGAGAAACAAAAAAAAAAAGGGAGGGAAGTTATTAGTCTATTTTTTTTTCATTACCGCCCAACATGTCAAAATTTTTCCTTCAAAATTAGTGACAAAATAATTTCCTCACTAAAAAGTCTCAAAATATTAAAAATTATTAGTAACAAAAATATATTTCTCACCAAATGGTCTTAAAAAATTTAAATCAAGTTTCTCAAAATATATATATATATATATATATACAATTATTGGTGACGAAAATATTTTTCTCACTAATAATTTTATAATTGGTGACAAAAAATTTTCTCACCAAAAGTCTCAAAATTTTGGCGCCACCAAAAAAAAATTAGTGGGAAAACTTTCGGTGACAAAACTTAATTTTTCCTCACCTAAAAAGAAATATTTGTTGACAAAAATAAATTTCGTCACCTATTATTTTTATTTTTTATTATATGTGACAAAATTTTATAATTCGTCACGAATTATTTTTATTTAGTGACGAAATTTATTTTCTTCACTACTTTTCGTCACCATAGATTACTTTTGTTATAGTGATATAAAATATTTAATAAAAATTTTAAAATCACTAAGACCATCTCCAACGGTTTAGTAAACCTGACATCAATTTTAAAACTTGGTGAAATATGTACTTTTTGGAACTCCAACGGTTTCACTAAATTGGTATCAAAATGAGAATTGAACAAAAAAATTATCAAACTGAGAACAGAATACAAGTTTCACCAAATTACTGTGCGTGACCGTTAGAGGAGACCAACCGGTCGACCGGTTCCCTTTCAAATAGGTAAGTTCAAACCAGTCAAAAATTGTTCAAATAGGTAAAAAATAAAAAATAAATATAAAAAATATCTTTACCGGTCGACCAACCGGTCGATCACTTCTCTCAATTCTACTTTGACACTCACCGTTAAAAGAAAAAGTATTAAATTAAAAAAAAACCTATTTTTTATTTAAATTTAATAAAAAAAAAAAAATAAGCAGTTGGAGATCCTCTAACATTACTCAATAAAATAACGCCAAGCCAAACTTGCTACATCACCAAAACCACTATAATATAACTTCACACACGCACGCAGCACATCCACTTGACCCTTGACAAAACAGCTGTTCTCTCTCTCTCTGTCTCTCTCTTCCAAACTCATTGCAACTGAGCGCCGCCCCCATCCCCACAGCCTGGCCACTCATCATTTGCCGCGTTCCCATATGTGCTTATTTGTCTATATATAGTCACTTCACTTCCCATGTTAAATAATCTACCCCACTTTGTTTTTATACATATTTTATTTACCTTGAATCGATATGTGTTCTCACTTTTCTGACCCACTTCCTAGTTTCGGGTCCGACGACGTCCCGGACTCTCCGTCGGTGTCAGATTGTGGCAGTGGTGCTCGGCCAGCTGCTAGGTTTTCTGACAAGGAGGTTTTGTTGGCTTCAAGCTGTCCGAAGAAGAGGGGAGGGAGGAAGAAAGTCAGGGAGACTCGGCACCAGGTGTACCGAGGTGTCAAGTTGAGGAACAACAGTATATGGGTCTGCGAAGTGCGCGAGCCAATTAAGAAGTCGAGGATATGGCTCGGGACGTTTCCGACTGCGGAAATGGCTGCGAGAGCTCACGACGTTGCTGCGATTGCTTTGAGAGGTCGGCTAGCTTGTCTCAATTTCGCCGATTCGGCTTGGAAGCTGCCTGTTCCGGCTTCATTGAAGCCCAAGGATATTAAAAAGGCGGCGACGGAGGCGGCAGAAGCGTTCCGGCCATCGTTGCCGTACCTAGAGGTTTCTGGTGATGTAACAAAGCCGGAGAATGTGCCGGCGACAATGCCCGGAGAAAATATTTTACATTGACGAGGAGGCGGTTTTCGGGATGCCGGGATTGCTTGCAAACATGGCAGAAGGATTGATGCTACCTCCTCTACTACCTCACTGCGCAGGAGGAGAGTGGTACCAGGGTGATGACGTGGCACTCTGGAGCTTGTCAATTTAGGAATCGAAAAGTGCTTGAAAACATTTAAAGAGCAGCACTAATAATTTTAATGTTAGTATTTATTTTATATGATAAGATGTTTTGCTTATTTATTTATTTAATTTTTTTTTTTCAACTTATTAATAATGGTTTAATAGTTCAAAATTAGTGATACTAATTACTGTCTTTCAAGAATCTGAGTCATTTTGGCTTTTGTCTAGTGAGAGTAAGAAAGAGATTTTTAAAACTAGATTACGTGACTTTTATTTTTTGTTCAAGTATGGAAATTATAGTTGTGGGTATTTGAGAAATTGCTATTTTGATAAGGTATTTTAATTTTTAATTATTTTGGTAGATTAAAATTTTGTATTTGAAAAAATAATTAAATTTTTTTATATTTAGATGTGATATTTGTGAGAGAAAAAATGAAATAATTATAAATTTAATATGATATTTTATCTTATTAACTATTTTATTTTATTTTATTTATTTATTTATTTTTGTGAATTTTAACCTAAAAGAGATTAAAATTTTTCTTACCAAACATCCCATTATGTGAAAAAAAAAAAAAAAAAAAAGAGACAAAAGATAGATTTTTTAAAAAGTACTTTTAATTTTTGGTTCAAGTAGTATATGAAAATAATTTAAAAATAACAAAAAAGATATATATATATATATATATGCGCGCGCCCGCTCTGGGGTGTAAGGATCTATCCTATCATCAACCGAGGTTTATAAGTGTTAGTGTCTTATAGCGTATAAACCTGTAGAAGTGTCTATAATGTAGTGTGTATAATAGGATCTTTTGGGGAAAAAAAAAAGAGGGTGAGTTTTTAATTTTTTATCAATTTTAAATTATATCATATTTTATTTTTTTTATTTATAAAAAAATAAAATAAATTAAAAAAATTAAAAAATTAATTTTTTACTAATTTTCTAAAACACCATAATGTATAAAACTGTAAAAGCAGTTATAAATAAAAGGAATATTTCTCGTACAGTTACTGTCAAACAAACTTTTCGATTTGAGTGCCAAGGTCCAATTGGTCAACCCTCCATTTTAATAGCTCTGTTGGTCAAATGAAGCTTATTATTGGTAATGGAAAATGATTTGTCCCTAAAAAAGTCTTTTTTAATTTTTTTAATGTCTAAAATAACATCGTTTTGGGTTTTTTTTTTTTTTGGCCTTGATTTGAAATTTAGGGAGATTAAGAGGCCAAAAATTAGGGGATGTAGCATAATCTGTCCTATTAGGCCTTGTTTGGCATCTATTATATAATCCATCTTTTTATCTTTTTATCTTTTTTTCATCACATTACCTCTCTACTTTTCTACACATCTTTTCGTAAAAAGACAAAAAATATACTTTTTTAAGACACCCCAAACCAACCCTTAATATAGCTTTTTTTGGCATACTCACTTCGGGCTTTTTTTTTTTTTTTTTTTTTATCAACACTTCGGGCTAATTTAGTCACGTAAGATAAAATAAATTTTTTAATTAAATAAAATAAAATTTTATATTTAAATTATAATTATTTTTTTTTATAAAAAGTTAAAAAAATTAATAAACCTATTTTAAATTAGACTTTATAATCTCAAATTAAAATAATCAAAAAATTACATCCCAATCAAAACTTTCTTGAATCATTGCAAGCTATTAGGATATTGAGACCTCGTTTGGGAATAAATTATTTTAGTAATTTTTAATTTTGTGACTAAATATAAGATAAAAAAAACAATACGTTTAGAATGACTTTTTAATTTTTTATATAAAAAAAATATGCAAAAACTAGAAAAAAAAATAATTTTTGACTTTTTGATATTATATTATAAGTTTTTTAATTTTTTTTAATAACATTTTAATTTTTAGACTAAAACACTTGTTGACCAAATGAGGCCTAAATTCACATTCAATCACCGAATGATTTTCTCTCTCAATATACTCTAATCATCAAATAATGCTATAAAAATCTCTAGACATAATTGTACAATTAGAATTACATTAGAATGAAAAAATACGTATTTATTATAATCACATAATATGAAAATCTCAAAATATAATTGCGTTGAGAATTCAAAGACAGAAATTCAAACTCAAAAGATATTGTAAGTTTTGTAAGAGCATCTCCAACCCATCCTTCATATATGAAGGATGGTCTCCTCCAACCCACCCTCTAAATTCATCTTCATTTGAGAGGAGAACGAGTTCATACTCCATATTTGAAGGGAGGATGAAAAAATGAAGGAGCCTTCAAAACACTATTCATTTTGTATTTCTTATTATATTACAAATAACTTTTAATTTATAAATTTAATTTTTATAAAATTGACATCATTAAAAAGTATAAAATCATACCTTTAAAATAAGTATAATATTAAATATATTTTACAAAAATTTTAAAATTAAATATTTATTAATGAATAAAAATTACTTTTTGAATAGAGTTTGAATGAAAGAAATGAAGGATTGTGGTTGGAGTTTGAATGAATAGTGACATCTTCTATATTTACTTTTTGAATAAAAAACATTATATTCATCCTCTTAGTGAGAGTATTGCATTGGAGATGCTCTAATAGAGCCAGTATTAAAGTCTCACTTGAGATTAGTCAAATTCCTGCAAGATACATCACCACAAGATTTTTTGGAATAAGACGTACGCTCATGGATTCTCTATCCCTAAATATTTTTATCTTTATATTCTAAATCACTCACAATCATTAGATATGTTTTAAGATTCTCAAATCTTAGAATTCTTATATGATCCAATAATTATGAGTGATTTGAGATAGAAAAACATGAATATTTAGGGACAAAGAATCTTTGCTCAAGACCATGCCCATAACAATTAAGGGTATGTTTGGTTTGAGTTTGAGAGTTGAGTTTTAAAAAAAAAAAATTTAAAAATTGTTTGGTTTGAGATTTTTCTCAAAAAATTTTCAAAATCACTTTCTCTCTCTTACACATCAATCAATCACTTTTTCTCTCTCCTCTCTCATTCTCAATCATTTTTTCTCTCACATACATTTACTCAATTACAACAAAATATCAAATCATCTCAAACTCTCACAAAAAAAATTTCTCTCAAAATATACAACCAAACAAACTAAATTTTTTTTTAAAATAACTCTCTCAAAAACAAACCAAACAAACCCTAACTGCTTTCTAGAAATGTACAAATTGCAACAAAAGTAAGATGGGCTTGGGTAAAATTGTGTTGGGAAGAAGATAACGTGCAATAAGTTCATCATGCTCACATCCCTAAAAGTATCAAAGAAAATTATTTATTTATGTTTGCATTTATCATTCTAACATCGTGAAATATCCGAGCAAAATTGAGCCTATCTACAAGTATGTTCAGCAAGAGCATTTCTGTTAGGGGTGGGCGCGGATTGGTTGCGGTCACGGAATTTTTAATTTGTTATTCGTCTATTAGATTGACGGATTGGAGAAAATCAATTCGCATCCGTCCGTCAATCCTGCGGATGTGGATTCAGCGAATTGGCGATTTGGTGGATGGATGCAAATCGGTTCGGCGGTTTAAAATTTTATAAATTTTTAACATAATTCAACTTGTGCACTTCTTCAAAAAAAAAGAAAAAGAAAATATTACAGTTAATAACTTAAAAAAATATTACAATCACTGTATGCCTCATCCAAAGTAAAAAAGTTTGAAACTTTAGAATATCACAATCACTGCATTTCTCATCCATAAACTATAATCACAACATGCCTCATCTACATAAAGTATTACAATCTGTGGTTCTTAAAATATAAAAACAATTCAAACTACCAAAAACTATGAATAGAGCAGTAGTAGAGATTGTATGTCTCTGTTTTGTTACATCTATATCTGTTTTTGAAAACAAAACCAACCAGCATATATTATATTTTCTATTTATTATTTTTAGAGATAGATTTAAAAACCAAAAAAATATAAATAAATAATACATTTATTTTTTTTCAATTCCAAAAAGATATTCAAATTGAAATTTTTTTTTTCAACAGAATATTTAAACTCTTTTTTAATTAAAAACACAAACAGAATATTTAAACAAACTAAAAATACAAAGTCTTATAAATTACTAGGGGTGCTCGCAGTTTGACGGTTTAGTTGGGGCCAAAAGAATCTCAAATCCACCATCCGTCGACTAAATTGGCGAATTGGAGAAAATCAATCCACAATCGCCCGCTCGTCATCACGCATCCGTCTAAAATATAACGGATCGATTTGATTCGGCCGATTTTGACGGATCGATAAATTCATTACTCACCCCTAATTTCTGTATTTTGTAAAGTAAGAGAATTCTTATCGACTATAATTCCTATTTAGGTGTGCAAGTGTGAAGCATTACAAAACCACTATTCTGATAAAAATCAGAACAGTGCTGCACATTTAAATGACTGACAAAAACTTCAATCACCCTAAATACAATTTTCAACCACTTTGCAATGTCACTGTGTGTGTTTTTTTTTTTTTTTGAAAAAAGATTTGTGACTCGAAATGCTTGGCCCCGAATGTCCCTAATGCCCAAAACGACGTCGTTTTGGGTATTAGGGTTTTTTTTTTTCCTTTTTTTTCTGCCATTTTTTCGCCATTTTCGTTCGACTCAAGCAGAGGAAGAGGGAGAGGGAGAGGTCGCGGTCGCTGGTCTGCTCGTCGCCGTCGCCTCATCGCCTCGTCGCCGTCGCCGTCGCTGCCCTGATCGTGGCCTCCGCCCCTCGTCGGCTCTGCCCCGCTCGTTGCCTCCGCCCCTCCTCCTCCATTTAGGCCCCCTCCAGTCCTCCCCTCCCCCTCCTTCGTCTTCTTCCTTCGTCTGCAGAAAAAAAAAAAAATTATATATATATATAAAACGACGCCGTTTTATAAATTAGGGGCATTCGGGGCCCCTAATTTCGAGCCACCAATCGCGATTGTTTTTTTTTAAACAGTAAAAAAAAAACTTTTATTTATGATAAATTACATATATACATATGGAATTGTATCAACAAAAGGGAGATGAGGTACAAAAAAAAATCAAAGCATAACTGCATAAACCCAACTAGATTGTTACCATAAGGGATGCCCAATTTTCAACCACTTTGCAATGTTACTTAGCCCGTGATTTATAATAGAAGTTCGAGGTTATCATTTTCTGATGCTTCTATTGCAATTTCCCATTTTGAGATGTTGGCTAGCTTGTCCAAGAGACAAAAGTTCTTGCAGGAGTGTGGAAAGCTTTGCTACATTCTTTTTATGAATATGGGTCTCTGTACCCAGAAGCATCCATCATTTTTGTTAGGTTGTCCCTTTGTCTTTTAAAAATACAAACTCGATTAGTCCATCGGATGAATAGAGACAGAGAAAAGAAGCCTATGAAAGTATCATCTATGCTTTAAAATTGTGTTATTTCAACATATGGTATAATCAATCAGTAAATCCCTTCAAAGTTTAAAGTATGCCCCACCATTGACTGAACATGTGCTTGAGCCCCCCAAAAGCTCACTACATACACATTTTGGCAGATTGGATTGGAAGTTAGTTCGAAGATTGAAAAGCGATTCCAAGTTTCTTAGGGCCCTTTGGATATCATACTTAGGAAAAGACTAATCCATTCCTTAAGAGCAGAGGTGTCAAATGGGCAGGTTTGGGCAGGTAATAACGGTTTAGGCTTGTAAACGATTCAATTTAAATGAATGGGTTTAGTTGGATTAGGTTTAATTGGATACGGGTTGGACTAGTCAACCTGGCAAACCCATTGGATTTTTTGAACTTTGACTTTTTATTGAATATAATGTTTTCTTCCCAAAACAATTTGAAGAAATTATATATAGATGAATAATGTATTTGACAAAAAAGAAGATAGGGTTAATGCAATCCAAAATTATATATGTAAAATAAGTTATTATGTATTTATATGTACATACCTATTTTTGTATGTTAATATACATATGTATTATATTTTTTAAGTACAATAAAAACTAAAACCAAAAAAAATGAAAAATATATCTTGCATCTCTAAGATCAAAATAATTTTCAAGTGAAATGGAGGAAAATATATAGGGTGAAACATCAATAAATCTTAAAATATGATTTTGTGAATTGTTTAATTCTCATTTTTTTTCTTATAAATCCAAAGGTCTTATTAAAGTAGAAATTATACAAAACGGTAGTCGCTTACATGTTTGGATTTAATTTTTTTTAAGGACAAAAGTGGATTGTTGGAACAATCTTCTGTATAAATAAAATAATTTGAAACAATTCAAACAAAATAAAATAAAACTTACAGTATTTATTTTGTAGAACCGAATAAATAATTTGAAAACCAAGTCGAGTGTGTGACACTCTGTCCTTAAGACAAATTCACCCCGCTACGGTGCTTATGGTTGAGTGGCGTCTATCTCCCAAGATACAATGATCTTAACCAATTTGTAGTAGCACTCCAAAACAAATTGTTCGGCGAACCAGACCTATGTTCTAACTCTCTGAATATTTATTCTAAAACTAAAATGAAGAATAACGCACAAAATAAAATCTGGACAGCAAAGATGGGATTTTGCAGACTGATTTTCGGATCTTTAGACTGCTAGAAATGTCAAGTATTTATAGGCACAAAATGCTAACCCGAACAGGTACCATTTTGAATTGAATATGTGTGTTTTGAATTAAACAGATATAAGTTTAAATTGAAACAGATTTGCAAACTGTTTCAACAGATTAACTGGCCGATTTATACTTGGAACTGGCCAAGGCGCTTCGGATGTTAACTAACCGAAAAGCGTTTTAATCATATGAATTTCGACGAAGTTAGACAAAAATTGGAATTCAAATTTGAATTAAATTCCTGCAATATTTTTTGAAAAAATTCAAATAAATTTTGTCCAAAAAATTAATACAAGAACCGACCTGATCCACAACCCACACCTGGGCCTGGCCCGGCTCGGTCAGAAGGACGGCGGCGGTGGCGCGCGCGTGGTGGTTTTGGCTAATGTTCACTTTGTCCATAACTCCTCTATTCTACAAACTTGGGGTGCCCCTTGGGCCCAACCCAAGTATTGTAGGCTAGAACTTATAAACTCAACAAAACTCTCTTAAAGTTTCAATGTGGGACAAGCCTCACAAGGAAATCCAGATATAAAACTTAAATGTTCAATTCTACGAACCTGAAAACGACCTCATGTTCCCATTCACTCAAAAATGGTTTTGACGAACCGTCTTCACCGTGTGACTTGCCACGCAGCAAGGAACACGTCACCTCTTCAGACCCGCCCCAAAAGACGTTCGGGACCCACTCAATTTTGGGCTCAAAGTTGGCCCAAAATATGCCTATATAAACCAATTTTTTCAACAATCCCCCACATGAATGGAATTTGACGGAGAGAAAATGCAACAACATGATCTAAATACAGAGAGTACAGAAATCGAAAATATTCTGCAAAAGATAGGTAGCTTTTGGCTTTGAACCTTCCCTTGTGAAACACTATTGGATTTACTAGCTAACTAGTGAACATGATGTCTTGAACTGTTCAGCCGTTTGTGTAAACTAAGACAATAGAACTCACACAGTATATCCCCAGACACAGTTTAGTTCTCACTATTGTGTTCATTTTGGCCCTGAACAACCTGGTCTTTCATGAGTGCTCTAGAGAATTGTAGTCCTTCACAAATCTCACAGAACCGGCCCAGTTCACACTCATATAGGTGATGCTTATGAAGAGTATCTTACCATACTCCACTAGGTTTACCTAAATATAAGAATCATTAAAATTTTATTTAACCTCAAACGCTGCAGACATCACTATTTCATTAAAGAAATGGGTAGGAGTTAGACTCCCTAGTGATCTTTCTGAGTCATTCACAATTCGGTTGTCCCTTTGAACCTAGATCTTGGGATCTCCAGTCAACTAGGTTGGGCTGCCGTTGTGGTAACTCTTATTTAATAGGCTTTAGTCCCATTCCCCTCGATGAATTCTCAACTAACTCTCTTGCTAACCTTTTGGTTAGTGGATCCACTATGTTGTCTTTAGACTTCACATATTCAATGGAAATAATTCCATTAGAGAGTAGTTGTCTTACGGTGTTATGTTGACGACGAATGTGTCGTGACTTACCATTATACATATGACTCTGTGCTCTACCTATTGCTGATTGACTATCGCAATGTATGCATATAGCAGGCACCGGTTTTGCCCATATTGGAATATCTTCAAGGAAGTGGCGAAGCCATTTTGCCTTTTCCCCTGCTTTGTCTAAAGCTATGAATTCTGATTCCATAGTAGACCTAGCAATACAAGTCTGTTTGGAAGATTTCCAAGATACAGCCACCCCACCAAAAGTAAAGACATAACCACTGGTGGACTTCGAGTCTCTAGTATCCGATATCCAATTTGCATCACAGTATCCTTCAAGTACTGTTGGATATCTAGTATAATGTAGCCCAATGTTACGAGTGAATCGGAGATATCTTAGAACCCTTATAATTGTTTTCCAGTGTTCTACTCCTAAATTACTCGTATATCTACTTAATTTACTTACTGCATAAGCTATATCTGGGCTAGTGCAGTTCATCAAGTACATTAAGCTTCTAATAATTTGGGCATATTCTAATTGAGAAATACTTTCCTGTACATTCTTAGAAAGATACAAATTAACATCTACAGGTGTTCTAGCAAGATGATCATCATCTTTGCTGAATTTGTCAAGTATTTTCTCAATGTAATGAGATTGTGGCAAAGCATATCCTTCTGATATTTTGGTAATTTTCATACCAAGAATTATATCAGCAATGCCCATGTCTTTCATGTCAAAATATTTATTCAACTTTTTCTTGGTAGTTTTAATCATGTCATTATTACTACCTATAATGAGCATATCACCTACATAAAGACATACAATGACATAACCTTTGTCTGTGTTTTTAATATAAACACATTCGTCACACTCATTAATTTTAAATCCATTTGACATCATTGCCTTGTCAAATTTCTCATACCATTGCTTTGGTGCTTGTTTTAAATAATATAATGATTTAACCAATTTACACACTTTCTTTTCTTTTCCTGGAACAGAAAAACGTTCTGGTTGTTCCATGTAAATTTCTTCATTTAACTCATTGTAGGCCCGCGGGAGGGACCTCGCTACAACTCGGACTCGATTTGTTGTCACGGTTCTTAATCTTGAACCAAAGAGTCCAAATCCGGCAAATCGTTTTGAGAAAACAGATTTTTTTTTTGAACGAAGTGCCAAACATGGACTGCTTTGCCAGATACAGAGTCGCCACCTAAATATTTTATTTTTGAGAAATTTAGGAAACCCTGACTCATTTGCCTAAGGTCACGTGTCCGTCATCACCAAAGTTGCCTCGGCTCGGGAACTTGGGTACGATTGGGAAAGGTCACTTCGTGAGCACCCCTGCTCGCCCGATCTAAGATCAGCCTCTACTAACCATGATATCTTGTTTTGAAAACATTGTGTGTTATCCTGGTTATTAACCTAGATTTACTATGTGATGCGCACAGCATACAAGTAGAGACCGAGTCGCCTGAATTGGAACAAAACATTTCATGTTTGTTTGTTTGAAAATGGTTTGATGGTGCTACCCGCAAGTAAGCTAAGACGTGGATTTGCCACCCTCGGGTGGGCTTAGAAAACAATGGTTTTGCCACTATCTAGTGGACTTAAGACACACAGTCAATGATTTGTTCCAATCCAAATAACCCAACCTTTACCCACAGGCATTCAGGCAGTTATATCACATAAGCACATAGCCTCATGGTAAGCATGCTATTCATGGCAACACTCACACGCATGCAAGGATGCTAAAGCATAAAACTCACCGAGTACTCCAAGCCAAAACAGAAATCGATTAGAAATCCATGCATAATTCTAAGTATACAGAAATGCCTAATGCAACACATGCCAAAAATGCAACTATAGCGAAGCTTTCTATATTCTAAACAAGGCATATGGAATGCTTCAGCTAACATGTATTCAACTTGGAATTGAAATACAATGCAGTTAGTATGATGCGCCGAGCCCGGTGCGTGCAAAACAGATGAATGAATGCAAACATGCTATCATACTGTATGCTAGTTGAAACATGCCCTAATCTAACCATCATAAGCAGGTAAATAAAAGGGAAGAAAGACGTGGGGTTGGAAGACATACATCACACTCATCCACACTTATTACAATTATGCCCTCGCACAGAGAGTCCGAATAAAATAGTACAGTCCAAATAAATAATACAGTCCAAAATATGTACAAATTCCTAATTAATTAACAAATTAAACTAGGAAAGCTGTAAACTAGCATGCAAGCTAGGGACTGTCTTGACTCTTCTTCAGATGATGAATGATGCATGTCCGAGTTGCCTTTGCGCGGAAATCCACTGTGATGCCCCAATTAGCCTCTGTTTTGCAATGGTTTTTGGAAAGCGCGCCAAGCTCCGGAAGGCTGCTGATTCTTGATTTGCTGCAACAGAGAGCAAGAAAGGGGCATGGCAATGTATTTTCACATATGTATGCATACCTCGATCCTCGTGCCACCAATCACGCATCTCGATGCATGATAGCCGAGGAGTCGAATTGCACAACTCAATATGGAATGAATGCATATGAAGACACAACAAAGCCTAACTTCATCATGGATAATCCGGAGTGTCGGTGACTGGGGAATTGAGACACGTCCCATCACTCGGAGTACGGAACGTACCTCGTTTCCCGTGCTCGGGCTAACTCCTATCCCGAACACAATGCAATATGCATGACATGCATGAATGCAACTAGGATAGAACCTAACATGCACAATGCTATGGAATGGCATACACGATGCACGAGATAATATGGCATACACAATGCACTAACATACAACCTAGCATACACAATGCTATGGAATAAAATGGCATACACAATGCATAATGGACTTACACCAACACAAATGGGCCTCAGCCACACTCACATAAGAGGCCATTAGATGAAAATGAGACAACTCGAAATGCGTGCTGCGTCTTGGCATACCGAACCTAAGGCACGGAATGCCACTCTAACAAGACGTGGCAAAGCATGGAATATGGAATACTAGTATGAAAATTTCAGTACCAAAATTTGATGCAAAACAGCCCCGAAACATGGCAAAATAGCACCCGATACATGAAATGAATTCCGAAACATGAAATTTGGCGCATGGAATGACCTATGGCTATGCAATACACGCATTATTTGTACATGAAGTGTGAAGACAGAATCAAGAAAGCCCAAAAATAAGCATATTTACAGTTTTAAGAAAGGCCAAAAAGTGAACAAAAATGGGGCTAAGCTAGCATGCAAAAATGGCCCCGAAAGCGAGATAATGAAGCAAGTAGCAGCTTCTGACCTTAAACAGAGAAGGTCCCTTCTACAATGTTGAAGAGAGGCCCAAAATATGATGTTTTACAGTTTATGACAAACCACAAAAACAAACACAAGTGTAGCTAAACTCTCATGCAAGAAATGGGCCAAAAGGGGGACAAAGAAGGAAGTGATGGCTGCCGACCCCAAACAGATGAGGGCCCTTCAACAATGTTTAATAGGGGCCCAAAATATGACCTTTTACAGTTTATGATTAAACCCAAAACAGTGAAAAAGCATGCTCAAAATACTATGCAAGATAAGGCCAAAAAGAGAGCTATAACACAAAGTATAAAAAGGATGCTTCAAACAGCAAAATACCCTTAATGAAATATGAAGAGAGGGTCAAAATAAGGCCATTTACAGTTTGGAACAAAGTCCAAAAATGCAAGAACAAGGGGTTAACAAATCATGCAAAAATAGGACCATAAGATGGATACAAAGGCAAGTGACATATGGAAGCTTCAAACAGTGATGAGCCCTTCAACAATGTTGAATAAGGGCTCAAAATAAGCTATTTTACAGTTTACAACATGCCTCAAAACACTTTACATATAGGCCAAAAATACTACACAAGAAATAGGCATATAAGAGAGGTAAAGAAGCAAGTGCAAAGAGGAGGCCTCAAACAGTGAGAGGGCCTTAATCAAACATGCTAAATGGCTCAAAATAAGCCTATTTATAGTTAGGTTCGGAGCCCAAATATGCAAGCAAAAAAGGCTAAGATATTAAACAAAATGAAGCACAAAAGAGGGAAAATGGAAGTTACCCTTGTAGACCAAGTCCTTGACAGCCTTTGGACCAAGAAATGTTGCCTCCTAAGCTCTGGAAAGATCCTCCAAGCTGCTGGAATGGAGTGGTTGTCACGCCCCTAACTTGCCCCTAAAAGTTTTGGCATGACCTAACCAGAAACAGACACTTAACCTGCCTTATAGAATAATCGGGGCCTGAATGGAAGCGCTAAAACAATAAAATAACGTGCAGATACATCCATTGAGCTACTACAAATATGCCAGGACCACGATTCAGAATTAAAACTCATAGTGGACATGCGTCTGTGATTAAGTTACATACGCATCTACAAATTTAGCCCAGAGATTGGGCATTCAACAAAATACTCGATACAACAATTGGCTAACAAGCATTAGTACAAGATGACAAGGTCTACCAAAATTGCCCTAGCATGAAAAAGGCTTCCCCAAGTGCCTGGTTGTCCTTAGGTTGACAAAAGACATACGATAACGGTGCGAGGACTGACCCCCAAGTTGATTTCCCTACAGAATCAAACAAAATAACAGAATGAGACTAGCTCAGTGAATAATAATACTTAAGCAGTTTAAGTACCAATTGTAATTACAATGCATGACAGTACGTTCACAAATTGAGATCCCAAAAAGGCGTCTGATATGATTTTACTTTCAGGACGGCCTCTGGCCCAATATTACAGTTATAACAGAACGGCCTATTGGCCCAGAATTATCGAAACGACCTTTTGATTCACAGATTCACAAATTCACGTTTCACATATCAGCCCTTTGGCCTCATAACTTCTTAGTTCACAAATATACGTTTCACATATCAGCCCTTGGCCTCATAGTTTCACAAAAGGCTCGTAGCCATATTAATTCACAAATGGCTCTAAGCCACATTGATTCACAACGGCTCTAGGCCACATTGGTTCACAAATGGCTCTAGGCCACATCGGTTCACAAATGGCTCTAGGCCACTTTGGTTCACACATTCATAATTTCCTTGGTGCAGTCCAAAAGTTCACAAGATTTCACATATGACGTGCCTAACTTCACAACCTTTTTGATGTTTCCACAAGTTCATAATGGTTCACTTATCCACAACTTTACCATTTACATCCATAACTTCATAAAGATTCTCATTCATAGTGTAGCTACGTTTTGTATCACCACAAGTTTGACAACAAAGTGTGTAACGTCAAGACATAACGTCAATACATAATAAATTGCGTAAAGATTCATTGAGGTACTATTACTCACAGTGTTGTTGTGGAGAGGTGGTTCCTCCCGGAGTGTGTCTTGTACACCATCATAACTTATAAGTTAGTTTTCTTCTCTCTTAAATCAGTGAGAAACCATTCCCTGAGTCATTACACTTCACATAAATTGATAATCAGCTTAAAATCATTAAAACACATTCTAAAGCCATCAGGGAATCAAGTATGCAAAACTGAACAAACATATTTCTTTTCTTGAAAATTAGTCCCCCGCTTGAGCGCCACTTTGGCCCCTCGAGCGGTGTAATGCAAACCGCTGGCTTTGGGAGGTGGTTTTTCCCGCTCGAGCGGGCTTTCCACCGCTCGAGCGGACCACGCGAATTCTGAAATTCTGAACTTCAAATTTAGCAACTCCCTTCCATTTCTCATGCAATTCCAAATGAATCTATGACCATATTTCAACCCAACATCACTATACTATGAATTCTACCTTGAACATGACAAATTAAGCAAGATTAGGAACTTAAATAAGCCATCTCTTCCCCAAAATGCCACTTTTGGATTCAAGTTCTTCATGTTCTTGAACCATAGCACATGATATCTATATATATATATACATAAATCCATGAGGTGATGGTATAAAACCAAGGATTGAAGTATAATTTCATAGAACACCCAAATTAAGTGTCAACATGACCAATTGATGAAAAACCCTCATAATTCAAACATGAATCTTACATGAATCAAACAAACAAAACATGGATTACAACTCTAAGTTGCCATAACAAGAAGATCTTGAGCTTACCTTGAGTCTAATCTCAAACTTCTAACAATTTTGCCCAAATCTCTTGTTGAACCACTTCTCCCCCAATTCTCTTCTCCCTTCTCTCTTATTTTCTCCCCCAAAATGGTATTCACGTTTTTGATCTTAAGTCCAAAACAAGGCTTAGATATATATATATATATATATATAATATAGGAGCATATAAGACAAAAATCAATCGCTTTATGATGCCGAAATTGAAATTTCGCAAACATGCCTAATATTACCAGAAAATTATGCTGATCACAGATATATAATTAATTTCAGATGATTAAGCCGTTAAGATGCCCAATTTCTAAGTCAAACGTGTTAATGGTGACAGATAGTTTTCTTGTGAAACAGATAGACTTCTTTTAAACTTGGGATTTCCTTACTTAGCCATAATTCCACATGGAAATTCACAATAAGCATATAACTATACAGAATAAGGAAGCCGAAAGTATACCAGGATCATAGACGAGGGTCGGGTTATTACAGTGGTGGTGTGGTGCTAGGTGATGGTGTAGAAATGGTGTGAGGTTTAGGAGGTTTGGATGCTTGAAGTGAGGGAGTGAGGGAGATGTAATACAAGGCTTCAAAGGGGATTTTTGTAACCCCTAAAACCAGACCTAGGGTGCTGGTTATATAGGCAAAAAGAGGGAGAAAAATGGGAGGGAAAACAATTCAAGTTTCCCCCCAAAATGGCAACCCCCTCCCGGATACAAAATCTGGAGAAAATGAATACAGATTTGTAATATACCAACCCTGAGGATCATGGCTAGCCAGTTTTCTTGGGCTTAGGTGGCCGGCCGGCCTTCCCCATGGCCGGCCAGCCAAGGGTCAAAAAGGTCAATGAAGATTAGTGGCCGGCCATGCCATACTAGTGGCCTCCCATGTGTGCACAACACAACTATGTGGTCAAAAACTAGAGAAAGTGAACCAGGGAGAGAAAAGGCCATTTTTAGGAGGGGTTCAAAAGGGTCAAACACAATTACTAGCCGACCATATGATATTGGTGGCCTCCCAGGTGTGTACAACACAAATATGTGGTTTAGAGCTGGAAAAAGTGGCCTTAGGGTGGTCAACATTGGCTTTCAAGTGAGAAAAAGCAGACGCGGAGGCGATGAGGAAATATAACTGGTTCTTGGGAACAATTACTGGCCTCCCACCCTTCTACGACCTTCCTAGTGATGAAAATAAGGTCCTCGCCAAAATGAACTCAAACCGATACAAAATGAAGGTTCGGGGTCAGCAGCGACCTAGGGCCCTAAACCGACTATTAGGCATCGGAAGTGGTGTTCGACCACGGTTGGTCTCTCGAACCAGTGTCCCTCAAAAGGAGTAAATAAGATGTATGCCAAAAAGCGAAGCAAGCGGAGGTGGTTAGCGATCCCGAACCAAGGCACTCGGCTGTGACTCAGCAAGGCAGGACTCCGAAATGGAAAAAATGGCCTACGACCACGAAACGTAACCTACGACCACTAAGAGATGATCTACGAGACCTCTCCCTCCCTTCGGGAAGAGAAAACAGAGAAAATAGGGCCTGGCTCGCAAATCGAGGCAAAGCACAAAAAAGTCCAGTCAGGGAGGCAAGGCTCATGACAGGACTCATAACCTCAGAACGAGCACAATATGCAACATCACCAAGCGCTCAATCGGTGACATCTGAGTCTTAAGGTCGGTCAAAAATGGGGTGTCTACACTCACCATTGAAGAAAACAGTTTTTACATCTATTTGATGAATTTCTAAATTGTATAAAGATGCAATGGCAATTAATATTCTAATGGATGTTATTCTAGTAACTGGTGAGTAAGTGTCAAAGTAATCAAGACCTTCTTTTTGTCTCAAACCTTTGACCACAGGTCTTACCTTGTATTTGTTAATTGATCCATCCGCTTTCAATTTTTTTTTGAAAATCCACTTGTACCCAAGAGGTTTACAACCTGGTGGCAAATCCACTAATTTCCAAGTGTGATTTTGCAAGATGGATTCAACTTCGCTATTGATAGCTTTCTTTCATAAAGGAGCTTCAGGACTGGACATAGCCTCTTTAAAAATTAAAGGCTCATTTTTTAACAAATATGTTAGAAAATCTGGACCAAAAGATTTTGAGGTTCTAGCACGTTTACTCCGCTTACGTTCCTCTTCCTCATTTTGATATAACTCTTGTTCTTGATCATGTTCTTGATCCTGACTAGTAATAGCATTATGAGATCTTTTATTGTTACTAATCTCTTGTCCAGTCTTATTTGCAAAATACATGTTCAAAGAAAGATGCATTCCGAGATTCAATAATAGTATTTACATGCATTTCAGAATATTCTGATTTATGAATCAAAAACCGATATGCACTACTATTCTTGGCATAACCAATGAAAATGCAATCAATGGTCTTAGGACCTATCTTAGTCTTTTTAGGACTAGGAATAGCCACTTTAGCCAAACACCCATACACTTTTAAGTATTTGTAGGATGGTACTCTTTCATGCCACAATTCATAAGGTGTTTGATTCACTTTCTTTCCGGGTACTTTATTAAGTATATAATTAGCAAAAAATATTGTTTCCCCCCCACAAGTTCTGAGGTAATCCAGAACTTATTAACATGGCATTCATCATTTCTTTTAAAGTCCTATTTTTCCTTTTCAGCAATTCCATTTTGCTGAGGTGAGTAAGGAGCGGTGGTTTGATGAATTATTCCACGTTTTTTACAAAATTCACCAAAAGGTGATTCATATTCACCATTTCTATCACTTCGAAGTTTCTTGATTTTCTTACCAAGTTGATTTTCAACTTCATTCTTATATTAAATGAAAGTTTCCAAAGCTTCATCCTTGGTTCAAATTAAATAAACATAACTATATATAGTATAGTCATCTATAAAAGTGACAAAATATTTTTTCTCACCTCTTGTTTGAATTGATTTAAAATCACAAATGTCACTATGAATTAATTCAAGTGGTTCCGTACTTCTTTCAATTGAATGAAAAGGAGTTTTAGATAATTTTGCCTCAACACAAATTTCACATTTATGATTTGAATCAATGTCAAATTTAGGTAAACATTCCATATTAATTAATCTATGCAAAGATCCATAATTAACATGTCCTAGTCTACTATGCCATAAATTTGAAGACTCAAGCAAGTAAGAAGAAGATGCATTATTATTAAAAACTGAGGGTATAACGGTCATTACATTTAACTTAAAAAGACCATCAGACATGTAACATTTTCTTACATACATCCCATTCTTAGTAAATACAAATTTATCACTCTCAAATACTAGCCTAAACCCATTCTTACTCAACAAAGATCCGGAAACAAGATTCTTGTAAATGTCCGGTACATGTAGCACATTGTTGAGAGTGAGTTCCTTTCCACATGTCTGTACAATCTTTCCTTGTTCTTCAACTTTGAAAGTTGAGAAGTTGCTCATAAAAAGTTGTTCACCATTGTCTACTGTAAAATAAGATGTGAACATCTTTTTGTCGGCACAAATATGGCGAGTAGCACCAGTGTCCACCTATCATTCTTTAGAATTTTCAACAAGATTTACCTTGGAAACAACTGCAGAAAGATTGATATCATCTATACCATTGGAAATATTGTCCACTTCCATCATGTGGGTTTAAGCAGGCTTCTTACTTGTTCTTCTTTTGCTTTTGCCTTTACTACGGCAATCTTTGGCCCGATATCCCTCTTTGTCACAAATGTAACATTTGCCATTAAACTTATACTTTTTATTTCCCCTCCCCCCTTTCCCTTTTAGAGCCTTGTGATGAACTTTCTCCAGAAGACTTTCGTTTCTTGGTTTTTTAAGCATGTTCCACTACATTTGCCTTAGACTCCATAGAATGCTTACCAGCCCGCTTTTCAAAATTGCGGTTGTCCTCCTCAATCCTCAAATACACAACTAATTCTTCCATAGAAATTTCTTTGCGCTTGTGTTTGAGGTAGTTTTTGGATTCCTTCCAGCCTTTTGGTAATTTTTCAATTAAGGCTGCAACTTGGAAGGATTCACTGAGAGACATGCCCTCTGCGTGAATATCATGCAGAATGAGTTGGAAATCTTGAACTTGGCTGATCACAGTTTTTGAATCAACTATTACAAAATCTAGGAATCTGCCAACCACAAATTTCTTTGAGTCGGCATCTTCCGTTTTGTATTTTTTCTCCAAAAACTCCCAAAGTTCCTTTGTTGTCTTGATAGGACTGTAGACGTTGTATAATGTGTTGTCAAGTTCGTTCAAGATGTAGTTCCAGCAAAGGAAATCAGCATGTTTCCAGGCATCAACCGCAGCAACCACTTACCGGTCGGTTTCATCCTCTTTCAAAATAGGAGCATCCTCACGCAGGAAACGAGCCAGGTTCAGAGTTGTAAAATAGAACAACATTTTCTGTTGCCATCTTTTAAAGTCAGTTCTTGAGAACTTCACTGGCTTTTTACCATGATTTACCGGTACTGTTACAACAGGAGGAGGGTTGGCATCATTGCAGCCACCACAGTAGTACTTTTTTAGGCATTAGTTTCAGTAGCCATCAATTCTAATTTATAAAATAAAATTATAATTATAATTTACACTACACAGAAAATTAAACCAAATTCACATAATTAAATTCTGTAAAAAATAAAAGAAACAAGAATGTAACTTTTATTTCCAATTTTAAAATAAAATTTTATTCAACCAAATTAATTCCACACAGGAAATTAAATTCTGTAAAATAAAAAGAAATAAGAAAATAACTTTTATTTTTCAATTAATTTGGAAATAAAATAAAATTTTATTTATCCAAATTAATTCTACATAGAAAATTAGTTTCTGTAACACTTTAATAATTAAAATACTAAAACAAAATTTTAAGTAATGAAAACTCAGAAAATAATTTATAAAACCCAAAATTAATTTCTGAAAAAATTTTACAAAAATATATTCTGAATTGTTAATGACACTAGTATCGTACTGCTAGTTATCAAAGAAAATAGACAATATATTACTACTATTTGTCAAATAGCATATAATCACTATTTGTTTTTCTAACAAGAATATTATTTTGTAAATCTACAGAAAATAATTTTATTAAAAGAAGAAAGAGAAAAGGAAACAAACGAAAAATTCTGTAAACAGAATAATTCGAATCTGTCTTAAGATTGTTGGAACAATCTTCTGTGTAAATAAAATAATTTGAAACAATTCAAACAAAATAAAATAAAAGTTACAGTATTTATTTTGTAGAATCGAATAAATAATTCAAAGACCAAGTTGAGTGTGTAACACTCTGTCCTTAAGACAGATTCGTCCTACTACGGTGTTTCCGGTTGAGTGGCGTCTATCTCCTAGGATACAATGATCTTAACCAATTTGTAGTAGCATTCCAAAACAAATTGTTCGGCAAACCAAACCTGTGTTTTAACTCTCTGAATATTTATTCTAAAACTAAAATGAAGAATAATGCACAAAATAAAATCTGGACAGCAAAGATTGGATTTTGCAGACTGATTTTCGGATCTTTAGACTACTAGAAATGTCAAGTATTTTATAGGCACAAAATGCTAACCCGAACAGGTATCATTTTGAATTAAACATGTGTGTTTTGGATTGAACAGATATAAGTTTAAATTCAAACAGATTTGCAAACTGTTTCAACAGATTAACTGCTGGATAGTTATACCCGGAACTGCTGGGCAGTTTCTAGACGTTAACTAACTGAAAAAGCAGTTTTAATCTGTTCAGGAATTTCGGACAGAAGTTAGACAAAAATTAGAATTCAAATTTGAATTAAATTCCCGCAATATTTTTTAAAAAAATTCAAATGAATTTTGCCCAAAAAATTAATACAAGAACTGGCCCGACCCACACCCACGCTTGGCACGGCCGGACGGCGCTCGCGTGTGTGGTGGTTTTGGCTAAGGTTCACTTTGTTCATAACTTCTCCCTTTTACAAACTTGGGGTGCCCCTTGGGGCCCAACCCAAGTGTTGTAGGCTAAATCTTATAAACTCAATAAAACTCTCTTAAAGTTTCAATGTGGGACAAGCTTCACAAGAAAACCCACATATAAAACTTAAATGTTCAATTCCACGAAGTCGAAAACGACGTCATATTCCCATTCACTCAAAAATGGTTTTAACGAACTGTCTTCACCGTATGACTTGCTACGCGGCAAGGAACACTTCACCTCTTCGGACCCGCCCCAAAAGACATTCAGGGCCCACTCAATTTTGGGCTCAAAGTTGGCCCAAAATATGCCTATATAAACCAATTTTTTCAACAGGTTTATCCAAATGTAAAATTACACATCTAGACAATCTGCACTATAGAGGTTTTGGATTTTCCATCCTCGTGAAACAAATCCCACATTACGAACAAAAATGTAATATTCCAATGTAACACTCTAATAACGTAATACTCCAATATAACATACTAAAAAAACTCATTGGTGTATTTTTTCTAAACGTACCAATGTAATACTCAAAAAAAATTCTTAGTGTACTTTTCCCAAATGTAACACTCCAAAAACACTTCTTAGTATACTTTTTCCAAACATAACAATGAAATACTCCAAAAAACTCTTTTGTGTACTTTTTCCTCTTAAGTATATATTTTTTCCAAACATAACACTCCAATATAATACACAAAAAAACTCTTTAGTGTAGTTTTCCTAAATATAACACTCTAATAAATATAATCTCAAACGTAACATTCCAATGTAACACATAAAAAAATACTAAAAAACTACTTTTTCCAAACTTAATACTCACAGTTTGAAAATTATATATTTGTCCAAAACTTTAGTAACAAATTTTTGTACTATTTTTGGAATGGTTTGAGAAAAGTATAATAATGATTTTTTTTTTTTTTTTTTTGAAGTGTTACATTGGACTGTTATATTTTAAAATTATATATTTGTCCAAAGCTTACTAAAGAGTTTGTGTACTTCTTTTGAAATGTTTAAAGAATCTCATATCCTTGTAGAATGTTTGAAAGATCTTATCAAGTCATTTTTGTACTCATTTTGAAATATTTTTCAAATAAAAAAGATTTCCATATGAAAATTAATCCTAAATTTAATTCCCATAAATTATGTACCTTACCTTTCTAGCATATGCTTATAGCTTATTAAGGAAAAATAGTTTAAATAAACTGAAAAAAGTTAATTATTTAGAAGTTTAGATATGAATACTTTTAATTTCTACTTTCTGATTATCAACTTTTGATTTAAAAAAAATTCCACCCAACCGGGCCTTTGGAAAGTTTATTTTTGCTCAAACATTACCAAATATATTAATAAAATATAGGATAAGTTGTATAGTTAGATCTTTTAGTTGGAGTGAAATTTTATTTTAAATTTTGTAATTTTAATTTTTTATTTTTATTCTGTTGCATTATAATCCCATTATCACTTACAATTACATTTAAAAAAAAGAAAAGAAAGAAGGCCATATACGAAATTAGAATGATTAAAGTGAAATTCAAAAAAATTAGAAGAAATCCTAACGTTGCAAAATATAAAAATCAAATTGTTCAAATTAAAACTATAGAAATTAATTTGACACTTCACTTAAACTATAAGAACTAAACTATGTAATTTATTTTCAAATATAAATTTTGATTGATTTAAAATGATAGAATTCACAATCTATATGAAATTAATTTATTTTAAATGTATAGTCTACAAATTTAGGTTTGTTTTGGCAATTGGCTAAAATAATAAAAATGTCAAAATCACCACCAAAAAAAAATTTATTCTCTCTACTTTTTTTATATATCTTCTTATAAAAAATTTTAAAAAAAAATTCTAAAACAATCCTTAAACCAATTAAATTCTATTTTTTTGTTCACATAGATTTATTTTAGGAAGTGACTTTTTTTTATATAAAAAAAATGTAAAAAAAAATATAAAAATGACATGACTCAAATAAATTAATAAGTTAAAAAATTAATTTTTTTTTATTAAATTGTGAAAATAAACCATAGTCACTCTGGCTTCCTGTTTCAAAAATGATTCATACCTCTAAAAAAGGATCACTAAAACACTTCTAATTTGTCTTTTTCTGTCTTTTTTCTTTGTCTTTACTCCACTGTTTGTTTGTTTGTTTGTTTTTTTTTTTTATACCTTAACAGGTCACTAGTGGTGTACTGCAGCACCTCTAATTAGAGGTCTGCAGCACAGCTGCTTCCTGTTTGGGTGCAAGAAAATGAAATAAAAGTCACTCAACAGGGTAGTGAGATATTATGTGGAAGTGTAATGTGATCTTTGTTCTGTTGAGGACGATATGGACACACTAACCTTCCCAGTATCTTAGTCCAAATATCTTCGCCTGTAAGGAACTAAACGACAAAAGAGGACAAAAAATCTCAGGGTTAGAGGGACCTATTTGAAAAAGGAAAATGTTTCGTTGCTCAAATTTTATGATTCAAAAGTGGTTCAAAATGGCCAAAACGACGTTTTAGCCATTTTTATGTTGTTCTGTACTCAAAACGACGTCGTTTTGACCATTTTAATCACTTTTAAACCATAAAATTTGAATTATATAGCATTACCGTTTGAAAAATGTCTTGCTTCATGGCATGGATGGATAAAAAAAAGCCAACAAAGACGACAGAAAATCTAAAGGCCAGGCACCCACTTGAAACATGGATGCATGAGAGAACAAAAAGCAGTCAAGATCCCTTTCTTACAATTTTTTCTTATATTTTTTTACTTATAGGGTTATTGGACTTATTTTTAGATCTAATTTTGATAATTTAAATTGTTCATATTTTAAAATTTATTTAGTATATTATACTTGTAAAAAATCAAATTGATTAGATATCAGAAAGTATGTATTCGGAAAACTATTTATTAAATTTTAAAAAAAAAATAGTTCTTAGTTCGATTTTTCCGAATACATGCTTTCTGATATCCAATTAATTTGATTTTTTACAAATATGATATGCTGAATAAATCTTAAAATATGAACGATTTAGATTATCAAAATTGAGCCTGAAAGTGGGCCTAATAACCCTACAAGGAAGAAATGATACAAGGAGGAGATCCTTGCTCAACAAAAAGTGGACAAAAAATCTTAGAAGTTAGGGGTATCAGGATTCTCTTCCTCTTAACTTCCTCCTTATTAGGTTATTGGATTCATTTTTAGGCTCAATTTTAATAATTCGAATTATTCATATTTTAAGATTTATTGAATATATCATACTTGTAAAAAATTAAGTTGATCGGATATTAGAAAGTATGTGATCAGAAAATTATTTATTAAATTTTTAAAAAAATAATTTTTAGTTCGATGATCCGAATATATGCTTTTTAATATCTGATTAACTTATTTTTTATAAATATGATATATTCAATAAATTTTAAAATATAAACAATTTGAACTATTAAAATTAAACTTAAAAATAGGCTCAATGCCCCCAATAAAGGGCGCTGCTTCATCCCCCGAAAGGGGGCTCCCCGAATCCCCCGTTTTTCCGTTTAAAGTAAAAAAAAAAAAAAAAAAAGAAAACAGAAAAAAAAAAAAAACAGTTTGCTAAAAAAAAAAATTAAGGAATTAGGGGAAGTTGTTTTAGGGGGATTATTCATTTTCCTCCAATAAATAGAAAGTCAAGTAAAAAATAAGGAGAGGATCTGATTCTAGGGACCCGCTTGAAAAACGTGTTTCTTCGTGGATGAATGTAGTCCACACGTTTCAGCAGGTAAACCACCGGCTATCACTTGTCAACTTCAACCCGTGTGTTGATAAACAAACTGTCCAAGGAGTAGGATGGAAAAATTTTCGAACCCCATTTTATTTGTTTTAAATCGATTTTAATATAAGTGGTTTGAGAAAATATTAATTTGATAGAGTAAAATATAATGATAAGTATATCAAAATTGTTAAATTTATAATAAAATATGAATTTTTATCATTAAAATAATTAAGTTTAAAAATTATAAATTATAAATTGACACATAAAACTAAAAAAACGAAATCCGTTACTCTTTATCCAGGAACGAGACAATTATGAAGTGCTTTAAGAAAGTGGTTCAAAGTTAATTTTTTTAATTTTTTTATAAAATATGTAAAAAGTTGATGTAACTCAAAATAAATTAAAAACTGATTTTGACTTTTTATTTGCTTCACAAATGGCCCTTATGTGTTGGTTTTGAGACAAATTCATATCATGGTTTAATTTTGTATTTTTTTTGTTAAAATAATAAAATTGAATATTTTTTATTAAAATTTTGAAAAATAATTTGTCAGATAATAAATAGTATACAATAATATTATAAAATTATTAAATAATCACTAAAATAAAAAATAAAAAATGTCGCGTGTCAAAGTTCCAAAAAAAAGGACCATCTTATGTTTCTTGCAAATGACTACATTTTTAGCTTCTTTGTCCGTCTTCATCGCAGCTTAGGATCTTTCCGAGCGCTAAATTGGTCGCCCGACTCCATCCCTCGGCGATTTGTTTTGGGGGAAATTACTATAGAATAAAGATTTTTAAAAATTATTACATAATAGTAAAAACAATTATGATTTTAAATATTAATATTTATTATATTTTTGTAAGTATCTTTTTCTATTTCTTTTTTTTTTATTGAAAGATAATTAAAAAGTAGAAGTTTAATTATATTTTTTACTCTTATAGTTTAATTTAAATATCACTTTGGCCTTTATAATTTTAATTTAAATAATTTAGTCTCTACACTTAACTTTACTTTCGATTCGGTCATTCTATCTAAATTAGAGGTTAAAATTAATAATTTTAAGACAATTATCAATTTTCTAGGGTATGCACATAGACAAAATTAACAAAAATTTAAATGAAATGATCAAATTAAAACTGAATTCATAGTGTAAGGATCAAATTGATGTAATATTCTTTCCTATGTGAAGGTTTGTTTCCTTCCCTTGTAATGCCATTTTCTCCTGCTCTATGAAAGCTTAGATCCTTCATTCCATGAAAGTTTTTATCACTTTTGGAGATCTTGTGATACCGCTGTACCAAATTGATCCAATCTTTTATCAGTTTTGCAATGAAAATTTTCTACTCGATTTATATAAATAAAAATAAAAAATGTAGAGATCAAATAGTTCAAATTGAAACTATATGCACTAAAAAGAAATTTGAGTCAAACTACATGGGTGAAAAGTATAATTAATCAAAAAAATAAAATTTGAAATAATTTTTAAAAAAAAAACAGAAAAATACTATACAAAACTTATAAATTTGATTATTATCTTATGTATCATAAAATAATAAAATTTTAAAAATTAAAACTTTCCCACTTCATGATGAGATAAATGTCACATCATTAAGTAAAAAAAGTTTATAATATTTGCTAATTTGTATAAAAGTATCCTCTTTTCATTTTTTAGGATAAGTTTATTTTGGGGACACTTACGAACCCATCCTATTAGTCAAACTCATTATAAATCCGGTTCATTTTTTTTACTTGTCAATATTTCTAAAATATCCTTAATTTACTTTCTTCATCTTCATTAGCAGCATTATTACAATGTACTCCTCCTCCACTAGCGACCACCTTCTACCGTTGTTTATGACCGTTGCCTATGACCACCTTTGACCTCTAGTGACTACATCCTACAACCGTCTCTGTAGAGACCCCATTTTTGACTACCCTTAAGACTTGGGCGCCTTATGGTAAACATTCGATGATGAAATGTTACGCTGTACAACTGCTCAAGTTCTTAAGCAAAAGGCTTCAATTTTTGAGCTTCTAATCCCAACCTTACATGCCATTTTGACCAAAACTATTTTAGATCTTAAAATCTTCTTTTTCAAAATATTTTTCCGAATGTTTCTACGATGTTCCGAGACTCACATTTCGTTTAAAATATTATACTTTTCGGTAAACCGAGTAAGGATAAAGTGGAAATGAATGGAAAGGAAGTGAACTCTTTGAAAAATATTTAAAAACATCTTATTTATAGGTTTGGAGTTGAAGGAAATAGGATGGGAGAGAAGAAAACTAGTTGGGGAAAAGGTTGAGCATCAAACTGTTAAAAAAGAAATGAGCGGTTTTTACTAAATTAGGCATATCTCTTTGTACACTTAGAATATAGATGTGAGGCCACCACCATTGGAAAGTATACTTCTGGGGACTTCTGGGGCGTCAATTTAGACTCAAGAATCACCTAAAACAAAGTCTGAATATGGGAGATATACCTGTTTGAAGTCCATATTGAAAACAGATTTTCTTTGCAAGTAGCAGGCCGGCCACTGGCCAGTTGATGAGAAATTCGGCCATTTCAAGTGGCTGGATGACCATGTGTCCCAGCATGCCAATTTTAGTGGTCGGCCGTCTTCCTATATGGATGGCTGGTCAGGTTTCTCGGCTGGTAGATATTTTGCTGCCAGCTGTTCCCCTCATGTGTATGCATTGCACCAGTTGTCTCTATATAGATATGTCCGATTGAGAAACTCGTTTTTCTATATATACTTGACCATATCTTATGTTTTTAGGTTAGAAAAAATTCCTAAGTGCTCAAAACTTGTGAAACACTCTCCCTCTCTATCTTGCAATATACATACACTCTATACATATTTCCTAAACCAAATTTTTGAGTCTCCTTGCTAAGGTTCTTGAGCTAAAATCTCAACCCTTGAGAGTGAAAGCCTTGTGGTTTGTGAATCAAAGAGTAACCTCTCTTCAAAAGGTATAACTTTGACCATCTTTACACTACTTCTTCCCTTTCTTTTCTTGCTATTTTTACACTATTTTTGGACTATTCTTATGGGTGGAAACTTGTGACTTAAAGCTACCAAAGATGGAGGAGTTAACCACCCTTTTTTGAACCTAATTGCATAAGCTTTTGTCTTTGTGTTTACCACTTGTTTTCTAACTTTTGGCTACTAATTTTCAGAGTTTCAAGAGGCTAAAATATGTGGTTTTAAAGTCGAAAAAGTAGAGGGGTAAGCCACCCCTCCTTAGGCTTGCTTACTAGCTTTAATTCTCTCTTATTTTAGCTCACTTTTTCTAGCTTTTTCATACTAATTCAAGCACTGTTTTTGTGAGTTTTAGGACTGTTTTTATGCTTTTACTTCACTTATGCTTTGAATATTATACTTTCCTTGTTGTAAGTCCTCATAGGCTTGGGTGGTTTAGGCCTTAGACACAAACCTGTTTGAGTTGATAGCTATTCTTTCATAGTTTTTATGCATTGTCTCACACTTGTAATAATCATCTCTACAACCTCCCTTATTTCTTGGTTTTCTTGCTTTTTGGTTAAGAGTTGTTTCAAACAATTGAGGTTGTTTAAGGCATACGAAAGAGACCTTCCATGTTTAATTGTTTAATCTCTTCGGAGGTTCATTACTAGGGCATTACATCTCTCTCATGCCAAGAACAACCTTTTGTTTTGACACTTCTCTTCATTAGTGGACATAACTCTCATTTTTGGGACAAAATGATTAAAGAATGGTAAGGTAATTAAAAAAGGCTAATAAAATTGGACTAAAAGTGGTAACAAGATAATAGAATCAAGTTGGGTTCAATCAGATGTTAATTGAACCTATTGAGCCTTGGATTATTACATACTCCTAGTGATGTTAACGGTTCAAGGAGCAATGTCCACTCATTTCTTTAAGGTGACTCCATGATAGGAAATGGGGTGTTGTTGGTCTTTCATTTCATGTCATTGATCTTTTGTCCAATTAATTCATAGATCATCATGCAATAACGTTGCGATCATTGATGATTTGTAGACCGATTCTACTCCTCCCTTGGTCAATTCTATGACAGGGAGAAGCAGAAAGGACAAACATCCCCTGGAAACACTCTGTTTATGCTCTGTTTTCATTCTATTGCCGCAAGGTAGAGCCCAAAAATAGTGGCCGGCTGGCCACCATACCATCCAGCCAACCACTTTTCATGGCCGATCGACCACTTCATTTTACACAAGTAGCGCCATTTTCATGGCAAGACAAAACAGAGGCTAGGGTAAAAACATATTAATTTTCTAACTACGAGACAGAATAGAAACTGACAATAAACAGAGAGCTTCCAGGAGGATATTCTTGTTCGTATGTGTGCGACTCCACGTCTTTTGTTCCTTAATTTAGTCCATAATTTAATTCTTTAATAGTAATGTGTTGTAATTAATTACTTAGAATTATTTGAATTTGTAATAATTAGCTAAGTTAGCACATTCATTTATTCATTCATTTGGTGTTGTAATAGCTAGTTAATCCGAACACTCATTCAGACCCTCCTGTGTGAGAACAAACTTGTAATATTGTGTATGTCTTTCAATCCCCATTTCTTTCTCCCTTTTATTTACTCGCTTATGATGGATTGTATATAGCATCATGTTTTCCTTAGCATTTTTCATGACTCGCATCCATTTATTTTGCATGTATAAAGGTTTAACTCATCATACTAATCAATGTCAATTTCAAATTACTTACTTGAATATGTGTGCAATTGCATGTTTTAAGTTGACTCACATGTCATGCTAGTAGTTGAGCCTATTAATTGCATGTTGTATACATTGCATTAGTCATGCTGCATTGTTTAGGATCATGCATTATTTCTAACTATTTTTTTCTATTTTGGCTTGCCTCAGTTGAGTACTAGGTGAGCATTTCTTACTTTAGCATATTGCATGTGTGTTAGTATTTCAATACCAAGCATATTTACCATGAGGCTAAGTATTTAATTGATATATCTCTTGAATGCTTGTGGATGAAGGTTATTTTGCTTAAGTTTGATGGTTTTGATTAATGTATATATGAGCTTGCTTTTTTCAAGTGGCACATATTCAAAACACTTTTCAAATAAACATAAAATCAAAGTATTCCAAAGTGGGAGAAATAGTCTATAGTTGTGCGCCTTACATAGTAATGTTAGCATTAATAAATCAGAATAAGAGCATAAAATGTACATAAAAATCACATCATGATTAGTAGAGGCCAATCATTGATCGGGTGAGTGGGAGGCTCAATTCATGACCTTTTTCTTTCATACCTAAGTTCTCGAGCCGAGACATTTTGGTAATGACGGACAAGTGGCCTTTGGCATGAGTCATGGGTTTTCTAAATTTTCCAAAAATATTTAGGTGAGGACTCTGAAATCTGACAATGCGGTCCATTTTTGCCATTTTTTTATTTAAATTTGATTTTCCGAAGACTTGCCACATTTGGACTCTTTTGTATTTTCACTGTTTCACATTGCACTTGTGAAATCAGATTCAGAACCACAAAAGTCCGAACTGTAGGGCTATTGTATCCAAGGAGACTAAACCTTTCCGAGGAGCACAAAAACCAAGCTACAGTCTCTAACTGCCAGCCACCACCTTTGATCTTCGGTGACTTTCGACAATAGTTTTCGTTGATATTTCTCCGGTCATTTTTAATAAAAAATAACATATATCACCAACGTTATTACCACCACCACCTAGTCACTTGTTCTCATAACTCACTCACATTTACACACACACACACACACACTTATTTACTTTCTCACTTACTCATTCACTCACTGTCATTTATTCACTCACAGAAATACAACCACACACAAACATAGCACATAGGAAGTAACAAAGACGTACAAGTCTAATAAGTTTATCAAATTGTCACTGATATCAGTGATTTGTAAAAAAAATTACAATTTTGATTCATTTACTCTTACTTATGTTCAGTCACTCACTCACTTACAAGAACCCATCCTCCTCTCCCACATACATAAAGCACAAGAGAGGTTGATAAATTTATCACTGAAAAGAATCCTAAATTTGAATCTAGTTTGTAGCAAATCTAGTTTAAAAGACAGATAGAGATGACAAGGTAAGTGAGAAACCATTGTTTAGAGTCATTTGGAGTTAATTTCAATGTTAAAACAACTAGATATTGGTATAGATATAGATGACGTCGCAAAAATTGTGGCTAACAAGAATGATGATGATAAATGAGGCGATAGTGATGTGATGGTTGTGTAGATCGGCAACGGCAGAAGTGGATCAGCAACGATCAAGTGTAGATCGACGATGATGGGGTACAAATCTATGAAGGTGGTGGTGAATTTGTAATAGTAAATGTTGTTAATGAATAGTGGCGGTGGTATGTAGACCACAATAGAGATAGCTGGTGAATGATAGTGACGGGCGAACGATGATGGTGGTGGTAGCAGGTGGACAACAATGGAGATGATGGTGGTGGACAGTGGTGATGTGAAGCTTTTGGAGAAATAGTGAAGAGAGAGAGAGAGAGAGAGAGAGAGAGAATAATTTAATGAGGGCAACATAAGGAATGTAGGATTTATTAAAACATTCAAAAAGTTAACAAGACTTGTAGGTATTTAAGTGCACTTAATGAGACTAGCTAGTAACCTTTGATTACTCTTATAGTTTACTCCATGCACTGTTTGTCTCTTTAAAATTTAAAAAATAAGCACATAATCTAAAGTAATTTTTGGATTAAAGTGCACCGTCAAACATTTCATCAAAAATAACAATAAAGTGTAAAATGCATGTCTAGACAAAAGAGGATAATATATCCATATCTAAAATTTCAAGGATAAACCGCATGTGAATCCTTCCCCTCCCCCCTCCAAAAAAAAAAAAAAAAAAAGGAATGATGAAAATGCATGTAATTTACATAATAACATTACTTATGTACAAGAATATTTTAGTCTTTTTTCAAAACTTACTATTGGTGTAAATGGTATGTTTTAATTCACAAACCACAGGTTATGTACTTATTTTGAAGTGTCAAAAGGTAAATTATGCATGAAATAAACCACAAAGATAAAATAACATTTGTCTCTTTTTATTTTTATTTTTTTTATAATGACACTAGTGTTGAGAAGTAGAAATATATATAGAGCTTGTTTGGGTCGAGATTTTTGGCTAAAAGAGCACAAAAAATAAAATAGACTAAAATAAATCAATAAAACAAAATGTCACATTTAAATCATAATTATTTTTACTTTTTCTCTCACAAAAATCAAAAAAGCTAAAAAAGTCAAATCAAACAAATTTTTTATCCCAAGATAAAATAGTCAAAAAGCTAAAAAAACTAACTAAAAAAGTCAATTGCCAAATGACAACATAGAGAGAGAAAACCTCGCGCCTTTAGTTATTTCCAAGCGTTTCTTGTGGTACTTAAGTCACTCAAGGGTATAACAAAATAATCATTAATTTTTTGAGATAAACTTCCCTCCATATTTTATCTTTTTATATTGTGCCATACTTTTTTCTTCTTCTTCTTCTTCTTTTTTTTTTTTTTTTTTTTTGTGGGTTCTAATATGGACACATAGATTATCTAAAAGCATCCCCATCTCTTCTTTTATATTCACTCCTTACTCAAAATAAGGAGTTTTTTGTCAAAACACGTCCCTAATAGTTCCCTTATCCAACCCTCCAAATATAAATATTGCTACAGTGACTCCCTACAAATAGGGAGTCATTGTAGCTCCCTCATATGTGATAAATTGTTATTTTATAGGCGCGAAAGATGTCCCCTCGAACGTTCCCCCGAATGTCCCGTGAGAGTCTTGGAAAATATCCAAAATTAACTTGACTGGTCGACCACCGAGTCGTCTGGGTGATTGACCACCCGGACGACCACCCCTTTTTCTTTGCTACTACTTCCTTATCTTATGAAGTTGTGTTCATTTGTTTTTATTATTTAAATAATATTTAATTATAAAAATAATTAAAAATATTATTTTAATAGAATAGAAAAAGAATAGGGAGTTTGTTAGGAGAAGTAGATAAAAAAATGATTCCTAAAATAGAGAATGAGTTTTTTAATACTATTTTAAAGTAAAATTTAGGTGGACTGATAAGGATGCTCTAAATAGTCTACCTTGTAAGCTTTGTAGTAAAAACTATCAATGTAAAATTTTCATTTTGTCGGCCAACTATAAATATGAAATATATATATATATATATTATTTTATAAATTAGATTATTTAAGTTTATAATCTTATTTGTATTTTGTTTTATAAATTTAATTTCTTTTTATTGAATATGACATGGTATAAAGACATCATAATTTATTTGATATTTATAATTTTTTTCAGTAATATTACGGCTCCAGCCATAAAAATTTAAAAATTATCTAGAATTTCACATCGATGGCTTAGACTGATTTCACATGTGAACTCCATATTGCACTAATTCAATTTTCACCATAAATCACTATATCTAGAAAAATTTGAATATATATGTCATGGTCCATAACATTTTTGTAATTTTTCTTGTTTCACGCATATATTTAGGAAAGATAGTTTTCTCAAATCAATTACTCAACGTTTGTTTGGTAACGTTTACGTTTTCAGTTTATATTTACAAAAATTTTATAAATTGATTTTTGTTTATTTTTAGAAAAACATAAACTATAAACGTGTTTGGTAATTGACAAAATGTTTTAAAAAATTTTAAAAATATAAAAAAGAGTGAGAAATGGCAAGTAGTGACAAGTGGCGGCGGAAGACAGTGGTGGAAAGTGGTGACAGTGGGTGGTGGGTAGCAGGTGGTGGTGGGTGGCGATGGCGGGTGGTGGGTTGCAGCGAGTGGGTGGTGGTGGTGGTGGGTGGCGGTGGCAAGTGGGTGGCGGATAGCGGGTGGTGGCGGGTGGGTGTTGGTGGTGGGTGGTGGGTGGTAGCAAGTGGGTGGTGGCGGGTTGTGAGTGGTGGTGGCAGGTAGGTGGCGGATGGCGAGTGGTGGTGGGTGGTGGCGGATGGGTGGTGGTGGTAGGTAGGTGGTGAGTGGCGGATGGTAGCGAGTGGGTGGTAGCGGGTGGTGGGTGGTAGTGTGGCGGATGGGTGGCGGATGGTAGGTGGTGGTGGGTGGGTGTGGTGTGGTGGTGGGTGGTGGGTGGTGAGTGGGTGGTGGTGGTGGTGGTGGTGGTGGTGGGTCGGTGGTAGTGGTGGTGGTGGTGAGTGGTGGGTGGTGGGTAGTGGTGGCGGGATGGTGGTGGGTGGCTGGTGGTGGTGGGTGGTGATGGCAAGTGGGTGGTGAGTGGTGGTGGTGGGTAGGTGGCGGGCGGTGGGTGGTAGTGGCGGGTAGTAGGGGGTGGGTGGTGGGGGGTGGCGGGTGGATGGCGGGTGGGTGGTAAGTAGTAGTGGTGGCGGTTGGTGGTGGCAGGTGGGTGGTGAGTGGTGGTGGCAAGTGGTAGTAGAGGGTGGGTGGTGGTGGCGGAAGACGGTGGTGGAAAATGGTGGCAGGTGGTGGCTAGTGTTGGGTGGTTAAAAAAAAAAATTGAAAACTCGAATCGGAAACACATTTTTTGAGTTTACATTTTTTGACCAAATTTATAAACTGAGATCACTGATTTATAAATAAAAAATTTACTAAACAAGTTTTTATTTGAGTTTTTAAAATTTTTATAAATATAAACAAAAAATTAAAAACGTAAGTGTTACCAAACGACACCTCACTGATCAATCACATACTCAAAATAAAAAAATTTAAAGATTTCAAAAATTTTACTAAATTATTTATCAAATATCTCATATAAATATGAAACTGGCACTATATGAATCTTATATAAATCTCACATTCATATAAAGCATTTAATAAAAAATTTAATAAATTTTTTAAAACTACTAACATTACTCAGTAAAAAAAATGCCAAGCCAAACTTGTTATATCACCTGAAAACAACTATAATAGGTGTTTGGATAGTTATTATTTTAGTAGGTTATTTTAATTTTTAATTATTTTAATAAGTTAAAATTTTTATATTTAAAAAAATAATTAAATTTTTTTATAATTAAATGTGATATTTATAAAAAAAATTATAAATTTGAAATTATATTTTATTTTATTAATTATTTTAATCTATTTTATGATTTTGTAGATTTTGACCAAAAAAAAAAAAACCCCTCTAGCCAGCACACACGCACGCAGCACATCAACTTGACCCTTGACAAAACAGCTGCTCTCTCTCTCTCTCTCTCTCCCAACTCATTGCAACTGTGCGCCGCCCCCATCCTCACAGCCTGGTCACTGATCATTTGCCGCATTCTCATATGTGCTTATTTGTCTATACAAAAATGTTTTGAAATTTTAATTTTTGAGTTTTAAAGGTAGTTTTAATGAGTTGATAGTAAACTTTATTTATAATGATGTGATATTTTAGTTTTGATTTATTTTTATTTTATTTTTTTTGTTCATTGTTATGTTATTAGTGTTTCATTAGAATATCAAGGCCTCGTTTGTTTGGAATTATAGGGAGGGGATTGGAATTACTAATCTATTGGTATTACTAATAGAGTGTTTGTTTTGAGAGATGGGAAGGAGATTATTAATCCCTTGATATTGGTAGTCCCCTTGGAAGGGCGATTGGTAAGGAGGAAATAGAGATGATATTAGAAAAATAGTGAGAAGATTAGAAATTTTTTTATTTTTTTTATATTAGGATTTTTTTTTTAAATATTAATGTTTAATTTTTTATATATTTTTTATTAATTTTATTATTTTATATAAAAATAATTTAATAATTTTTCATTATTAATTTCCTCACTATTAATTTTCACATTAATAATTTTTTCATTATATATTTTTTTAATTCTATCTTTAAAAACAAAGGAAGAACTAATTAGTGATCTAAATGCCGTTTGTCTATATATCACTTCACCTCCCAAATTAGAAAAATGATTGGGAGCATTAAAAGGGGATCACTAAAGGGAGCACTAATGATGTGGCAGTGGGCCCTGCCCACTTTTTATGCCTTGTTTTTATTTTATTATTATTTTTTTTGTTATTTTCAATGTATTAGTGCTATTAGTGATGTATTTTTTAGTAGTCTAAATCATTGTTGCCCATATTAATAATCTACCCACTTTGTTGTTATACATATTTAAGTACCTGAAAAAATACATATTTGATCGTCAGTTTGTGGGTTTGTGCCCCCAAAAGCAAACTTAGCTGCTGCTGCTCATCACTCTCAACTCTCATCCCAAATCATACTTGTAACCACTACTATACTCTATGGATTTGGACATGGAAATCGATATGTTTTCTCACTTTTCTGACCCACTTCCTAGTTTCTGGTCCAACAACGTCCCGGAATCTCCGTCGGTACCAGATTGTGGCAGTGGTGCTCGGCCAGCTGCTAGGTTTTCTGACGAGGAGGTTTTGTTGGCTTCAAGCTGTCCGAAGAAGAGGGGAGGGAGGAAGAAAGTCAGGGAGACTCGGCACCAGGTGTACTGAGGTGTGAGGTGGAGGAACAACAGTAAATGGGTCTGCGAAGTGCGCGAGCCAAATAAGAAGTCGAGGATATGGCTCGGGACGTTTCCGACTGCGGAAATGGCTGCGAGAGCTCACGACGTTGCTGCGATTGCTTTGAGAGGTCGGCTAGCTTGTCTCAATTTCGCTGATTTGGCTTGGAAGCGGCCTGTTCTGGCTTCATTGAAGCCCAAGGATATTCAAAAGGCGGCGACAGAGGTGGCAGAAGCGTTTCGGCCATCTTTGCAGTACCTAGAGGTTTCTGGTGACGTAACAAAGCCGGAGAATGTGCTGGCGACAATGCCGGAGAAAATACTTTACATTGACGAGGAGGCAGTTTTTGGCATGCCGGGATTACTTGCAAAACATGGCAGAAGGATTGATGCTACCTCCTCTACAAGGGATGGCAATTAAAACCATACCCAATGGTTATCTATTGAGACCCTACCCGAAATACATGAGTTTTCCCTATTTTTGTATCCATCCGGTCAGCAGGAGATTTAATTTAATTCCCCATCAGGGAATGGGTCAGGCTCATTTCTTTGTATGTTTTGACACAGCTAGGGTTTTCTCACTCACTCCCACTCCCACTCCCACTCCCACTCCAGATCAGAGTTCCAATAAGAGATGTATAGAGAACACAGTGGATGAGTTCCGATAAGAGAACACAGTGGATGGGGAGGGTTGTAAACAATGGATGAGTTCCAGATTTTCTATTCCAGCATCGAAAGCAACTAGAGATCAAAGTTCTCCAGCGATCTCGTTGGTGCTTAACACAATTCTCCAGCGTGGTGAGCTCTCTCTCTTGTTCTCTGTTGTTCTTCGGCTATTTTTGCTTTGTTTTTGGTCTGATTGAGAAACCCATATGGGCAAATACATAGTTGATGATTGATTTTTTGGGATAATTTATTTTTGCATGTTTGTAGATGCACTTATGAACATGTACTGATGACTTAGCTTGCATGATATCAAGAACATTGTGGGTTTTTCTTCTCTTTTCTCGACAACCAAACAGGGACCTGGGGTTGTCATCTTTGTGACCAGGTCTTTGTTTTATTGTCTTTCACACGCATTGAAATGATGAAGATGTACTAATATAGTAGAATTAAATGAAAGATTATGGATTTTTTTGTGATTCTTTGTTATATGATTCAAAGGGATTACTTATCTATGTTTTTACCGTATCTTTTTTTCATTTTTCTATTACTTCTTATTATATTTGAGGGTCGAATCTAACTAAATCTAAAATGGTTCCTTGGTTATTAGCTGGCTGTAATTGTATACTTATATCTGGTTGTCTATATTTTCCATGAAATCTATAACTTTTATTCGAATATGCTTTATTGCGCCCTGCATTAGCTAATGGTCTTCTTCCTCCTACTGCATAATGCATTGGTTCTACTGAATTTTCTACCGTTTGTTGCGGGTTACTAGTTCCTGTGCTTTCTATATTCATATAAAAAGTATTTTCTAAATTAGATTGTTTTGGTATTCAAAATATTTTGCTAGGATGTATTTTATCTTCTATGATATCGTCTACATATTCTGTATGAAATTCTTGGTTTAAAAATGATACTGCTTCATCATGGGTATCTCCTCTAGTTATATATTCATAGTATCTAGTATTTAGTATTTTATTCATATCGCTTAGTGTGAAATTTTCCAAATCTATCTCATCAATATTATATATCTTATTTTGTGATATTGTTTTTTCCTCTGTCATTACATAAAGCTGATTTATGTCACTATGATTATCTTGATTTTCTTCCCTATCTATACTACTAAATTCATCATCTTCAGATTTTTCTAGTGTTACATACGTATATTGAGTGAATCTTACTGCATGATATAATAAGTTATCTTGAGGGGCTAACATTTTTTGTCCTAGAAAATCTCCTAAATTTCAATATAGTGCTGCATTATCTTTAGAATTAAATTTTTTAGCTGGTAGTGCCTTTATTCCTTTTGCGCTTAATAACTTAACTATCTAATCATTTGTAAGTCTATAATGAGTATTGCTTTTTGAGACTGCTAAGCCTAAAAATCCTATGTAAACTAATAAATTCTTTTCTCCTTTTTTCATTTTGTATCCTTTACTTTTTATTCATATTTTTATCTTTTTATGAAAGGTCGAGGTTGGTAGAAGGAAATCTGGTGTAAGATAAACTATTCATCCTTTTGAATTCATATCTAATTCATAGCTGCCTAAAATACTTTGCCCTACATCATTAAACCTATCGTCATAAAGATATACAAAAATTTTAGTTCCTAAATTTTTTCTAGTTAAAGCCTTAACTCCTACCACAATTAATCTTAAGTGAGTCATTTTGAGGTATTCATCTATTGCATATTTATAACTTTCTCTATTTATTAAATTTAGCTCTATTTTTTCATCTTCATGAGTTACACTAATCATTTGTTCACCATCGTGTTTAAATAGATATTATTTTTTTATGAATCTTACCTAGCTTATATACATATTTAGTTGGAATTAACTCTAACTTTTCCTTCTTAAATTTTTCTATTTATTGTTCTACATCTATAAATTCTTCCATGTTAACATCTTCATGCTCATTACGCTTTTTACTACTACTTCTTTTTACTAGCTGTTTAAACATTTTTTATTTTCTGTAAGTTCTACAAACAGGTTTCTTTGATAATTTAAACTTTTCGAAATATCTAGTTATATCTTCTTCGTTTATTTGAGATTGGAGTTTGTTTGCTTGTCCTTCTACTCATTTTCCTTTTTGAAGTATTATTCTTTCTAGAGAAGCTAAACGATTTTCTAAATTATGCAATTGTTCTGATAATTCTTCAAATTCTTCACACAATCTGACTAGAAATGAAATTTCTATATTATTTTGTCTTACTGATATTTTATCTGACTGATTTATTCCCTGATAGCTACTGATTCCCTTTGGGTTATTATGAAAGTCTTCTGCTTGTTTTTAAAATAATATGGTAGTCCCTATTAGCTTTTTTTATCACTACTCATAAACTAAGATCTTATTAGTTGTTCTAAAATTTTTAATTTCTGTTTTAAATTATCTTGAATTTGGTTGATTTGTTCTATCTATTTAGCTATTTGATTTATCTGACTATGAATTTTTTCAATTAGTTGCTTAAATTCTGACTCTATTTGTTTTGAGCAAACAATATTATGGTTGAAATTAGAGTTTCTATTTCTATTTTTGTGGGAAATTTTTCTAAATTTAAATCTATTCGTTTTTATAGGGTTGAATTACACTGATCTTGAATATAATCTAATTTTTTATCTTGATTTTTAACTATACTACGAGTACTGCAAAGATGGTCTATAGATGAAATAAAGAGATTACTAATTTTATCTACGTCCTTTTTAATATTTTCTGTAAAATTAATCTGATGATCTATAATACTATTTAGCTGAGAATTATGTTCACTATGGAGCTGATGTGTAAAAGTACCTTCAAAATTACAACGAAATTTATTTTTGTTTATATTAAGATGATGGTTGTGATTGCTGAGTTCTAAATCTAAATATTCTACTCTTTTCATATACAAAATTAAATCCTGCTTTAAAATTATTAAAAACTACTATAATATGAAATTTATAACTAAATTGTCAAAAAAAAAAAAAAAAAAACTACTCCATTTCCATAAGCAAAATACATAAACTAACTTAAACTGTCCTAAAATCGAACACTGCTCTGATACCAATTTTTGGGTTGGGGATTAGTGGTCTACCACTATTTTGAAATTGGGCTGAGAATTATCTAATTAATTCTACAGTTATGCTAATAAGTCTTCAAGTTGTTGTATAACTAGCTATAAGGCTTCTTGTTTTACAGTTATCTGTCTATTTATTTGAGTAATTTTCAAACTATAATTTTCTAGAGATCTACCGAAAGCTAATGATAATAGAAATTGATATCTTAATTTTTGATTTTCTAATTCTTGTATAAGCTCAATACTGGTTCTGATTTTAATCCTAACTTCTTCTTTTAAAGGTATAAAATTGTGATTATTAAAATTCTTTTATGAACAATATTTTCTTGATATTGTTACTCGGGTTGCTCGCCTTATATTCTAAAATTCTTTTTCTTTGGCAAAACTATTTTTATGCAATGTTTGTTTTCATTACATGTACTCCCACCTTGAAGCTAAGTTTCGTTCAACATAGTATATTTTTATTTTCTATTCCTTACCTTTCCCTTTTTGCCTACAATTTGCCCTTAAATGCCTAACCACAGCTCATACGGTCTCTTCAGCTAAGGTCACTCAGTAATAAAATAGAAAACAACAGATACTACGAAGGTGCAAAGTATGTAATATTAATGAGCAAACAAGTATTCCATAAACTTAGTTTATCCAAAAATAAAATAAATTTTTAGAATAGAAGAATTACCCTTTTGAAATATCTAAGGAAAAAGAGAGATTACTTACATTTCATACAAATATGTAATATACTTACAAGGATTATGTTACAGACTTTGAGTTTCTGAAAGACTTAGAACGCTTAGAAATTTGTGAAAGGAATTGGAAATATTTGCAAAGTGGGGTGAAGGGAAATTTTTCATTGTTTCTTCCGTTGGCAAGAATGCCAATTTATACAACAAAAAAGAGGATAAAAAGAAAAACCTAAAACATAGACTTAATAGCTAACTCAAATTGACAGCCAAACTTTTCAAAAGACCTAGTTAAGCCTAATAATAGGCTTTGCCAAAATTTCTACATGAAGACAAAGACTATGCATACAATTATATGCATATTTTTGATAAACTTTCTACGCAGATAAAAACAAGTAAACGGTTTGGATAATGATGCTGGGTACTGCTTTGGGTCCCATCGCACATCATTCAATCCTTCATTTTAAATAAAATTTTGACATTATAATATATTACAGGACACGTGTAACGATTCTCACAATTTTTCTTTAATGAAGCAGGGTAGGTGTCATTTGCTTTATTAAAGTAGTGAGTGAAGGAGAAGCCTTCTCACTGACACACACAAATAATTACAGACATAAATATTTACAATAGCTATTTGTCGTTTCTTGGTGTGCTTTTCTCAGATCGTTGAAGAGAGACTTTATCTTCTACAAATTTCGTCTTTTTCTTCTGAGATGTCAATAATTGATGTAGACGCTTGGATGATGAATCTTCAAAGTGGATCCTTTGTAGAAAATTTACAAAATTTAAAAGAGTCAAAAATCTACAAGGAACTGTAATACTTCCAAAATATTATGAGTCTAATTATGTGAAGTACACTTCTTTTTTTTTTTTTACCCATACATTCTATCTGAGAGATCGTCAAGATCTGTTGCTGAAAGTTGGTCGTAAAAATCATCCCCCATATTTGGTTCATTCCCCCATTGGTTATCTTGGTCATCTTCTCCCATTAGTGGTGACTCATGAGAGACGCTATACTGATAGTTGGGATACTGACTTTCATCGACAAATATTTCTTTGCTGAAGAGATAACCTGGGATAGCTAGGTTACAGTATATCTTTTGATTTCTATCTTCGCAAACTAGATGTCCATAATTTCTATTATATGCCAATAGAGGATTATTAGTAAATTTCCTTCATTTATTGTGCTGATTTCTGAGTGAAATTTTTCTGCATGGCCAGGGTCTCCGATTGAGAAGTCCTGGTTATCCTGCAAATGTTGAAGTTCCTTTAAGGTACATTTTATGCTTGGCTGGGTTGCACCTTATTCCTTTCCACTCTGGTAGCTTGCTATCAATTAATGCTTCTACATAGGGATGATGCTCTTCTATTACACAAAGTACTGCATGAGCAAGTTTATTTCCAAAACTATCTGTTTGATCTGGATCTGAGAAAATTATTCTAGAGACAAAGCCATAATCTAACAATTGTGAGGCTGTTAGATAACGCGTTTTGGCCATAATTTCTATCTCCAATGGCTCAAACGTTGCTAAATTTACCTGGCAAAGGCAGATGCTGAAGTCTAAATTACACTGACATTTGTCAAAATATTCTGGCCTGTCTATACATCTTTCCTCTTGTAAGCAGGGTTGCTCTTTATCCTCATAGAGATAAGTCCATTGATAAGCTATACTAGGGCAGTGAACTCCTGCTATGAAGAGATCCTGAAGAAAGTTCTGTATAATGACTAACTCACTATTTCTGCTATCTTCGGCTAAGGTGTATATATAGGGTTTAAGGTCCTCTATTTCTTGGCTTTTCTTACAAAAAGATCGAATGATAGAATGCCTAAAGAAATACATTCTAGCACTCAGTTGTTCAAATTCCTCACTGGTGAGTTGTCTAGTTTCTGGGTCAAGAAATGGAGTGGGTGTTTTTTCTGAAGTTAATTTTTTAAGCTGGTTGGTTAGGGTTTGAATGGTAGCTCTTAATTGTTTTTTTTGGTCTTGGAGCTGGTCTAGCTCTTCACTGACCTTTTTGCCTTTATCCATAATTTTCTTGAAATTTCTACTAAGGCCTTCACAATGTTTGCACATTTGGAGAGGATTTTGAGAATCTATCTGAGGGTTAGTACTACTGCTTCCAATTATCTGGCTAACTGAAACTCCACTAGTAGCAAGAATGGTTGACTGCATCTTGCCCAATGTGTCCAGATAATCTTTAGCTATTTGGCTGATAAAGTAACTGGTTCCTATTTGTCTACGGGCATATGTACTGGCTGACTCGAAATCATAAAATCCTTTAAACTGAGGTATGAGAAAATTTTTAACTAAGGGTTCAACTTCTACCCAATCATGGTAAATACCAAGCTTGGTTCCTTTAGCTACTATTTTAAAGCTATATCTTACCCTTATGCAGTAAGACCACACCTACAGGGCAAAAATATTTCAATCAACAAGATATAGTTTCAGTAAGAAAAATTAAAGACATTTGTAGAAATCTACCCGACCTACAACTTCCCTTAGAATCAAAATATATAGTTGTAGAGACAGATGTAAGTCAATTAGGATGGGAAACAATATTATTAGCTAAACCTAGCAAGTATAATAGTAAAAATAAAGAACGCATTTGTAGATATAGTTCTGAAAAATTTAAAGAAAAAGACACGACCATGACCAGCCTAGATTTTAAGATATTAGGAATAGTATATGCAATAAACAAATTTAGATTATTCTTACACAAGCCTTTACAATTAGAACAGACTGTGAAGCTATAGTTAGATTTCATAATAAACTTAACGAGCACAAATTAAGTACCAGAAGATGGGCAAAAATTTTAGATTGTATAGTAGGACAAGAATATAAAGTAGAATTTAAAAATATTAAAGGGAGTGATAATAAATTAATAGATTGGCTGAGTAGGAAGATTTATTTAGAAAAAGAAAATAATCAATTTAATTTTTGTGCAGATAATGGAGAACAACAAAACCATGAACTTTGGGGAATTGCCCTTCCTATTTATGAAGGCAGAAACAAATTCAGACCATTAACAGGAATCGAGCTAGATCCAGTTCAACAGTGTCTTCTAGATAACCTTTGGAACAACCTTAACCATCCAGTTAAACGTCTGTCAGCCTTAAATTCTCTTAGTATATATTTTTCAAAAATCCAGAATAAACCTTTGTCTAAAAGATTTTCCTTTTATGTAGTAGCTAAAGGAACCAAGCCTGGTATTTACCATGATTGGGTAGAAGTTGAACTCTTAGTTAAAAATTTTCCCATACCTTAGTTTAAAGGATTTTATGATTTCGAGTCAGCTAGTACATATGACCGTAGACAAATAGGAACCAGTTATTTTATCAGCCAAATAACTAAAGATTATCTGGATACATTGGGCAAGATGCAGTCAACCATTCTTGCTACTAGTGGAGTTCCAGTTGGCTAGGTAATTGGAAGCAGTAGTACTAACCCTCAGATAGATTTTTAAAATCCTCTCCAAATGTGCAAACATTGTGAAGGCCTTACCAGAAATTTCAAGAAAATTGTGGATAGAGGCAAAAAGATCAATGAAGAGCTAAACCAGCTCCGAGACGAAGAAAAACAATTGAGAGTTACCATTCGAACCCTAACCAACCAGCTTAAAACATTAACTCCAGAAAAAACACCCACTCCATTTCTTGACCCAGAAACCAGACAACTCACCAGTGTAGAATTTGAACAATTGAGTGCTAGAATGTATTTCTTTAGGCATTCTATCATTCGATCTTTTTGTGAGAAAAGCCAAGAAATAGAGGACCTTAAACCCTATATATACACCTTAGCTGAAGATAGCAGAAATAGTGAGTTAGTCACTATACAGTAGTTTCTTCAGGATCTCTCCATAGTAGGAGTTCACTACCTTGGTATAGCTTATCAATGGACTTATCTCTACGAGGATAAAGAGCAGCCCTACTTACAAGAGAAAAGATGTATAGACAGGCCAGAATATTTTGACAAATGTCAGTGTAATTTAGACTTCAGCATCTGCCTTTGCCAGACAAATCTAGCAACGTTTGAGCCATTGGAGATAGAAATTATGGCCGAAACGTGTTATCTAACAGCCGCACAATTCTTAGATTATGGCTTTGTCTCTAGAATAATTTTTTTAGATCCAGATTAGATAGATTATTTTGGAAATAAACTTGGTCATGCAGTGCTTTGTATAATAGAAAAACATCATCCCTATGTAGAAGCATTAATTGATAGCAAGTCATCAGAGTGGAAAGGAATAAGGTGCATCCTAGCTAAGCATAAAATGTACCTTAGAGAAACTTCAACATTTCCAGGATACCCATGACTTCTCAATCGAAGACCCTGGCCATGCAGAAAATTTTCACTCAGAAATCAGCTCAATAAATGAAGGAAATTTGCTAACAATCCTTTATTAGCATATAATAAAAATTATAGACATCTAGTTTGCAAAGATAGAAATCAGAAGATATACTGTAACCTAACTATCCTAGGTTATCCCTTCAGCAAAGAAATATTCGTCGATGAAAGTCACTATCCCAACTATCAGCATAGCGTCTTTCATGAGTTACCACTAATAGGAGAAGATGACCAAGATAACCAATGGGGGTATGAACCAGATATGGGGGATGATTTTTATGACCAACTTTCAGTAGCAGATCTTAACGATCTCTCAGATAGAATGTATGGGTAAAAAAAAAAAGGGGTGCACTTCACATAATTAGACTCATATAATATTTTGGAAGTATTACAGTTCCTTGCAGATTTTTGACTCTTTGAAATTTTGTAAATTTTCTACAAAGGATCCACTTTGAAGATTCATCATCCAAACGTCTGCATCAATTATTGGCATCTCATAAGGAAAGGACAAAATTTGTAGAAAATAAAGCCTCTCTTCAGCAATCAAAGAAAAGCACGCCAAGAAACGACAAATAGCTATTGTAAATATTTATGTCTGTAATTATTTGTGTGTCAGTGATAAGGCTTCTCCTTCACTCACTACTTTAATAAAGCAAATGACACCTACCTTGCTTCATTAAAGAAAAGCTGTGAGAATCCTTACATGTGTCTTGTAATATATTATAGTGTCAAAATTTCATTTAAAATGAAGGATTGAATGATGTGCGATGGGGCCCAAAGCAGTACCCGGCATCATTATCCAAACCATTTACTTGTTTTTATCTGCGTAGAAAGTTTGTCAAAAATATGCATATAATTGTATGCATAGTCTTTGTCTTCATGTAGAAATTTTGGCAAAGCCTATTATTAGGCTTAACTAGGTCTTTTGAAAAGTTTGGTTGTCAATTTGAGTTAGCTATTAAGTCTAGGTTTTAGGTTTTTCTTTTTATCCTCCTTTTTGTTGTATAAATTGGCATTCATGCCAACGGAAGAAGTAATGAAAAATTTCCCTTCACCCCACTTTGCAAATATTTCCAATTCCTTTCACAAATTTCTAAGCGTTCTAAGTCTTTCAGAAACTCAAAGTCTGTAACATAATTCTTGTAAGTATATTACATATTCATATGAAGTGTAAGTAATCTCTCTTTTTCCTTAGATATTTCAAAAGGGTAACTCTTCTATTCTAAAAATTTATTTTATTTTTGGATAAACTAAGTTTATGGAATGCTTGTTTGCTCATTAATATTACATGCTTTGCACCTTCGTAGTATCTGTTGTTTTCTATTTTATTACTGAGTGACCTTAGCTGAAGAGGCCGTGTGAGCCGTGGTTAGGCGTTTGAGGGCAAATTGTAGGCAGAAAGGAAAAGGTAAGGAATAGAAAATAAAAATATACTTATGTTGAACGAGGCTTAGCTTTAAGGTGGGAGTACATGTAATGAAAACAAACATTGCCTAAAAATAGTTTTGCCAAAGAAAAAGAATTTGAGAATATAAAGAGAGCAATTCGAGTAGAAATATTAAGGAAATATTGTTCATAAAAGAATTTTAATAATCAAAATTTTATGCCTTTAGAAGAACTTAGAATTAAAATTAGAACCAGTACTGAGCTTATACAAGAATTAGAAGATCAAAAATTAAGATATCAATTTCTGTTATCATTAGCTTTTGGTAGATCTCTAGAAAATTACTCAAATAAATAGACAGGTAACAGTAAAACAAGAAGCCTTACAGCTAGCTATACAGCAGCTTGAAGACTTATTAGCATAACTATAGAAATAATTAGATAATTCTCAGCCCAATTTCGAAATAGTGGTAGACCACTAACCCCCAAGCCAAAAATTGGTATCAAAGCAGTGTTCGGTTGTAGGACAGTTTAAGTTAGTTTATGCATTTTGCTTATGGAAATAGAATAGTTTTTATTTTTGGAAAATTTAGTTATAAATTTCATATTATTGTAGCTTTTAATAATTTTAAAGTAGGATTTAATTTTGTGTATGAAAAGAGTAGAATATTTAGATTTAGAACTCAACAATCACAACCATCATCTTAATATAAACAAAAATAAATTTCGTTATAATTTTGAAGGTACTTTTACATATCAGCTCCATAGTGAACATAATTCTCAGCTAAATAGTATTATAGATCATCAGATTAATTTTTCAGAAAACATTAAAAAGGACGTAGATAAAATTAGTAATCTCTTTATTTCATCTATAGACCATCTTCGTAATACTCGTAGTATAGTTAAAAATCAAGATAAAAAATTAGATTGTATTCAAGATCAGTGTCGTTCAATCCTACAAAAACGAATAGAGTTAAATTTAGAAAAATTTCCCACAAAAATAGAAATAGAAACTCTAATTTCAACCATAAATATTGTTTGCTCAAAACAAATAGAGTCAGAATTTAAGCAACTAATTGAAAAAATTCATAGTCAGATAAATCAAATAGCTAAACAGATAGAACAAATCAACCAAATTCAAGATAATTTAAAACAGAAATTAGAAATTTTAGAACAACTAATAAGATCTTAGTTTATGAGTAGTGATAAAAAAAAGCTAATAGGGACTACCAGATTATTTTAAAAACAAGTAGAAGACTTTCATAATAACCCAGAGGGAATCAGTAGCTATCAGGGAATAAATCAGTCAGATAAAATATCAGTAAGACAAAATAATATAGAAATTTCATTTCTAGTCAGATTGTGTGAAGAATTTGAAGAATTATCAGAACAATTGCATAGTTTAGAAAATCGTTTAGCTTCTCTAGAAAGAATAATACTTCAAAAAGGAAAGGAGTAGAAGGACAAGCAAACAAACTCCAATCTCAGATAAACGGAGAAGATATAGCGAGATATTTCGAAAAGCTTAAATTACCAAAGAAACCTGTTTGTAGAACTTTCAAAAAATAAACAATGTTTAAATAGCTAGTAAAAGGAAGTAGCAAAAAAAGCGTAATGAGAATGAAGATGTTAAAATGGAAGAATTTATAGATGTAGAACAACAAATAGAAAAATTTAAGAAGGAAAAGTTAGAGTTAATTCCAGCTAAATATGTATAAAAGCTAGGTAAGATTCATAAAAAACAATATCTATTTAAACACGATGGTGAAGAAATGATTAGTGTAACTCATGAAGATGAAAAAATAGAGCTAAATTTAATAGATAGGGAAAGTTATAAATATGCAGTAGATGAATACCTCAAAATGACTCACTTAAGATTAATTGTGGTAGGAGTTATGGCTTTAACTAGAGAAAATTTAGGAACTAAAGTTTTTATATGTCTTTATGATGATAGTTTTAATGATGTAGGGCAAAGTATTTTAGCCAGTTATGAATTAGATATGAATTCAAAAGGAGAAATAATTTATTTTACACTAGATTTTCTACTACCAACCTCGACCTTTCATAAAAAGATAAAAATATGAATAAAAAGTAGAGGATACAAAATGAAAAAAGAAGAAAAGAATTTGTTAGTTTGCACGGGATTTTTAGGCTTAGCAGTCTGAGAAAGAAATACTCATTATAGACGTACAAATGATCATATAGTTAAGTTATTAGGCGCAAAAGGAATGAAGGCACTACCAGCTAAAAAATTTAATTCTGAAGATAATGTAACACTAGATTGGAATTTAAGAGATTTTTTTGGACAAAAAATGTTAGCCCCTCAAGATAATTTATTGTATCAAAAAGCAGATGGAAGCTATGTAGTAAGATTCACTCCATATACGTATGTAACACCAGAAAAATCTGAAGATGATGAATTTAACAGTATAGATAAGGAAAAAAATGAAGATAATCATAGTGACATAAATAAGCTTTATGTAATGATAGAGGAAAAAACAATATCACAAAATAAGATATATAATATTGATGAGATAGATTTAGAAAATTTCACCCTAAGCGATATGAATAAAATACTAAATTCTAGATACTATGAATATATAATTAGAGGAGATACCCATGATGAAGCAGTGTCATTTTTAGACCAAGAATTTCATAAAGAATATGTAGACGATATTATAGAAGATAAAATACATCATAGCAAAATATTTAGAATACCAAAACAATCTAATTTACAAGATACTTTTTATATGAATACAGAAAGCATAGGAACTAGTAATCCGCAACAAACGGTAGAAGATCCAGTAGAACCAATGCATTATGCAGTAGGAGAAAGAAGACCATTAGCTAATACAGGGTGCAGTAAAGCAGATCCGAATAAAAGTTATAGATTTCATGGAAAGCGTAGACAACCAGATATGAGTATACAATTACGATCAGCTAATAACCAAGAAACCCTTTTAGATTTAGCTAGATTCGACCCTTAAATATGACAAGAAGTAATAGAAAAATGGGAAAAAGATGCTGTAAAAGAATGGATGAGTAATCCCTTTGAATCAACAGGTATGTGGGAATATATGGAAACACTTTTAGGAGATTCAGCTTTTAATATGTATTTAACTTTTAAAGGAAAATATGAGGAGACAATTAGACAACTTAAAGGACTAGGAGATGACCCATGGAATTTTACTAGTTTATAAAGGAAATACTTATAGGATACGACCCTTTTAAAAGAAATGATTATACTCAAAGCATAGTTTTAACTGAGTTAGATCAGATAACATTAGGAAGTTGTATGTTGTACCCTTTAGCAAAGAATATTTAGCCATAGCAGCCAGAACTGGAAAAAGTTTTGATGAAGAAATAGGAAATAAATATTTTAGAAAATTACCCGGAGAACTAGGAAGAGAAATAGAAAATAAATGGTCAATTTATTATGCAAGCTTACCAGCAAAAATAGCCTCAAAAATAGCCTCAGGAGAAGTTAAAATAAGAGGAACTTTAGGAATAGGACCTAGAATAGTTTTTACATTTCATAAGCTCAGAGAAAAATGTATAGAATATAAGATACATAAAGATTTGAAAAAACAAAACTATGATTTTTGTAGCAGCGTAATATATACTCCTCAACAATATGATGATAAATATAATAGGAAAAAATATGGAAAATATAGAAAAGAAAAATATTGGAAGAAAAAATATAGAAAATCATGGAAAAAACAAAAATTCATTAGAAAGAGTAGAACTTTTAATAGGATAAATTATAAGCGACTACCTAAAGAAGAGAAAGATAAAAGAAAACAAAGATATGTTAGAAAATCTAATAGTAAAAAATGCAATTGTTTTATATGTGGAGAACCCAATCATTTTGCAAAAACCTGCCCAAAAAGACAAAGGCCTAATAATAATAAACACATAGAAAGACTACATATTATAGAAGATTTAGAAGAAGATATAGTTAGCATAAATAATGATGATTCAGAAGTTTACAGCATAGTCAGTGATTATGAATATCAAATAGAAGCCATAAATTCAGATAATGATTTAGAAAGTGATACAGACATAGATAATCTTTTAGGACAACTTAACCAAGAAATCAGAATACCCCATTCTCATGACAATTTCTTTATGATGGAATGCAATGCAGATACTGAATGTCAGTATAATTTTCAAATAGGACTAGGATTTGATACCACTAGATGCAGTTATTGTAAATGGTTTCTAGCTAAAGATAAGAAAGCTCAGTGTTTATTATACAGTATAACCTATTGTGTAATCTGTCTAGAAAAATTAAACATGACACACAAGATAACACTAGGAAATAATAATGAGATGCAAGAAGATCGTAGTTTAGAAAGTAGAGAATTACATCTAACAATCAGAGAATTAGAAATACAGGTAAGAGAACTTAAGTTACAAATACGAGAGGTAGAAACTAAAGCTAATTTTGATATAGAATGTTTAGAAGCAGAAAATAGACAGCTTAAACAGCAGTTAGAACAATTTCATATTAAGTACCCCTTAAAAGATAAACTTGTTGAAGAACATATGAATTCTTTAGAATTAGTCAACCTACACTACTACAAAAATGGTTAAAGATCACACTTTGACAAAAAAAAAGATCTCACTTTTATTGGAAGTGTGATAAAAAAAATTAGATTGATATTTTAATCACACTTAATTTGATTGAGTGTGATAATATTTATTTTTTATGTCATTTTTCAATTAAGTGTGATTATATATATATTTTTTAATCACACCTTTTAATTAAAAGTGTGATTATATATACACTACTACTTTTTAATCACACTTTTTAAACAAGTGTGATTATGTATATATTTTTTAATCACACATTCTAATTAAAGTGTGATTGTTTATATATTTTTTAATCACACCTTTTGATTAAAGTGTGATTATATATACACTACTACTTTTTAATCACACTTTTTAAGTAAGTGTGATTATATATATATTTTTTAATCACACATTCTAATTAAAGTGTGATTATTTATATATTTTTTAATCACACCTTTTTAATTAAAGTGTGATAATATGTACACTACTACTTTTTAATCACACTTTTTAAGTAAGTGTGATTATATATATATTTTTTAATCACACATTCTAATTAAAGTGTGATTATTTATATATTTTTTAATCACACCTTTTTAATTAAAGTGTGATTATATATACACTACTACTTTTTAATCACACTTTTTAAGTAAGTGTGATTATATATATATTTTTTAATCACACATTCTAATTGAAGTGTGATTATTTATATATATTTTTTAATCACACATTCTAATTAAAGTGTGATTATATATACATTATTACTTTTTAATCACACTTTTTAAATAAGTGTGATTATTTATATATTTTTTAATCACACATTCTAATTAAAGTGTGATTATTTATATATTTTTTAAGCAATTAAAATATGATTATATTTATATTACTACTTTTTAATCACACTTCCTAAATAGGTGTGATTGTATAAAATATTTCAAATTGATTTTTATATAAAATATAGAATTTCCAAATTTTTAATCACAATCTGATTAAAATTAAGAATGGTTTGAATTTGACAATGTGGGAAACTCACAATTTTGTATTATTTTGGTCTGTATATCAGTATTGCAAACCTACTTGAGATAGGCCAAACCTCCATTGATCTGTATTAGATAGCCTTTTAGGTGCTAAAAACTATTGTGTGGGGGGAAGATGATCCCTAACCATATAAAATTCATCTCTAGTTTATCATGTTGGGATACAAGTTAGCCCTGGTCAACTTAGGAAATATTGCAATAATATATATATATATTTTTAGTAGTTATTTCTAAAATATATTTATTATATATAGGTGAGTTAAATAGTTATTTTAAAATATATTTATTATTTTTATCTTAGGTATTATTTTTATAGATAATATTTTTAATTTATTTATACATATTTTTTAATTTTTAATTGATATATATTATAAATAAAAATCAATAAAATAATAAAATATGTTAAAAAAGGGTAAAATAATAAAATAATGATCTATTTTATAAATCTTATTATATTTTTTTTATTATATTTGATTTAATTAGATTTATTATATTATTATATAACAAATTATATTATTTATTATATATTATATATTAGAAACGGGAGGGGGAAGGAAGACAGAAACACGCAGCTCAGACAAGAAAGAGAGAGAGAGAGAGAGAGAGAGAAGAAGACGAAGCAGATCGAAGGCGATGGCCATGGCGATCGAAGGCGAGAGCGAAGAGGAGTAGATCGCGAGCAGATCGCGAGGCAAGAGCACTACATACTGGAGTCGAAGGTTTGTCTTCTTACTCTCTTCCTTCACACTGTCTCTCCTCTGTCTCTCTCTCCTAGGGTTTTTGTTCTTCACCAACGATCCCATCGCGATTCCTACACGTTTCTTCCGAATCGCGTTTCTTAGGAAGATTCGTCACCTGGTAGGACGATTCCTGCAACTAAAATATACCAATATGCTTTGGCTCAATTGTCAAAAAATTATGTTGAGTTTCTCTTTTTATTAAAGCACATTGTCTATATTTACCCTGGAAACCAAACCAACGGAATGCACCTATTTTATGGGTTATGTTGCTTGCTATTCTTGCAATTCAGTTTGGTTTTGGGTCAGAATATTAAGAAAAGAAGGGGGGGGGGGGGGGGAAACTGGTTTGTTCTAGGTCGTGAACCCTAACTATTAGAACTCATAAAAATGTATAACACCACTTAGTTATCTCCCATAATCACATCTATGTAGTCCCACTACCAGGTTGCTGCAGATCAGTGAGTTTGATGCTGATTTTTCAAAATTGTCAAATTAAGGATTTGGAACTGCTTGACTAATTTATTCCCCACTGGATGCTTATATTATATACTATATATATGTATTAATAATTTTTTTTGGGCTGGTGGGTCTGTTTATTTTTTTGAGGTTAATGCAATCATCATTTCGTGGTAAAGGGAGAAAGCAGGAATTAAAGGACAGAGAGAAAACACATGAATTGTATTTAGAAGTCAAGTCCAAGGTTGAGAGGTGCATTGCATACTTGAAGGAGAAAAGAGAAAATGACCCATACAGAAACATATTGCCTCGGTTAATTTACCAGGCCACGCATGGCTTTGACTGTGAAGTCCCAACCTTCGAACTTTGATATGTTTCATTATAGGCGAGTTCCATCCTTGGGTACATAGAAATGCCAGAATTGAATCATACATGGTAGAAAGCCCACTGCTGTGACATATTTTTCGACCATTCAAATATCTGCACAATTATTTGCTTTTCTGTGGACATGATAAATGATTCTCGTGCCTGAATTCTTCTGCAGGTACCTGCAATCAGTGAATCGGTGATTCATTATCACAGGACTTAAATTGCTTGTTTTGACTACTTTTTCCTTGACAACAGGGTTGAGCAGAGCCAATATCTTCTCTCAGTTGAATTTGTTCATCTATCAGAAACATATTGCCTCGGTTAAGATCCAGCTGTTAGATAAAATACAATACTTCATGTTTTAATTTGTTCATCTATCAGTTGAATTCCATGTGCTTCTTTGCTCTCTTATTAAAACTTGTTAGTCATTTAAAGGATTTTTAATCTCTATGGTTGCTACTTGCTATGTCATACTCCTATCACATGCTGGAGGTTTGGTGGCTTATCTACTCCATGTTTTAATTTGTTCATCTATCAGTTAATCAATTCAACGGAACTATTATTGAAAAAGATACTTGGAATCTATATAACAATGGAAGGTTTAGTTTGAAAGGCTTCTTACCATACTCTGTTGTTTTAATTTTTAGGTTTGATTTTCAGATAGGATTCAGAATCAGAAGATGCTGAGCCAGGATTTGCCTCAGCTTACAATGGAATTGAACCGACTTGAAAATATTCGCAGTTATGCTGGTTAGTTTTTGATTTGTTGCTTTGCTTATTTTACATTTTTTTAATCTATGCTTTGTATCTTCTATGTATGTATTTACTTTTATATAAATTTGGTTGTTGTGACATCAATCAATCTCTCTGATTCTGAAATTTTTGTTCTTAAGAAGACACAAATCACCATGGTTGGGATGTACAATGCCAAAATATTTACTTTTCTTGGTTTGTCTTTTTGATTGATGGGTTTGCTCCAGTGGACTGACTTAACTTCAATGTTTCTTCTTTAAAATAAAAACTAAAAAATTTGGTGCTAGAAATAGAACAAAAATAAACATGTCTATTTCTACATATTTTGTCTATTTCAAAATATTTTGTATATTTATAATTTAATATTTTGTATATTTATATTTATATATTTTATATATAAATATGTCTATTTCTACATATTTTGTATAATTCCCGGTTTTGTTGGAAACAAAACTGAGGAGGGGATAGCAAAGTAAAAGGATAAGTGAGGACTCTGCCTTGGCCATTCATTATTGCAATAGAAATAAACTGGAATACTCCATCCTATCAAGTGATGTTTTGTAAAAGAGAGTGTGAAGACTCTTTGTCTGAAAGTGTGAAACCTTTTTTTATTCATCTGAATAAGTAGGTATGTTAAGCATTATTTTCTTCATTATATTGCTGGGTTTCTCGATTTCATTGTTATTTTTCTCATATGACCATTTATCTTTCTGATACAAGAATTCACTACTCAATTGTGTCATGCTGGGACTGCTAATCCTCCCTTCATCTGGTTTACTGTTTTTGACTATTCTAATTGCATTAAATTACTATCATTTTGTTGATCTATGAAGTGCCCTATAATTTTTTAAGAAAAGGTTGTGATTTAGCTCTTGCTTCATTGCTGGTGTTGGATTGCTCTCTGCAAACCATTGATTTGCACTTTTCATTATGCCTCCTCATCTCATTTAGACTTTATATTGGAGCAGTTTCTGTGCTAGATTATGACTGGAGGATGGGGTTCTGATGGACTAAAACGTTTCTACTCCCCTACTTAATAATTATGTGTTTTGTTTCTCTGCTCCATGATGTGGGTCAACTGAGTTAAGGCCTCATTGGAGGCTAGCCTCACTGCTAGATGTGTCTTTAGGAGGGTTTGCATTACCATTTTTTGTTAAACCTTTGTTTTGGTTATTGCATTTGTTAAGGAAAAAAGGAAAGAAACAAAGAGAAACTAGATTCCTTATGTGTTGTTGGGCTAGGATAACTTCTCAAAAAATCCATTTTTTGTAATTATACATTTGAAAATGAATATGCTTCTTCAATAGATCTGAGATCCAAACATAGTGTAAAGGATTTTTAAACTTGCCCATATCAAATGAAAGGTGCTTTATTTGTTGTCATAAAATTGCAAACTGGAAACAGTGTGCTATGCAGGGACTTTGTACTATTGAACTTAGGCTCCCTTTGGATGAGTGGATTTCAAATGAAGAAATTTGATGTTAAATTTAAAATTATAAGAAGATTACCTATAGAAAGTAGATTAATAACATTAAAGTGGATCCTTTAACATTAAAGTAGATTAATATCATATGATTTTGATTGTCCATATAATACTCCATTTTATCATTTATGTGATCCTTACTGCATTGTTGCATATTGTCTTCTTTTGTGGTGTTGTTTTACTGATATTTGTGTGGAAAATCAAAATAATTATGTCATTTTTGGTGACTGTGGGGAAAGGATTGGGGGTAGTTTAACAACTAGATAAATTACATTATTTTTGGTGTGATCTAAATGTAAGTTTATAAATTAATTAGTGAGTTTGTTCCTATGTTTTTAGTGGTTTTTAAATTAATTTGTTTTTTTATTTTTCAGGTCAGAAATTTCTTGGAGAGATGCAAAATATGGTCAAAGAATTCAAGAATTTAATTTTTCAAGTTTATTTTATTTTTTAATATATGTAATCACAGTTAATTTTTTTTTATTAATTTCTTTGTATATACTTTTAAACATTTAACTTTTATTTATGAAATATATGACGTTATTTCATTCAATATATGGTTGTGATTTAAAATATAGTATATAGTGTGTATTACATTCTTCAAATGCGCGTACAAAAATAATATTGATTATTCTTCAAATATGTCAATTTTTTTTTATCACAGGTTTTATTAGTTATTAATCACATTTAAAAGGTGTGATCTAAAGTTTTTAATCACACTTAAAAGGTGTGATCTAAAGTTTTTAACCACACTTAAAAGGTGTGATCTAAAGTTTTTAATCACACTTAAAAAGTGTGATCTAAAAGTTTTTAACCACACTTAAAAGGTGTGATCTAAAGTTTTTAACCACACTTAAAATGTGTGATCTAAAGTTTTTAACCACACTTAAAAGGTGTGATCTAAAAGTTTTTAATCACACTTAAAAAGTGTGATCTAAATGTTTTTAATCACACTTTTTAAGTGTGATCTAAATATTATTAATCACACTTAAAAAGTGTGATTAAAAATGGCTATTTTTAATCACACTCCTAAAGACCACACTTTAATAAAATTTAAAAGGTGTGATTAAAAAGCATACATTACACCAAAAAAGTGTGATCTTTATTTATATTTGTAGTAGTGCTAGTTGATTCTCAACCCTTTAGTCAATACTCCCAAACACAGTCAGATAATGTATACTTACCATTTAATTATCCTATCATACCCAAGCCAAATTTGTTGAGATTTCTTGTGTAATTAAATTTGCAGAAAAAACCTTTAGTATAGATGCCATGATAGATACAGGAGTCAGTAAATCATATATTGAACAACACATAGTTCCACCGGGATGGAGCACAGCTTTGACAACCCCAGCTTTAGTCAGTATAGCCGATGGTACTAAACAGACATAAACCCATTGCATCAATGGAGCACAGATTAGTTTTCATCACATAGGTTCTCAGACTCAACATGTAGAATGGTTTCCTTTGCTTCCAGTTAGGATTGGAAATACTCGACAAAACCATCATTTCATCTTAGGACTTAACTTTATACTTAGTCTACAAGGCGGCATGTTTATCAGTCAAAACAACATCAGTTTCTTCAAGCAAACGGTACATATACCCACAACATATGCCCTTAGCACCATTGCCCATTCATCAGAGTTGCGTGCAAAGCGTGGGGGTACCATAGGAGTAGATTATGTTCCTGCTAGTTTTTTATTTCCTAGTAGAAAGATTTTTCCTGAACTAGCCCAAAAGTATATACCTGATGAGATAGCAAATACTTTTTTAGAAAATTTAGACATAGAAAATTATGAATTAGAGGATTTAGAAGAGTTTGATTTTGAAGAAAAAAGAGACTATTGGAACGTAGAAGATTTTCAACAAATAGTTAATCTAGAGTTAATTTTTGCAAAAATAGAAAAATTAAAGAAAAAATAAGTGTACAGAATAACAGAAAATGATTTAGATGAAATAATAAGATTAGCTGAAACAACAGAAATTTTAGGTGAACAGCCCATGAAATATTGGGAATGAAATAAAGTTTTAGCCATTTTAGATATAAAAAATAAAGATTATAGGATTACATCAGGACAAATAGATCATACGCCAGCAAACATAGAAGAATTTAGGACACAGATTAAGGAGTTATTAGATTTAGGAGTAATTAGACCCAATAATAGCCCACATAGGAGCGCCGCATTTATGGTTATAAATCATGTAGAAATAAAAAGAGAAAAAGCTAAAATGGTTATAAATTATAAAAGATTAAATGACAATAAAGAAAATGATAAATATAATATACCAGATAAAAATCAGCTTATAAATAGAATACAGACAGCAAAAATATTTAGTAAATTTGATTGTAAGTCGGGATTTTGACAGATAAAAATAGAAAAGGAAAGTATACCTTGGACAGCCTTTTGCTGCCCACAAGAACATTATGAATGGCTAGTTATGCCTTTTGGACTAAAAAATACACATTCCATATTTCAGCGCAAGATGAATAGTATATTTAATAAATATAGTTTTATATTGTGGTATATAGATGACATATTAGTATTTAGCCCATATAAAAATAGTCACATAGATCATTTATATATAGTATTAGAAGAATTCATAAATAATAGAATAATAATTAGTAAGAGAAAAATGGTATTAAATAAACCTCATATAGAATTTTTAGGAATGGAGTTAGGAGATGGAAAAATTAGGCTACAACCTCACATAGTTAAGAAAATTTTAGATTACCCAGATAAATTAGAAGCTACAAAACAACTTCAATTATTTTTAGGAATTTTAAATTATGCACGAATGTACATTCCTAACCTTAGTAAAATAATAGGACATCTATATAGTAAGACCACACCTACAGGGCAAAAATATTTCAATCAACAAGATATAGCTTTAGTTAGAAAAATTAAAGACATTTGTGGAAATCTACCTGACCTACAACTTCCCTTAGAATCAGAATATATAGTTGTAGAGACAAATGCAAGTCAATTAGGATGGGGAACAGTATTATTAGCTAAACCTAGTAAGTATTATAGTAAAAATAAAGATCGCATTTGTAGATATAGTTCTGGAAAATTTAAAGAAAAAGACACGACCATGACCAGCCTAGATTTTGAGATATTAGGAATAGTATATGCAATAAACAAATTTAGATTATTCTTAGACAAGCCCTTTACAATTAGAACAGATTGTGAAGCTATAGTTAGATTTCATAATAAACTTAATGAGCGCAAATTAAGTACCAGAAGATAGGCAAAATTTTTAAATTGTATAGTAGGACAAGGATATAAAGTAGAATTTGAACATATTAAAGGGAGTGATAATAAATTAACAGATTGGCTAAGTAGGAAGAATTATTTAGAAAAAGAAAATAACTAGTTTAATTTTTGTGCAAATAATGGAGAACAACAAAACCATGAATTTTGGGGGATTCACCCTTCCCATTTATAAAGGCAGAAACAAATTCAGACCATTACCAGGAATCGAGCTAGATCTAGTTTAACAGTGTCTTCTAGATAACCTTTGGAACAACCATAACCACCTCGCTAAACGTTTGTCAGCTTTAAACTCTCTTAGTATATATGTTTCAAAAATCCAGAATAAACCTTTGTCTAAAAGCTTTTCCTTTTATGTAGTAACTAAAGGAACCAAGCCTGGTATTTACCATGATTGGATATAAGTTGAGCCCTTAGTTAAAAATTTTCCCATACCTCAGTTTAAAGGATTTTATGATTTCGAGTCAGCCAGTACATATGCCCGTAGACAAATAGGAACCAGTTACTTTATTAGCCAAATAGCTAAAGATTATCTGGACATATTGGGCAAGATACAGTCAACCATTCTTGCTACTAGTGGAGTTCTAGTTAGCCAGATAATTGGAAGCAGTAGTACTAACCCTTAGATAGATTCTCAAAATCCTCTCCAAATGTGCAGACATTGTAAAGGCCTTACCAAAAATTTCAAGAAAATTATGGATAAAGGCAAAAAAGTCAGTGAAGAGCTAGACCAGCTCCGAGATGAAGAAATATAATTGAGAGCTATCATTCGAACCCTAACCAACCAGCTTAAAAAATTAACTCCAGAAAAAACACCCACTCCATTTCTTGACCCAGAAACTAGACAACTCGCCAGTGAGGAATTTGAACGATTGAGTGCTAGAATGTATTTCTTCAGGCATTTTATCATTCAATCTTTTTGTGAGAAAAGCCAAGAAATAGAGGACCTTAAACCCTATATATACACCTTAGCCGAAGATAGCAGAAATAGTGAGTTAGTCACTATACAGCAGTTTCTTCAAGATCTTTCCATAGCAGGAGTTCACTGCCCTAATATAGCTTATCAATGGACTTATCTCTATGAGGATAAAGAGCAACCCTGTTACAAGAGGAAAGATGTATAGAGAGGCCAGAATATTTTGACAAATGTCAGTGTAATTTAGACTTCAGCATCTGCCTTTTCCAGATAAATCTAGCAACGTTTGAGCCATTGGAGATAGAAATTATGGCCAAAACGCGTTATCTAACAGCCTCACAATTGTTAGATTATGGCTTTGTCTCTAGAATAATTTTCTTAGATCCAGATCAGACAGATAGTTTTGGAAATAAACTTGCTCATGCAGTACTTTGTGTAATGGAAGAGCATCATCCCTATGTAGAAGTATTAATTGATAACAAGCTACCAGAGTGGAAAGGAATAAGGTGCATCCCAGCCAAGCATAAAATGTACCTTAAAGGAACTTCAACATTTCCAGGATAACCAGGACTTCTCAATCGGAGACCCTAGCCATGCAGAAAATTTTCACTCAGAAATCAGCTCAATAAATGAAGGAAATTTGCTAATAATCCTCTATTAGCATATAATGGAAATTATGGACATCTAGTTTGCGAAGATAGAAATTAGAAGATATACTGTAACCTAGCTATCCTAGGTTATCCCTTCAGCAAAGAAACATTCGTCAATGAATGTAGTATCCCAACTATCAACATAGCGTCTCTCATGAGTCACCACTAATGGGAGAAAATGACCAAGATAACCAATGGGGGAATGAACCAGATATAGGGGATGATTTTTACGACCAACTTTCAGCAGCAGATCTTGACGATCTCTCAGATAGAATGTATGGGTAAAAAAAAAAAAAAAAGATTATCTAGGATTTTTATCTTTGTGAATCTCTGTTTTATCTTTTTTTTGACCATCATGATGATAGAGAGTTAATAATTGGTTGGATAGTTGAAATTGGAGATTATAGTTCGTGGAATTGTAGAATTAGATGAAAGATTATAGATCTTGTTTTATCTTTCTTACTCTTTCTCAACATGAAAACAGAGTAACTAGGGAGTTTCATCTATGTGAATCTCTGTTTTTCCATTTTTGTAACTAGCAGAATGTTAATGAGTTAATAATCTGTCTCCAATTCAATCCCAATTTCCCCCCTTGAATTCAAGTGGAAGTTGAGTTTATCGTTCTTAGCTGATTTGCAACAGTAAAAGTCGATACGAAGGTATCCCCAAATTCCCCTCTTTCCCAATTCATATTAGTTGCTGAATTTGAAATCTTCAATGTTCAATTGAGAGCACTATTGGAATTGAATGGATGCCAATACTTGTTACTATTTTATTAGACATTTCACTAATTTAAAATCAAAGCTCTTCGTCATTAGCTCTTCCTTTTTTCGCTTTATTTATTTATTATTGGGAGGTAAGGTGATCAATGATCATGCATAGAATATACGATATTAGTACATTTCACTGTCCCTTTTCCTTTCCCTTCTTATGATATAACCAAATCCAGCTCAGTCATTGATATAGAGTGAGTAGATCTTCCATTTGGTCGATTGTATATGTGACTTGTTTAGATCATGGATGGGCTGGGACAAAAGAAAGAAAACAAATTTTCAACTTTTATGGCTTCTTTGTCAACCAACTGCTTGTTTGGCCAACTTCTAAGTAATAGTAGACAAACTGTTAGGATGTCAATTGAGTAAATCATGATCCTTTTCTGATCAAAATGTGACCCAGATTAATAGCTTGTTTGACCAATTACAATTTACATCTCTCTCATTCAGAATAGGATGCCCAAGCTTTGATATCCATTTGTGTTTATGTTAATCCAATTTTAGTTGAATTGAACTTGTTAATATAAATTGTTAATGATTAATAATTCAACATTTGTTTCTGGACTCTGGTTTCGGATTCTCTTGGATTCAAACATGGACTCGGTTACATGTATAATTTATGGAAGAAATCAAATACTTATTGCAAAATAATTTTTACCAATTCATGGTTCTTTTTTGTTGGATGTTTGTTCCTTATATGGGTATGAAATCCATGTTCTAATCATCTGGTGTAACTCAATTTCCTAGAATTTGTTATTTCTTCTTCTCTTGTTTTTTCCTTTTTATGCAAAAATGTTGTTAGGGAATATCAATATGATTGTGTGTTCTAATTTATGTTCTCTAGCATTTTTAAGCATTGATAATGTCGGAAGTTGGAGCAAACTCTCAAGCAAACTCCCAACTACCCGTTAATGGTTTACAACCATCAATATCGGTTGAGAGTGAGACCTCTCTACCATCATAGCCTCCCCTCCCCACCCCAATCAAAATGTCCTTGATGTAGATGATTCTGATTCTAGTTTAGCTAATAGAAAAAAACCCTAGTTTTGTGTGGCAACACTTTAAGAAAGAAGAAATTGATAGCGTATGGAAAGCCATATGTAATTATTGTAAGAAGCATCTTGGGGGTAATCCGAAGCATGGAACTTCACATTTGCGTGATCACTATAGGAGTTCTCTTAAAAAAGGAGAGGGAATGGACATGAGGCAAAGAGTTTTAACTTGCAACTTTAACAAGGAGAGTCCGAAAGTCTCTTATAGTTTTGATGAAGATATTGTTAGGAGAGAGCTTTCGAATGCCATAATCTTGCATGAATATCTTTTGTCTATTGTGGATCATATTGGGTTCGAAAGATATTCGATGGCACTTCAACCATTGTCTAAAGTACCTTCTCGAAACACAATAAAAAGTGATATTTTGAAGATCTATGACAATGAGAAGGAGAAGATAATGAGATTGGTATAGAGCAATCAAAGTAAAGTGGCAATCACAATTGATATGTGGACTTCTAGTAATCAAAAGAAAGGGTTCATGGCAGTCACGACATACTTTATTGATGATTCTTGGTCATTGTAAAGCCGTATTTTGAGATATATTTTTGCATATTAATTAATTTATGCTGTATTACAAATTGTTGTTGCATCATATATTATATGCATATAAATTAATTTATGTTTTAATTTATGATTTTAGGTTCATTTATGTTCCATGTCCACACACAAAACAAGTTTTTTGTGATACTTTGTTCAATTGTTTGATGGATTGGGATCCTGATAGAAAAGTATCTGCTATCACTGTTTGATAATTGTTCCACCAATGATGCGATGATTAACATTTTGTTGGATAAATTGGATAGTAGTTCTCTTCTTTTGGGTGGGACTTTGTTACATATGCGTTGTTGCACACATATTCTCAATTTGATTGTCAAAGATGGATTGGATGTGATAAGAGTAGGTGTAGAGAAAATTCGGGATAGTGTAGCTTATTGGACAACAACTCCTAAAAGAGTAAAAAAATTTGAATAAACAGCTCGTCAAGTGAAAAATTTGAATACTAAAAAGATCAGACTTGATTGTGCTACTAGGTAGAATTCAACATATTTGATGCTTCAAACTGCCTTGTTATATGAGGATGTATTTTACCGTTTGAAATATAAAGAGACCCAATATACAACATTGCCAAGTGAGGAGTGGGAGTTCGCTAGATAAATTTGTGGGAGATTTAAAATATTTTATAAAGCAACTGAATTGTTTTCTGGAACTAAATATCCCACAACTAATGTTGCTTTTCCAAATTTATGTGAGATTAGGATAACTATCTCCCAATGACTTTCTTGTTTAATTGAGGTTGTTAGATCAATGGCATCAAAAATGTTGGGAAAGTTTGACAAATATTGGGTTGTTATACATGGTCTTATGGGGGTTGCTGTTGTACTTGATCCTAGATACAAACTTAGTGTGTGGGAGTTTTATTTTGACAAACTTTATAGAAATATACCTGAAGAGGAAATTGCAAAGATTCACCAACTTTGTTATGATTTGTTGCAAGAGTATCAAAGAAAACTTAGTTTGGGGACTGATGCTAATGTTGAATCTTCTACAAGTTCAAATTCTGGAGATTCAGAGGTAGTTTCAGATTATGATTTGTTTATTAGTAGAAAGTGAAGAAAAAAAGTCAACAATGTAACATCAGAGTTAGACCATTATTTAGAAGAGGATGTTGTGACAAGAACTCCCAATTTTGATGTGTTGACTTGGTGAAAATTAAATGCATCGAAGTATCCAACCTTACAGGTAATAGCTAGGGATTTTTTAGCTATTCCGGTATCCACTGTTGCTTTTGAGTATGCATTTAGCACTAGTGGTAGGTTGGTGAGCCCGTATCGGAGTAGATTTCATCCAGATACTTTGGAAGCATTGATGTGTGCACAGAGTTGGTTGGCTATAGAGATACAAGGTACTTAAATAAATCAACATATATTTATTTTTAAAATAAATATATTTTCATTGAATAATCTCAATACTTATTTTTTTTCCCCCTTATTTTTTAGGAAATTCAACATTAGAATCAGTTGGTTACGCTACTATATATGATGATATGGATGTAAATCAAAGTTGATCTTTCTTTTGCATTAGGTATGCCTTCAGTACATTACTTTTATTCTTATTTGTGAATTTGTTTCCCTTTGGTCACTACAAGAAAAAGCATTTTCGGCAACCAAAATTAGGAACAAAACAAATTATTGGTTGTAAAAAGTAAACTTTTGCCAACCAATATGAGTTTTGTTGTGGAAGGTGAAAGTTTTAGCAACAAAATATAATAATTTGTTGGCTATATTTTGGCGCCAAGCCCTCCCTTCCCTCCATATGACGGGAAAATATTTAGCGATAAACAAGAAATGAATGGCAACAAAATATTTTGTTGCGAATGGTAATTCTATTGTGACTAAATATTTTTTGATTGTCAATTATAAATATTTTTTATTTTGGCGCACTATCAAATTTTTGGCGCCTTTTGCTAACTGTAATGGAGGCAAAATAAATTTATTGACAAATATTATTCTTATTAAAACTACGAGGTTTTACCTCTCGGGCAACAAACCCTTGGTTTGATATTTTCCCTAGTTTCCACTCTACCCAACACACGACTGATTATCTCTCTCTCTCTCTCTCTCTCTCTCTCTCTCTCATATTGAGTTGCTCACTCTCTCACATCGCACACGATGCTCTCACTTCTTCACAGTTTGCCTTCATCTATTTCCATTTCCATTCTTTCGTTCCGTCCCTCTGCAACCAGCAACCCAGGTTAGTTTCTCTCTCTCTCTCTCTCTCTCTCTCCCCCCCTCTCAATTGTTGAGCCCTAAGTTGTTGGGGGATATTGGTGATCAAATACCCGCACAAAAATCACCCATAATAGCCACAAATAGTTTGAACACCGTAATATGAATTTCTTATGATTTTAATTTCTACCCATTAATTTGCTCATAGTTTTATAAATTGGGTTGATCTTGCTTTTATGTATTGTTCTGTACAAGTCCCTCAATTGTTTTGCACTTGTACTGTAATCTTTGATACCCTTTGACTAGAATTTTATTTTAAGAGTTCTGTTTTTTATTGTTTTATTTATTAATCTGACCCAATTGTGATTTTTCTTTTCTTTTCTTCATTGTTATGATTTTTATTAGTCTGTTAATTGGTTTTTTAATGAACTCTAGTATGCCACCAAGATGTTTGTTGAAAGACCTCAAAGGATTGTGGATTTTTGGACAGATTGAATCTTTCATACCTACATTGCAAGAATACAGACAAAAAATAGCTATGGATTTTGCAATAGAGTTTACTAGTTATTGCCCTTCAATTTTGAGATATTTCCCAAGTCTTGTTCATTGATGCTTTGAAATCACTCCAAAAATAAGTGCAATTAGCATTCATAAATGCTTGATTGATCTATTACACTCCACAGTTTGCTCCCATAGCTGGGATTGCCTTTTTAATTCCCTTTATTTATTTATTTTTTTTTTGGGGGGGGGGGAGAGGGGGGAACCCCTTCAACTGGGCTTTCTTGTTAGAGAATTGTATTATGGTTAGTCTAATGTTTTGGTTTATACGAAGGAAACATATTGTTGAACTTTGTGAATTGTCTTTGACGATAATTCCCTTTGTAGTTGTATGTGAAATGTTATGAATTGATCATCCAACTTAACTCTAAACTTTCTAGTGTTGTTTTTAGAAATGGATAAGACCCAAAGCATCAACATAGATTTTATTAGTACCATGCTCTTATGATGCACTCTAAATGTAGCCTATATCAATCATGTACTGCAATTTAGTAGTGCTGGACTAGCATATGACTTTGTACACTTAATTAATAACTAAACAGAAATTTGACTCTGACCCACCTTTTGTAAATAGTTAAGTGATAAAATACAGCACAATTAATATGTTTTGCAATTCTTCATTTGTTGTGAGAAATCACATAACATTATATCCAACTAGAATAATAACTTCATAACGTCTTTGTGATGAACTACAATAACAAAAGGCTTTTTCTATTTTTGTCTCTTTTTTTTAACCCAAAACCAAACTGATATGGTCAATTCTCAGCCACTTTTTTCACCTACCAAATATTCTAGAAAAACATCTTACTTACAAGTACAAAAAGTACAACAATTTTTAAAAAAAGAACAAAGGTTTACAATAACTAACATAAGCAATATCTAAAGACCTTGTTACCATGAACCTATTTCCAAAGAGACAAATCTGATGCAGAAAATGGATTAAGTTATTAGTCATGCATGTTCCATTTTCAGCTGCCTCCATGAAACAATGATGGAACCCTATTGAAGTTGCCTTTTGGAGGCCTACATAAATGCTAAAATTTCATCTTTTTTCATATTCATGCATCACAGCTAGGCCACATCAATAGAGTTGAACTGCATAGTGAATGTTACTTCTCGCTGTGCATCTTGTAAACTGTAAATTTATTCTATCTACAATATGTCCTAGGTATATATAGATATATAAACCAAATGACTAACTACAGAATGCTAACTACATTCAGAATAATCTAAAACAAGAACTGTCAATCATTAGCTTTTGTCCACAAGGTCAGTTTTATTCCCAACAACGACTATTATAACGTCATTGCCTTGCTCAGTGCGAACCTTCTCAATCCATTTTGAAGTGTTCAGGAATGATTGCCTTTCTAAACCCCACCAAAAAAATATCTAATGAAACAACAGAAATGTATCATACAAGATTTCTACAATTAATCAAGTAGAGATTATAGCAAGATGATTAGACAGTACATTTGAAATTAAAGTACTTAAAGCACCGTCGTGGTGGACTGTTTATTTGGTATGTATATATATATATCTTAGAAAATTCAGTTTATTAAAAAATATATGTGAAAAGGTACTTGACAACGAATGATTTTTTTTTTTTTTTTTTTGGGGGGGGGGGGGGGGAGGGGGCAGGAATTATAAAATAGCCACCAAATAGTTGAAGGAACAGCATGAGAGGGCTAACGGTATGTTGATAGGACATATGCTTAGAAAATTAAAACAAAAAATGTGAAAACTTAACTAAAAATGGGTTTTTCGAGGAAAAAATTATGAAACAGTCACCAAACAGCCCAATGAATGGCATAAGCACCTTGCCTAAGCCTTTGTAAACTTGGGAGAGCTAACGTATGTTGATAGGACGTATGATTACAGAGCTAGTACAAAAAATGTGAAAATGTAATAAAAAACGAGCCATTTGGGAGCAAAATTATAAACCAGTCACCAAACAGCCCAAGAAACTACATCGACACCTCACCTAACTATAATCAAACTTGGGAGAGTTGACAACGTGTCTATAGGATGTACGGATAGAGAATCAGCGCAGAAAATATTAAAATATAGTTGAAAATGAGCCGTTTAAGGGAAAACTTTTTAAAGCAGCCACCAAACAACCCAAGAAACAACCTAGACACCTCACGTAACTGTAATCAAACTTGCGAGAGACAACGGCACATCTATAGGATGTGTGGATAGAGAATTAGCATAGAAAATGTGAAAATGTAATCGAAAACGAGCCGTTTTGGGGGAAAATTCTAAAGCAACCACCAAACAGCATAAGAAACAGGATGGACACCTCACCTAACTATAATCAAACTTGCGAGAGCCGACGACACGTCTATAGGATGTATGGATGGAGAATTAGCACAGAAAATATGAAAATGTAATTGAAAATGAGTCGTTCAAGGGCAAAATTTTAAACCAGCCACCAAATAGCCCAAGAAACAGTGTAGGCACTTCACCTAACTATAATCAAACTTGCGAGAGCCGAAGGCGCGTCTATACGATGTACCATTAGAGAATTAGAGCAAAAAATGTGAACAATTAAGCGAAAATGGGTCGTTTAGGGGTGAAATTATAAAACAGCCACCAGAGTTAGTGTCGGATTTGTTACTTTGGTGGTATGGTCACAAAGTTAAGCATCTGGGAAAGCTAATCTGGGAAGCAATTCCACTTGTAGTCCTTTGGACTCTTTGGATTTTATGAAATGGAAAATTTCCAATAACAAAGAACCTGTTTTGGCAAAGCTTGTGGAAAGTAAAAAGATCAAAGTGGCAACATGGGTAAAGTTCTGAATTAATGGTTTTTTGTTTTTTTTTTGGATGGACTTAAGAATATCAAGGTGAAAGGTTGCATTAAATGAAGCCGTCCAAACCCTCCTATTCACTCCACCACTGTTGTGCTCTGTTTCATTTAGCTACTTATGCTTGCTGCCGTTTCTTCATTACTGTCCTGCAGGTCTATACATGTGGCTTGGTATGATGATTTTTATGCTCTGTTTCAGAGCCTGTTGTTTTTCTTCTTATTTCTACTTAGTTGTACCGGTATGAGATGCTTGCTATTTTGTTTTGTTGGCATCCCACTAACCCTCGATGGTGTGTTTGCACATGATTGGGCATATATTTTGGTGCCAACCTAGTTGGGATTGAATTGTGTTGCTATGATGCAAATTGTACCCATCACTTTGATGTATTATTAGTATGTATTCTGATTATCATCAATAAAATTATCTTCATTTTGCTGAAAAAAAAAAAAGAACAGCACGGTTGGTAAAGGTAATGGCTAGTCAATACAATGCCAGACTACATAATTAGTATTATACTTGTACATTTGAAGAGTTATATAACTTTTGTTATAAGTGTATTCAATAAACACTAATTGTTTTTTTTTTTTTAACAGATGGACAGTGTAATCACTTGTTGTTGGATTTATTAGTTGTTTTATTTGGATGTTATGAAATTTGTGTTAACTACTTTGTCTTTATTTTTTGATCATTGATGGATTTTATATTTACTTTTATAGAATATGGATATGCTTAGATGTATTGGATGGATTTATGAATTGAATGAACATATATTTTGTTTAGATGGATGAGTATTGAGTTTAAAAATGCTTGAGTTAAATTGATTGTTACAGTATAAATTTATAATTTGTTTGGATGAATGAGTATTGCAATTACAGGTCATACCTTGAGAATGGAAAAAATTTCAATTTTATTTTGTAATAGTAATTTAGAAAAATAAATGACTTTTGACAACAAAAATGGTTGGTCATGAAATCACCACACAAAATTTCACTTTTTCGTAAGAAAATAATTTTATTACAATTCATTACTTTTGCCGATGAATTTATTTAGTCACCAAAAGAAGTTATTTTTAGCAACAAAATTAATTTGTTGCAATTGATAGCTTTTGGATACGAATTTAGTTGGTTGCCAAAAGTACTTGTCTGCAACAAAAATTTTTATCACGAAAAGGCTCTTTAGGCAATGAATATTTTGTTGGCAATAGTTTTTTTGTGACAAATCAAATAAACTAATAAAATAATATCATTTTTGGCGACCAAATTATTTTGTTGGCAAAATTAATTTTCAGAGACAACAATATTTTTGTTGCCAAAAACTTTTAGCGAGGAAGGATTAGCGACAAACATGGCGACAAAATTTGTTTGTCGTCGAAAGGTATTGGTAACCAATTACTAGCTTTTAGCAACTAATTTTTTTGTTGCCAAAAATGTAATTTCTTGTAGTGGGTAGTGTTGAGGTAATATTAATTCAATATTTATGTTATTCTCAGAAGGTTTAAGATTTAAGTTTTAAGTCCTCCCCTCCACATAAAACCTATTTTTCATCACTACCACTGCCTCCGCCACAGCTTGTATTTCTTTCTTGATAACAAAGTCAAGAAGCTGTTGCTACTACATCTCTCTCTTTTCTTCTTTTTCTTCTTCCTCTTTTTATTTTTGTTTTATTTTTATTTTTTTTAAAGGTTTTGTTTCTGTCTAGTTTGGCTTTTCTTAATAGTTCATGCATTGGTACTGTTGACATTATCTCAAGGAAATTAATAATAATTTGGCACTATTTCATCTTCGTTGTTTTCAATAATGATATACCTACTGGTATTGGCAATATAGCCATATATTAGGTTGTATTGGATAGTATTAAACTAATATATAAGTAAATAATGATATCAGAAGTATCCAATCCCTAATGTATCGATGGATATTATACGGCTGATATTTAAAAGCATGCTTCCTAGGTGTTCTTCAGTATTTAGATTTTCGAGATAACAACTGTTTTGTCTTGAAGAAATGGCCACCACAAAAAATTTAATCTTGTTGTAAGGAAGGGATACCTCTTTGTGTTGGGCTGCTAATTCTTCAGGATGTTTTTCCATGTTATGGTGGTTTTTTGATATGAAAGGGGGTGAGGTGGTGTTGCTGGTGGATTTGTGTTGGGCTACCTTATCAAGTTAATAGTATAGATTTGTAAAATTTTTTGTAAGTAAGGTTGTCATTAGTGATGTTTTGGTGGATTAGTTTTCCTCTTAACTTGTGGTTTGGATTGAATATATGGATTTACACTAATTAGGGACTTCATTTCTTCATGTACAAGAGAGTGAACATTGGAGCAATGAAGCATTGGTGCAGACAGATCTTGACAGGGCTTATGCACAGATTAGTCTTGATGAAATGCTGTTGTTGCTGGAGTGTTGCTATTGCTGTTAGAGTGTTGCTACTGTTGTTGGACTTCATTTTTTTTTTTTTATTTCTTTTGTTTTTAGTTGAATTAGTGTGTTGTAAATATAGATGTCAATGAAATTCAATTGAAAAATTTGTAAGAAATTTGGGTCTAATTACATTTGAGTTATTGATTTCATTTAATATTAAATATCCTTTTTACATGATTCTTGTAAGAGTTTATTTTTTCTTTTATTGTCTTTAAAATGTTCTGATGTGGCGTCACCAGGTGAAAACACTCATAATTATATAATTTTTAGTTTTTTTTTTTCAATCACTAAAAACTTATTTGATTGTCTTAAAATTATATATTCGATTACTTTAAAACGAATTTCTTAATTAATTAATTAATGTGTATTTGATTTTATTGTTAAGTCAAAAAAATTAAATTAAATATATATTTAGCTTTGATTGTGAACCTTGGAAAAAAAATAAAAAATTTGGGTCAAGTTGGGTTGGTGAAAATCCAAACCCATCCAGGGATGGAGAGGGTAGTACCCATGGGGGATGGGGAATGGGGAATGGAAAAAAATAATTATAGGGGAATGGGGATGGGGAATTAATCACCACTCCAATGTGAATGTTCACACTGTCAATGTGAACATTCACATTATAAAATACGAATTTTCACATCACCAAATTGCTAACTATTTAAAAAATATTTGTAAGAGTAGGAATGTCTATAAAATACTTTAAATATGAAAATTATGATTTGGTAGATCAAATGTTCAAATAATAAGACTTGTTGAAATATAAGAATATCTTATAGACTAATTAAAATACAAACACTTAAAAAAAGATTTTTTAATAAATTTTTCATTCACGATCTATATGAAATTAATTTATTTTAAATGTATAGTCGACAAATTTAGGCTTGTTTTGGCAATTGGCTATTAAAAATGTTAAAATCACTACAAAAAAAAAAAAAAAAGAAAAAAGAAGAAGAAAACAGAAAGGTTGATTATTCTCTATACTTTTTTTATATATCTTCTTATAAAAAATTTAAAAAAAACTAAAATAATAAATTTCTAAAACAACCCTTAAACCAATTAAATTTTATTTTTTTGTTCACATAAGTTTACTGTGGGAAGTGATTTTTTTTTTTTTTTTTTAAATAAATGTACAAAAAAAATATAAAAATGTTATGATTTAAATAAATTAATAAATCAATAAACTATTTATATATACATTTTAATTGCGAAAATAGACCATAGTCACTCTGGCTTCCTGTTTGAGTGCAAGAAAATCAAATAAAAGTCACTCAACACAGTAATGAGATATTATGTGGAAGTGTAATGTAATCTTGGTTCTGGTGAGGATGATATGGACACACTTGACATTCCAAATATCTTCGTCTATAAGGAAGTAAACAACAAAAGAGGGCAAAAAATCTCAGGGGCAGGGACCCATTTGAAAAATGACTGGCTTCATGGATGGATAAAAAAAAGCCAACAAAGCCGACAGAAAATCTAAGGGCTAGGGACCCACTTGAAACATGGATGGATAAGAGAAGAAAGTGGACAAAAAATCTTAGGAGGAGTAGGGACCCACTTGAAAAACGTGTTTCTTCGTGGATGAATGTGGTCCGCACGTTTCCGCAGGTAAACCACCGGCTATCACTTGTCCACTTCAACCCGTGTGTTGACAAACGCAACGGTCCAAGAAATAGGATGGAAAAATTTTGGGCAAATTACAAACACCCCCTCGAGATTTGGTAAAAATACAGATTCTCCCTTGAGGTTTGAAAAATTACATCCCGCCCCCTGAGGTTTACATTTTCATAACAAATTGTCCCCTAGGGTTTTTATTTTCATACAGATTCCCCCATAATTTTTCTTAATTTATTATGAAAATTTGATCCCCAGGGGGGAATTTGTAATTTCTCAAACCTCAGGGGGAATCTGTATTTTTACTAAATCTCGAGGGGGTGTTTGTAATTTACCCTTAATTTTCGGCCCCATGTTATTTGTTTTACATCGATTTTAATATGAGTAATGTGAAGAATAATAAAAAAAATATTATAAAAATAATTATGAGAGATTCTTCCTCTTTAAATTATATACATATAATAAAATATTATATATTAATTAAATAATAAAAAAATCTTTATGATGTATGTTATAATTTTTTTTATGATCCATAACATTACTCTTTTAATACAAGTGGTTTTGAAAAATATTAATTGGATAGAGGAAATAATATAGGGGTGTTTGGCAAAGGGTTTTTTTTGAATTTTTGAATTAAAATTTACAAAATAATAAAATAGGTTAAAATAGTAAATTAAATTCATAATTTTTTTTTTTTTTTTTCACAAACATCACATCCAATTATAAAAAAATTCAGCTATATTTCTAAGCACAAAAATTTAATTTACTAAAATAATCAAAAGTTAAAATATTCTATTAAAATAATAACTTTTCAAACTCTCACATAATGATAAGTAGATCGAAATTGTTAAATTTATAATAAAATATGAAATCTTACCATTAAAATAAATAAGTTTAAAAAGTAAAAATTCACGCACAAAACTCGAAAAATAAATCCGTTACTCTCTATCCGGGAATGAAACAATTATGGGATGTTTTGAGAAGATAATTAAAAAATAATTTTTTGAATTTTTTTTATTTTTTTAACTTTTTTGTATAAAATATGTTAGAAGTGATATAATTCAAAATAAATTAAAAGTTAATTTTTGACTTTTTATTTACTTCACAAATGGCCTCTATGGGTTGGTTTTGAGACAAATTCATATCATATTTTAATTTTATATTTTCTTAAAATAATAAAATTGCATATTTTTTATTAAAATTTTGAGAAATAATTTGTCAGATAATAAATAGTATAGAATAATATTATAAGACTATTAAATAATAACTAAAATAAAAAATAAAAATGCCGTGGGTCAAATTTCCAAAAAAGGGACTATCTTATATTTCTTACAAGTGACTACATTTTTAGCCTCTTTGTCCGTCTACTTCACAGCTTAGGATCTTTCCGAGCGCTGAATTGGTCGCCCAACTCCATCCCTCGGCGATTTGTTTTGGGGGAAATTACTATAGAATAAAGATTTTTAAAAATTATTACATATTAGTAAAAAACAATTATGATTTTAAATATTAATATTTATTATATTTTTGTAAGTATTTTTTTTCTATTTCTTTTTTTTATTGAAAGATAATTAAAAGTACCAGTTTAATTATATTTTTTACTCTTATAATTTAATTTAAATTTCACTTTGGACTATATAATTTTAATTTAAATAATTTAGTGTCTACACTTTAAATTTATTTTCGATTCGGTCATTCTATAAATTAGAAGTTAAAATTAATAATTTTAAGACAATTGTCAATTTTCTAGGGTATGCACATAGACAAATTTAACAAAAATTTAAATGAAATGATCAAATTAAAACTAGACTTACAGTGTAAGGATCAAATTGATGTAATAATCTTTCATGTGTGAAGGTTTATTTCCTTCCTTTGCAAAGCCATGTTCTCCTCTTTTATGGAAGCTTGGATCCTTCTTTCCATGAAAGTTTTTATCTCTTTGGGAAATTTTGTGATACCGTTGTAACAAATTGATCCGATTTGTTTTGAATTGAAATTTTTTTTTCCTGATCTATATAAAAAATATATAGAGATCAAATTGTTCAAATTGAAACTATATGCACTGAAAGGAAATTTGGGCCAAACTACATGGGTGAAAAGTGTAATTAATCAAAAAATAAAATTTGAAATAATTTTTTTATAAAAAAAAATAGAAAAATACTATACAAAACTTATAAATTTGATTATTATCTAATGTATCATAAAATAATAAAATTTTAAAAATTAAAACGTTGCCACTTCATGATGAGATAAATGTCGCATCATTAACTAAAAAGAGTCTATAATAGTTGCTATTTTGTATAAAAATATTTTATTATTATTATTATTATTATTATTTTAAGGATAAGTTTGTTTTGGGGACACTTGTGGCCCCATTCTATTAATCAAACTTATTATAAATCCGGTTCATTTTTTCACTTATCAATACTCCTAAAATGCCCTTAATTTACTTTCTTCATCTTCATTAGCAACTCTATTACGACTTACTCCTCCTCCACTAGCGATCACCTTCTATTGTTGTTTCTGACCGTCGCCTATGACCACCTTCAACCTCCAACGACTACATCCGACAATCGTCTCTAACTACCAACCACTATCTCTGACCTTCGGTGACTTTTGACAATAGTTTTCATTGATATTTCTCTGATCATTTTTAATAAAAATAACATATATCACCACGATGCTACTATTGTCACCACCCAATCACTTAGGCCTTGTTTGGGAACAGGTTTTTTTATTAACTTTTTGACTTTTTGGCTAAAATATGATATAAAAAAAAACTAGTATGTTTGTGATGACTTTTTGACTTTTTACAAAAAAATGTACAAAAAGTAGAGAGAAAATGAAATCTTTGACTTTTTGGTATAAGTTGTTGGCTTTTTAATTGTTTTTAGTAACTTTTTGATTTTTTGACTAAAACAACCACTTGCCAAACGAGGCCTTATTCTCATAAACTCACTCACTCACATTTACACATACACACACTTATTCACTTACTCACTCACTCGTTCACTCATTGTCATTTATTCACTCACATAAATACAACCACACACAGAAATAGCACAGAGTAAGTAACAAAGACGTACTAGTCTAATAAGTTTATCAAAACTATATTAGTGATAAATTTATCATAGATAAATGATTAATGATTGTCACTGATAACTTATCACTGATATCAATGATTTGTAAAAAAAAAAAAAAAAAATTGCAAATGACAATTTTGATTCACTTACTCTTACTCATGTTCAGTCATTCACTAACTTATAAGAACCCATCTTTCCACCACACATAGAGAACAAGAGAGGTTGATAAATTTATCACTGAAAAGAATCCTAAATTTGAATCTAGTTTGTAGCAAATCTAGTTTACAAGAGAAAGGGAGATGGAGAGGTAAGCGAGACACCATTGTTTAGGGTCATTTGGGGTTAATTTCAATGCTAGAACAACTAGATCAGTATAGATATAGATGACGTCGCTGAAAAATGGTGGCTAACGAGGATAATGATCATAGATGCGGCAGTATAGTGATGTGATGGTTGTGTAGATCGGCAACGGCGGAAGTGAAGCAGCGATGATTAAATGTAGATCGACGATGGTGAAGTACAAATATGTGAAGGAGGTGGTGAGTTTGTGACATCAAATGTTGTTAATAAATGGTTATGTAGATCGGAGACAATAGAGATAGTTGGTGAAGGACGACGACAACTGAACGATGATGGTGGTGGTAGCAAGTGGCTGACGATGGAGACGGTGGTAGTGGACAGTGGTGATGTGGAGCTTTTGGAGAAATAGTGGAGAGAGAGAGAGAGAGAGAGAGAGAGAGAGAGAGAGAGAAGAATTTAATGAGATCAACATAGGGAACGTAGGATTTATTAATGTATTCAAAAAATTAACAGGACTTATAGGTATTTAAGTACACTAAATGAGACTAGCTAGTGACCCTTTATTACTCTTACAGTTTACTCCATGTACTATTTGTCTCCTTAAAATTTTAAAAATAAGCACATAATCTAAAGTAATTTTTGGATTAAAGTGCACTGTCAAACATTTCATCTAAACTAACAATAAAGTGTAAAATGCATATCTGGACAAAAGAGGATAATATATCCATATCTAAAATTTCAGGGATAAACTGAATGTGAATCCCAAAAAAAATAAAATAAAATAAATGATTAAAATGCACGTAATTTACATAATGAGATTACTTATACACAAAAATATTTTAATCTTTCTTCGAAACTTATTATGGGTGTAAATGGTATGCTTGAATTCACAATCCACAGGTTATGTTTGAAGTGTCAAAAGGTAAGATAAATAAACTGTTGGACAATCTTACTGTATTTAAAAGATTTTAATTCTATTGTGTACAAAACAATAATTAGAATTTAAAGAAATAAAGAAAATGAGAGAATTTGTTTGATTACAAAAATCAAACTCGAAATAAAAATAAATAAATAAAAACAGATTTTATTTTGTTACAAAAACAAAATTAAAATCTGATTTAAACAAATAATAATAACACTGAAAATAAATTAAATAACTTACTTGATTTAATTTGTTCGAATTATAAACTGATCAAGTCCAATGTTTGACACTGTGTTCTTAAGACAGATTCGTCCTCTCCACGGTGCTTTCAGAATTTGGACGTCTATCTCCTAGGATGAAATGATCTTCTACAAACAATAGCAGTACTACAAATTGTTTGCCTTACGAACACACTAAGTGTTTACACTTTTTCTTTCAGAAATTAAATGCAGCAAAATGCAAAGAGATTTATAGCAGATGATGGAGTACGAAAATTTGAGTAAAATCCAAATGGGAGGCTGGTCTATTTATAGATGTAAAGGTGGCTCTTGGTTTTGAATTGAACAGGTATGAAACCTGTTGGTTTTTGAATTCAAACATATTTGAATCTGTTGGGTTATATTTCAAACAGATAACAAAAACGGGAAGGGCCCTGTTTGGGTGTGCATTAATACCAAACTGGTTTATTTCTGTTTGAAAATGGGAAGGGCCCTGTTTGGATGTACAATAAATCCAAACCAGTTTAATTTGAATTCTGGATTTTATTTTATACAAAATAAAATTAAAAGAGTAGAATATCATTTCATTTAATTTCTAACTATTTCCAACAATCCCCCACATGAATGGAATTTGATGACAACGGAAATGCAACAATATGCAAACTTTATCGAAAAAGTATAAGTCGAAAATATCTTGCATCAGGATAGGTAGTTTTCGGCCTTGAACCTTCCCTAGTGATAACCTATCGGACTTACTGGCTAACCAATGGATGTGATACCTTGAATTGTTCAGCCGTTAGTGTAAGCCAAGACAATAGATTTCACACAAAATATCTTCTGACACATCGTGGTTCTTACTGTTGTGTTCATTTTGGCTTTGAACGCACCTGGTTTTCATGAGTATTTCTAGAGAATGTAGCCTCTTTCATTCTCATAGAACCGGCCCCAGTTCAACACTCATATAGGTGATTCTTATTGTGAGTATCTCCTTATACTCGTCTCTCCTTATACTCGTCTTGATTTTCATGCCTTAATCAAGATATAAGTAATCATTAAAAGCAAAGCTTATCCTTATGCCCCTGCAGACAACATATGTTGCAGATATCACTCTCACCATAGGAATGGGTAGGAATTTTAATCCCTTGGTGATTTCTGGTGAGCCATACATAACTTAGTCGTCCCTTTGAACTTAGTTCTTGGGATCTCCAGTCATATAAGTAGGGTTACCATTATGACGACTCTTATGTAATAGGCTTTAATCCCATCCCCTTCAATGAACTATACACTAGCTTTTTTGTCAAACCTTTTGTTAACGGATCCGCAATATTCTCTTTAGATTTTATATAATCCATAGAGATTATTCCATTTGACAACAACTGCCTAACGGTATTGTGTCGACGACGAATATGTCGTGACTTACCGTTATACATATGATTCTGTGCCCTGCCTATTGCAGATTGACTATCACAATGAATGCAAATAGCTGGCACATGTTTTGGCCACATTGGAATGTCTTCTAAGAAGTGACGAAGCCATTCTGTTTCTTCACCTGCTTTGTCTAAAGCAATGAACTCGGATTCCATTGTGGATCGTGCGATGCAAGTTTGTTTTGTGGATTTCTAAGAAACAGCAGCGCCTCCAAGAGTAAAGACATATCCACTTGTGGATTTTGAATCTTTAGTATCCGATATCCAATTTGCATCACAATAACCTTCAAGTACTGCTGGATATCGAGTAAAGTTCAAACCATGATTACGGGTGAATCTTAGATATCTAAGAACCCAAATGATCGCTTTCCAATGGTCTTCTCCAGGGTTACTAGTGTACCTACTCAATTTACTAATAGCATAAGCTATATCAGGACGAGTACAATTCATTAGGTACATTAGGCTTCCAATGATTTGGGAGTATTTTAATTGAGACACTGCATCACCTTTATTTTTCGATAAATAAAGACTGATGTCGACAGGTGTTCTTGCTAAATTCAAATCATCCTTGATAAATTTATCAAGAATTTTCTCAATATAATGAGATTAAGATAATGCATATCCATCAGATGTTTTAGTAATTTTCATTCCTAATATAACATCTGCGACCCTTATATCTTTCATATCAAATCTTTTGTTAAGCATTTGCTTAGTTGATTTGATCATGTTTTGACTGCTTCCAATGATAAGCATGTCATCCACATGAAGACAAACTATGACATATCCTTGGTCAGTGTTTTTAACATAGACGCATTTGTCACATTCGTTTATCTTAAACCCATTAGTAAGCATTGCATGATCAAATTTTTCATGCCATTGCTTAGGTGCTTGTTTTAATCCATAAAGGGATTTTACAAGTCGACATACTTTTTTTCTTGCCCTGATACTACAAACCCTTCGGGTTGCTCCATATAGATCTCTTCATTTAGACCACCGTTTAAGAAAGCTGTCTTAACATCCATTTGATGTATTTCTAAATTAAACAACGATGCTATAGAAATAAGCATGTGAATGGATGTTATTCTTGTCACAGGAGAATATGTGTCAAAATAGTCAAGACCTTTCTTTTGTCTATAACCTTTAACTACAAGTCTTGCTTTATATTTGTCAATTGAACCATCTGCTTTCATTTTTCTCTTGAATATCCATTTATATCCAAGAGGTTTAGAACCTGGTGGAAGATCCACCAATTCTCAAGTATGATTTTGCATAATGGATTCAATTTCATTATTAACAGCCTCTTTCCACAAAGGTGCTTCAGGACCTGTTATTGCTGCCTTAAAGCTTTGAGGTTCATTTTCTAACAAGTATGTCAGAAAATTTGGACCAAAGAATTTTGATGTTCTTGCTCTCTTACTTCGTCTTGGTTCATCATCAGTTAAATCCTGTTGGTCGAGACCATTAATAGTCTCTTGTACTTGATTGTCATTAGTCTTTTGACTTTGTGTACAATCATAAGTTCTTTTCTGTGAACTTAAATTCTATCCTTTTTTGTAAGGAAAGACATGTTCAAAAAACACAACATTCCTTGACTAAATAATAGTGTTCACATTTATATCAGGTATTTCTGATTTATAAATCAGAAACCGATATGCACTACTATTCTAAGCATAACCAATAAACACACAATTTACTATTTTTGGTCCAATCTTAGTCTTTTTAGGAACAGGAACTTCCACTTTTGCCAAACACCCCCACATTTTTAAGTATTTGTAAGAAGGTGGTCGACCTTTCCACAATTCATAAGGAGTGCTGTTGGTTTTCTTGTGGGGTATTCTATTAAGAACATAATTAGCAGACAATATTGCTTCCCCCCACAAGTTCTGTGGTAAACCTGAACTTAGTAACATGACATTCATCATTTCTTTTAGAGTTCTATTCTTCCTTTCAGCAATTCCATTTTGCTGTGGAGAATAAGGGGCTGTAGTTTGGTGAATAATGCCATGTTGTGCACAAAATTCATTTAAAGGTGCATCATATTCACCACCCCTATCACTTCTAACCATTTTAATGGTTTTACCAAGTTAATTTTCAACTTTTTTTTTGTAAAGTTTAAACATTTCTAAGGCTTTATCTTTACTTCTAAGTAAATAAACATAACAATATCTTGTGCAATCATCGATAAATGTTATGAAATACTTTTTGCCTTCTCTAGTTTGAATAAATTTTAAATCACATACATCAGTATGAATTAATTTTAGAGGTTCGGTTTTTCTTTCAACTGATTTAAATGGAGCCTTAGTTAATTTCACTTCTACACAAACTTCACATTTATGATTAGGATTAATTTCAAACTTTGGTATATAATCCAAACCAATTAATCTACGCAAAGCATCATAATTTACATGACCTAATCTACCATGCCATAAATTCGACTCAAGAATATAAGCAGAAAATGTGTTATTCTCATTCATAGCAACTTTTGGTACAACTGTTATTATATTTAGTTAAAAGAGACCATCACTCATGTATTCCTTACCAACATACATACCACTCTTTGTTAATACAAACTTATCAGACTCAAAAACAAGCCTAAAACTATTTTTACTTAACAAATAACCAGAAACTAAATTTTTCCGGATGTCAGGTACATGCAGTACGTTGTTGAGGGTCAGTTCTTTCCCTGATGTCATCTTCAAGATCACTTTCCCTTGTCCAGCCACAGTAGAAGTAGAAGAATTTCCCATGAAAAATTGTTCACCATTTGCAGTCTCATTGTAGGTAGTGAACATCTTCTTGTCCGCACATATGTGACGAGTTGCTCTGGTGTCAACCCACCACTCTTTGGGATTTCCAACCAAGTTAGCCTCAGACACCACAGCAGAGAGGTTGATGTCATTCACTCCGTCAGAGATGTAATCCAATTCTGTTACATTGGCCTGATTAGTGGTCTTCTTACTTGTACTTCCATGATCCTTCTTAGGACGGCGGCAGTCAGAAGCTCGATGTCCAGTTTTGCCACAGTTATAGCATTTTCCTTTGAACTTCTTGTTGCCATTGTTGTTGCCTTGTTTAGGACCATCTCTGGTAAACTTCCTCTTTTTGTTATGTGGTTTATGAACTTGTTCAACCACATTAGCCTTGGACTCAATGGAATTTTTCCCATTCCTCTTTTCAGCCTTTCGGTTATCTTCCTCAATTCTTAATCTTACAATTAACTCATCCATGGTCATCTCTTTTCGTTTATGTTTTAAATAATTTTTGAAATCTTTCCAAGCCGATGGTAACTTTTCCACCAAAGCAGCGATTTGGAAAGATTCGCTAAGAGACATACATTCTAAATGAATATCATGCAAAATTATCTGAAAACTTTGAACTTGAGATATTACCGTTTGGGAGTCTACCATAATAAAATCTTGAAATTTACCGACGACAAATTTCTTCGTGCCGACATCTTCTGTCTTGTATTTCTTCTCCAAAGAATCCCATAATTCTTTTGCTGACTTCAGAGGACTGTAAACATTGTACATCATGTTGTCCAGGCCATTGAGGATGTAGTTTCTGCATAGGAAATCTGAATGTTTCCAAACATCTACAGCGGCAAAAACTTGCCAATCACTTTCACACTCTTTAAGTGCTGGAGCCTCTTCATGGAGAAACCGGACCAAATTAAGAGTTGTAAGATAGAACAGCATCTTCTGCTGCCATCTCTTAAACTCGGTACCGTTAAATTTTTTCGATTTTTCTCCATGATTGATTGGTACATGAACATGGTTCTGGATAGGGGCCGATGTTAGTGTAACAATAGGAGTACCACTGCCAGATGCAGTTTTAGTTGTAGTAGCCATAATCTCTGATTATAAAAATCAGAAAAATTAAAACACAAAATAATTTTCTAGTTACTAAAACCAGAAAATAAATTATAACACAAAATAATTTTATTTTCCTTATTACTAAAACTAGAAAAATAAAATAGCACAATAATTTTCTGTTAACACAATTAATATTCTGCAATTGTTAATGACACCAGTATATTACTACTAGTTGTCAAAGAAAAGAGACAGTATATTACTACTATATGTCAAATAGCATAAACACTATTTGTTTTTCTAACCAGAATATGTCTTTATGAAATCAGAAAATTAAATACAATAAAAATACCAAAAAATTATTCTGTCTTAAGATTGTTGGACAATCTTACTGTATTTAAAAGATTTTAATTCTATTGTGTACAAAACAACAATTAGAATTTAAAGAAATAAAGAAAATGAGAGAATTTGTTTGATTACAAAAATCAAACTCGAAATAAAAATAAATAAATAAAAACAGATTTTATTTTGTTACAAAAACAAAATTAAAATCTGATTTAAACAAATAATAATAACACTGAAAATAAATTAAAAAGCTTACTTGATTTAATTTGTTCGAATTATAAACTGATCAAGTCTAGTGTTTGACACTGTGTCCTTAAGACAGATTCGTCCTCTCAACGGTGCTTTCAGAATTTGAACGTCTATCTTCCAAGATGAAATGATCTTTTACAAACAATAGCAGCACTACAAATTGTTTGCCTTACAAACACACTAAGTGTTTACACTTTTTCTTTCAGAAATTAAATGCAGCAAAATGCAAAGAGATTTATAGCAGAGGATAGAGTACGAAAATTGGAGCAAAATCCAAATGGGAGACTGGTCTATTTATAGATGTAAAGGTGGCTCTTGGTTTTAAATTGAACAGGTAAGAAACCTGTTGGTTTTTGAATTCAAACAGATTTGGATCTGTTGGGTTATATTTCAAACTGATAACAAAAACGGTAAGGGCCCTGTTTGGGTGTGCATTAATACCAAACTGGTTTATTTCTGTTTGAAAATAGGAATGGCTTTGTTTGGATGTACAGTAAATCCAAACCAGTTTAATTTGAATTCTGGATTTTATTTTGGCCCTGTTTGGGTGTGCATTAATACCAAACTGGTTTATTTATGTTTGAAAACGGGAAGGGCCCTGTTTGGATGTACAGTAAATCCAAACCAGTTTAATTTGAATTCTGGATTTTATTTTATACAAAATAAAATTAAATTCAAATGTTTTTGGCCCAAAAAGATTAGTATTGGGCCGAACAGACCCAACCCAACCTTACACCACGCACCTGCGCCCAAGCCCAGGTCCAGTCCAGCCCGCTTGCGCGTGTAGTGATTTTTGAGGCTAATGGGTCTAGCTCATTTTTCCCATAACCTCTCCCTCTAAAACACTTGGGTATCCTTGGGGCACACCCCAAGTACCAAACCCATGCCTTATAAACCCATTCAAAACTTCCCATCAAATCGATGTGGGACAAGCCTTATTCAATACCTTTAAGGATTTTCCACAAAAACTCAATTTCCATGGAGCACACTTTGGCTTCAATTTCCCATTCATTCGGTAATGGTTTTGAGCAACCAAATATACTACATGAATCATAACGCGGCATAAAACGCGTTACCACTTTGACCCGCGTTAATCGACGCACGGGGCCCACCTAAATATTAGACCAAACTTATGATAAAATTCTAATTTTACCAAGAATTTATAACTATTTCCAACATAAACCACAAAGATAAAATAAAATTTCTCTCTTTTTTTTATTTATTTTATAATTGCACTAGGGTTGAGAAATAGAAATATATATTAGTTTGTTTGGCTAGAGCTTTTTGGGTTAAAAGAGCACAAAAGACAAAATAGGCTAAACGGGCTAATAACATAAAATATCACATTCAAATTATAATTATTTTACTTATTTTTTTCAAAAATTAAAAAAAAGGCAAAAAAGTCAAACCAAACAAAATTTTAGTCCAAAACTAAACAGTTAAAAAATTAAAAAGTCAATTAAAAAAATTAATTGCCAAACAAAAACATAGAGAGAGAAAAAAAAAAAAAAAAAAACTCACGGTTTAGTTATTTTCAAGCGTTTCTCATTGTACTTAAGTCACTCAAAGGTATAACAAAATAATCATTAATTTTTTGAGATAAACTTCGCTTCATATTTTATGTTTTTATATTGTGTCATCAACAATGCTTGGGAGTCTGAATTTTTATAGTTTGAATGTTTCAAAACGACGTCATTTTAATAATAAAACGATATCGTTTTAATACATTCGAACTATTCGAATCAAACAAATTCAAGTTACCAATCATTTTTTTTTGGTGCCATACCCCTTTTTTTTTGGGGGGGGGGGGGGGGCGCCAATCTGGACACACATAGATTATCTAAATAGTTTACTTTGTATGCCTGGCAGTAAAAACTATCAATGTAAAATTTTAATTTTGTCGACCAACAATAAATACGAAATATATATATATTATTTTATAAATGAGATTATTTAAGTTTATAATCTTATTTGTATTTTGTTTTATAAATTTAAATTCTTTTTATTGAATATGACACAGTATAAAGAAATCATAATTTATTTGATATTTATAATATTTTTCAATAATATTACGGCTCCAGACATAAAAATTTAAAAATTATCTAGAATTTCACATCGATGGCTCAAATTAATTTCATATGTAAACTCTATACTACACTAATTCAATTTTCCCTATAAATCATTATATCTAAAAAAATGTGAATAGATATAATATTTTTGTAATTTTTTTGTTTCACGCATATATTTGGAAAAGATAGTTTTCTCGAATCAATTGTACACTGATCAATCGCATACTCAAAATAAGATAAATAAAAAATAAATATTAAAGACTTCAAAAATTTTATTAAATTATTTATCAAATGTTTCATATAAATATGAGACCGATACTATATAAATTTCATATAAATCTCACATTCATATAAAATATTTAATAAATTTTTTAAAACCACTAGCATTACTCAGGTGTTGTTTGGCAAGTTGGTTTGTGGTTAAAATAGCCACAAAAGACAAAATCGACTATTTTAACCATAACAAACAAAACATCATATCCAATCCATGATCATTACACTCTTCTCTTATTAAAAAAAATCAAGAAAGCCAGAAAATAAAAAAATCCTTCCCAAATTAAAATTTTTAACCAAGACTAAAATAATTTAAAAAATCAAAAAATTAAAAAACCAACCCAATTCCTAAACGGAGGCTCAATAAAAAAAAGAGTAATGCTAAGGAGCTCGAAAATGAGCTCCCCCGAATCTCCTTTTTTTTTTTTTTTTCCAGAAGCAGAAAAGGAGAATAGAAGAGAAGGAAGGAGGAGGAAGAGGAAGAAAAAGGAGGGAGGAAGAGGACTGGAGGAGGCCATAACCACAGGGGGAGGAGGAGGCGGAGGCGGGGTTGGAGCTGCGACAGTGATGGGTCATGACGGTGACGGGTCGTTGTGCGACGAAATGACGATCACGATCGAATCGGCCGCGATTTGACGGCAATGAGTCGTTGTTTCCTCTCTTCTCCCTCTCCCTCTGTCTCAGACTTGTTGAAGAAGAAGCAAAAAAAAAAAAAAAAACTCAAAACAACGTCGTTTTAGACATTCAGAAAATTAAAAAGAAAAAAAAAATTTGAGCGACGAAACTTTATTCTAAAAAAAAATGACATGCCAAACTTGCTTACATCATCCGCAAACCACTATAGTGTCATACATATAACCTCACACGCACGCAACACATCAACTTGACCCTTGACAAAACAGCTGTTCTGTCTCTCTCTCGTCCAACTCATTGCAACTGTGCGCCGCCCCCATCCCCACAGCCTGGCCACTGATCATTTGCCGCGTTCCCATTTGTGCTTATTTGTCTATATATAGTCACTTCACTTCCCATATTAAATACAGTTTTGATACAGACCCCCTCTCCCCCCCCCCCACGTGGGGTTGGTGAGTGGGGAGAAAAAAAAAAAAAAAAAAAAAAAAAAACAATTTTCAGCCAATAAGAGGCAAGAGGGGGTCGTGGGGTGCCTGCAAAAGGAGGCACAAGTCTTTTTTCTATTAAATAATCCAACAATGATAGAGACCCCTTTTTCCCTCACCCCTTTCACCCCCTCTCACTCTCATTGATTACTTTTTCTTTTTCTTTTTCTTTTTTTTCCTGCACATCCAATCACCCCCTGACACATGTCAAAGGGGGTGAGGGGGTGCCCTTTTGAGGGGGTCTAAAGTATTATTGTAAATAATCTACCCACTTCGTTTGTTATACATATTTAAGTACCTTAAGAAAATACATATTTGATCGTCACTTTGTGGGTTTGCGCCGCAAACGCAAACTTAACTGCTGCTGCTCATCACTCTCAACTCTCATCCCAAATCATACTTGTAACCACTACTATACTCTATGGATTTGGACATGGAAATCGACATGTTTTCTCACTTTTCTGACCCACTTCCTACTTTCTGGTCCAACAACGTCCCGGAATCACCGTCGGTGTCAGATTGTGGCAGTGGTGCTCGGCCAGCTGCTAGGTTTTCTGACGAGGAGGTTTTGTTGGCTTCAAGCTGTCCGAAGAAGAGGGGAGGGAGGAAGAAAGTCAGGGAGACTCGGCACCAGGTGTACCGAGGTGTGAGGTGGAGGAACAACAGTAAATGGGTCTGCGAAGTGCGCGAGCCAAATAAGAAGTCGAGGATATGGCTCGGGACGTTTCCGACTGCGGAAATGGCTGCGAGAGCTCACGACGTTGCTGCGATTGCTTTGAGAGGTCGGCTAGCTTGTCTCAATTTCGCCGATTCGGTTTGGAAGCTGCCTATTCCGGCTTCATTGAAGCCCAAGGATATTCAAAAGGCGGCGACGGAGGCGGCAGAAGCGTTTCGGCCATCGTTGCAGTACCTAGAGGTTTCCGGTGAAGTAACGAAGCCGGAGAATGTGCCGGCGACAATGCCGGAGAAAATATTTTACATTGACGAGGAGACAGTTTTCGGGATGCCGGGATTGCTTGCAAACATGGCAGAAGGATTGATGCTACCTCCTCTACTACCTCACTGTGCAGGAGGAGAGTGGTACCAGGGTGATGACGTGGAAGTTTCTGATGACGTGGCACTCTGGAGCTTCTCAATTTAAGAACCTTAGTCGTTTTAGCTTTTGTCTAGTCAGAGAAAGAAAGAGATTTTTTAAAACTAGATTACCATACTTTTAATTTTTGTTAAAGTACGGAAATTATAATTTTGGTGTTTGAAAAATTAGTATTTTAATAGGTTATTTTAATTTTTTTATTATTTTAGTATGTTAAAATTTTTATATTTAAAAAGATGATTTGATTTTTTTGTAATTTGATGTAACATTTGTGAGAGAAAAAATAAAACAATTATAAATTTGATATGATATTTTATCTTATTAATTATTTTAGTCTATTTTATTTTATCTTTATTATTTTTTTATTAATTTTAGCCTAAAAGTAATTCTAACCAAACACTCCATTATATGAGGAAGAAAAAAAAAAAAAAAAAGAAAAGGAAAAAGACAAAAGAGAGATATTTTTTAAAAAGTAATTTTTGGTTCAAGTACGGCAATTATAAGTATATGAAAATAATTTAAAAAATGGAAAAAGATTTAAAAAAAAAAAAAAAATATGCGTGCTTTGGTGTAAGGGTCTATCCTATCATCAACTGAGGTTTATGAGAGGTTTATGAGTGTAGTGTGTATAGCGTATAAAACTGTAGAGTTGTTTGCCTCCGTTTAAAAAATGGGTTGATTTTTTAATTTTTTAATTTTTTTAATTATTTTAATTTGAGTTAAAAAATTTAATTTAAAAAGAATTTTTTAACTTTTTTTATAAAAAAAATATAATAATTATAAATTAAATATAATATTTTATTTATTATAACTAAAATAATATATTTTATCTTTTGTAACTATGCAGTGTGTATAATGTATAAAACTGTAAAAGTAGTTATAAGTGAAAGGAATATTTCTCATACAGTTATTGTTAAGCAAACTTTTCGATTTGGGTGCCAAGGTCCAATTGGTCAGGCCTCCATTTTAATAGTTCTCTTGGTCAAATGAAGCTTATTATTGACAGGTCAGTGTGTTCCATGTTGGGATTAAAATTTAATTTATTTAATTTAGTTTATGGATTTATTTTTGAATTTCGTTTTGATAATTTAAATTGTTTTATGTGTAAAATTTATTGAGTACTATATCTTTGTAAACAATCATATTGATATGATATTAATAATTATTTGATCAGATCAGATTTCTATTAAAAAAATAAACGATGAAAAAATAAACAGTTGACAGAATTCTGATCCGATCAAATAACTATCGATATTTGATCAATGTAATCTTTTACAAAGATATAGTACTCAATGAGTTTTACAAAAACTCTTTAATGTAGTTTACCAAAACTTACTAACGAATTTTTGTACTCTTTTTGAAATGGTTTGAAGAATCTTACATTTTTTTTTGGAAGCGTTACATTAGAATGTTACATTTGGTACTAATGAATTACATTGGAGTGTTACACTAAGGAATTTTTTTTGAATGTTATATTGGAGTGTTACGTTAGAGAAAAATATAATAATATATATATATATATATATATGTTTTGAAGTGTTACAGTTTAAAATTATATGTTAGCCCAAAGCTTACTAAGGAATTTTTGTACTCCTTTTAAAATATTTGAAGAATTTCATATCCTTTTGGAATGTTTAAAAGATCTAATATCCACTAACCAACCAACCTGAAACGAATTTTTGTACTATTTTTGGAATGATTTGAAGAATCTTACATCCTTTTTTTGGAGTGTTACATTAGAATGTTACATTTAGTACTCATGAATTACATTGGAGTGTTACACTAAGGAATTTTTTTGGAGTCTTAAATTGGAGTGTTACGTTTGAGAAAAGTGTAGTAATGATTATTTAAACTTTTTTTTTGAAGTGTTACATTGGAGTGTTACAGTTTAAAATTATATATTTGCTCAAAGCTTACTAGGGAGTTTTGGTACTTCTTTTGAAATGTTTGAAAAATCTCATATCATTTTGGAATGTTTGAAAGATCTCATATTTCAAGTTATTTTTATACTCATTTTGAAATGTTTTCCCAATAAAAAAGATTCCCATATAAAAATTAATCCTAAATTTAATTCCCATAAATTATGTACCTTACCTTTTTAGCACAAAAGAATAACGAAAAGGAAACATATTAGAAATAAGGATATAATCGTAAATTCAATTTTCAAATAATATATTAAATCTACATTTTTAAAATTAATAAGACTAATTGGTCTATAAAAAAATTCTTGGGACTAAATGGATTATCATTCCCTAAGATAGGATTTATAAACAAAATTTTCCATATATATATATATATATCACAATTCAAACACAAAAATGATTTATATTTTAGCTTTTTTAATATCAAAGGACAAAGGAAAAAAAGAAACAAAAAATAATAAACATATATTTAGAGAGAGAGAGAGAGAGAGTGTGTGTGTGTGTGTGTGTGTGTGTGTGAGAAAAAGAAATTTACAAGTGATGTGTTCAATGGGAATAAATTAAATGAATATATATATATGGGCGAATTACACTAACTGTCCTTATAGCTTGGGACTTGTCTCACTTTGGTCTCTAACATTTCAATTATGATATATGAGATCCTGAATTTTGAATCTCGTTTCAAATAAGGGCAATTGAAGATACTGTTACTCTATTTGAAGGGCAAAGTTGTGAAGATGTGGTGAGGCAACTAATGGAGATTCTAGTAATGAAGGCATCTGCAAATGAAGTCGGTTTGCAATCGTCGAGCTGCCGCCAGTGATCCAAGAGCATTCCTCTATCTTATTTGTTTTGTTTTGTTTTGTTTTGTTTTTTTTTTTCATGTATTTTTGCTTGGGAGTGGGCACTTATAGTTTCAACTCTCTTCTGTACCACTTTGATCGGGATTTTGTCCTTAACATTTAATTAGAAGAGTTTTGTTTTGCAAATCCAAATGACATGAATGACACAATATTGAGCATCAAAACCATTTTGTTTTGAATTTTAAAATTGAAAATGGTTGCATTTTAATGAGTTCTGAATTGAATATCGAGCCTATAACTGACCAAAACAAAAAACATAACTCAAGGAAAAGAAAAGAAAATGAAAACATCCCAAACGTACCTTTTTACGTTTGCCGGAATAAAATGGGCACAAAACAAAGCATCACCGGTCGACTGCCCAGTCAATCTCCTGTGACAACCCTGACCACCAAACTAGTACATTACATAATTTAAATAAGTTTAATTGCATGATTATGTGCTTGATTGTGTGATTACATATTTAATTCTATAATTATCTATTGATATATGGAATATCTGTTTAAATTGACAACTTAGAGTCGGAAATTGGGAGCCTAAATGGCTTTAGAAACTGAAATTGACTAGCCCAATAGGCTAATTAGAATATTTAGAATTTTATAGTGACTTCAATTGAAATTTGATTTGGATCAAAATAATTAGAATAAACTGATTGGATTAAATAGAATTAAGCCTAGTTAATTAACCTTAATTAACTTTGATTAGGCTAAGCTAATTACATCTTATATAAGGCTCAATTTAAGTTTATGAACTCATTCTATACACTCTTGGGTTGAGATTTGAGAGAGAGAGGGGAGTTGAACTCAACAGTTTAAAGAGAGGAAGAAGAATTTGAAGGGAATTGTTGGAGAATTGGAGAATCAAGCTAAGACCACACTTAAATTCAACACTAGGTATGGCATTCATCACTAACTCATGTAGATATGGCATATAGTAGTTGAATTCCTCTCATTTTTGAACTCATTGGCATGTTATTGAAGGAAAAAAGCTATGAATATCATAAAATGGAAGAATGGAGTTGAATTGCTTACATGCATGCATATTTTGAGTCGGAATTCATGAAATTCATACATGCATGGCACAATTATACCTCATTTTGGAGAATCCTTCATGTTTTCATGCCTCTCATGTCACTTGAATATGTTTTGAATATGTTTTGAGGAGATATACACTCAATTTGAATTAAACATTATTTCATAACTTGAAATTGAAATTAATGGTTGAGAATTTGCCATGATTTTGAATAAATGGTTTCAATTGGAAGTATTTTTATGTTATATAGTAATTCTCCATGTTTTTATACCAAAAACACAAGATTTGAATCTTTGAGTATCAAGTTTGAACTTCAAACACAGTTCTGGAAATTCCAGAATTCGTGCTGTCCGCTCGAGCGAGGGAGTCCACGCTTGAGCGTGGAATTCAGGCTCCCAGAAGTTACTGAAATTTTATAGTCTGCTCGAGCGACCAAAGTGGCGCTCGAGCGAGGACCCTTTTTCTCAGTATTTCGCTCGAGCGACCACCGAGCGAGAATTTTGTGTATCCAGTACTTTTGCAGATCGCTCGAGCGACGGATACCACGCTCAAGTGACCATCTATGTTTTTGAACCCCCGCTCGAGCGTGGGAAGTTGCGTTGAGCAGATACCTTGTTTTCAGCAAAATTTTACCAACTCTTTTAAGTGCATATTTGTATCCTCATGCCATTCCAAGCATTCTTAGGCATCCTTTTGGGACTCATATAATCATACAATAAGTTAGAGACGCACAAAGAGAATTGAATTAAAATGAAATGGAATTTCATTTATACTTTGTTATGTATTTCGTTTAGGTGGACGCCCGAGGCTTAGCGTCACCACAAACCACTGTGAGTAATAACTTTATAAAGATACGTTCAAGTTATTCCTATTTTCGAAAATGTTATTGCTATTAAGATTGATATATAATTGATTAAATGTTTTATTGAAATGTTATGATGATTTACCAAAAACTACTATTGTTCATCGAATGGTTTATTGAAACTCTGGTTTCTTATAAATGAATGAAGTTCTCTTTGAAAATGTATTCATAACTCAATAATTATTGACCCTTGCCTAGGAGAGATTAATACGATGCCCATTGACCGTTGCCTGGGGGAGATTAATACCACGGCCCATTGGCCCTTGCTTGGGGGATATTAATACCACAGCCCATTGACCCTTGCCTGGGGGAGATTAATACCATGGCCCATTGACCCTTTCTTGGAGGAGATTAATACCACGGCCCATTGACCTTTGTCTGGGGGAGATTAATACCATGGCCCATTGACCTTTGCCTGGGGGAGAATAATACCACGGCTGATTGACCCTTGCCTGGGGGAGATTAATACCATGGCCCATTGACCCTTGCCTGGTGGAGATTAATACCACGGCTCATTGACCCTCGCCCGAGGGAAACAATACCGTGGCCCACTGGATGATTGAAATGTAGAAATCTTTGCTGTTAAACCTTAATGGTCACATCGGCTATGATACATTGATTGGCCCTTGAGGTCCTATTGTTATAGCAACATTGTCACTCTATCGAATGTACTACATGTTAGTTTGAAATGGGTATTGATGTTAAGATTGACATTTGTAATGTTGTCGAACTTCATTCATTTAACCTTTTTATTATGTTATTACTCATTGGGCGCTGGCTCACTATTTATTTATATATGTAATTGTAGGTGGGCAAACTGATCATTAGAGTTAGGTAGCCTCGAGTTTACCCGGGTCAACCTTTTGTGGAGCTTCCAAGTGAAGTAATCAGGCTTGGGTAGAGCCATGCTTGTTGAACCCCTTTTTTGTGGTTTTATGGTTTTGCATTTGTACATAGTTAGGGTTGTACCTTGTAAAACATGAATTTGTACTTATGTTGGATGTAACTTGAAACAAAACCTTGCTTATCATATTCACTCTTCTCATATATGTACGGCTTAATGGATGAATTCTATGACATTTTAGACTTCCGCTAACCCCTGTACCTTACATTAAAAGTTTATTGTATGGAGGCCGTAGGTGATATATGATTATTAGCCGGTTATGATGCTAAACATATAGGGGCGGGTTTGGGTCCTGATAGAGTGGTATCAGAGCACGAGTTATATCTCACTCACTCGTCCATTGAGCTATAGAGAGTCTAGAAGAGACTTCAGGATTGCATTCATGTGTAATTACATATTAGAGTGGGATAAATTGTATGATTACATGCTCTGAATTTGTACATGTGAACATATTTTATTTGTTGTGTTTATTATAATACAAATTTTATATAGAAAATGGTGAGGACAAGGGGTGATGAGCTAGAGGAGGCAACCTCCTTAAGACTGGATAGAATGGAACGAATGCTGCATGATATGGCTGAGGCCATAAGACAATAACAGCAGTGGCAGCAACAACAACAACTACCTTTCCCACCTCAAATGCTTGTACCACCTCCAGCTTCACGGTGTCAGCCGGAGACCTACACTATTGCCTTGACTAGAGAATTTAAGAAGATGAAGCCACCAGTGTTTCATGGTGGAATTGAACCATTGAAGGCGGAAGCTTGGGTTTTGGGAATTGAAAATTTGTTTGAGGTGTTTCCATGTACTGAAGCCCAGAAGGTGCAACTAGCTACATTCACATTGGAAGATGATACAAGGCGTTGGTGGATATTGGTTCGAAACAATAATAAGGATATTACTTGGACCCGTTTTCTAGAAATCTTCTATGAAAAATACTTTCCACAATGTGTGCGGGATAGAAAAGTAGCTGAATTTATGGAACTGAAACAGGGAAACAAATCAATTGTTGAGTATGAGGCTCAATTCACAAAATTAGCTCGCTTTGCACCCCATATGGTAGACACAGATTATAAAAAGGCTAGACAGTTTGAAGGAGGGTTGTGTGATCCAATTTTGGATAAAATCAATGTACTTAAATTACCAACATATGTAGATGTACTTGACAGGGCACTAATAGCAGAAAGAAATGTGGCCAACCGTAAGCAAAACTTTGAATGGAAAGGTAGAAAACAGAATTTTAATAAGGGAGCTACGTCAATGAGCAAGAAATTGAAGTCTGGGGGTTTCGGTGATTCGGGGTCAACCCAAAGCGGCAACTCAGCACCTACTTGCACCATTTGTGGAAAGAAGCATCGGGGTGTTTGCTATCGCACTATGGGGGCTTGTTACCAATGTGGGAGGACATGACATGTGGTGAGAGATTGCACACAATCACAACCGAGTGGCAACCGAGGTACCACAAGCTTAATTGGATTCGCACCCACGGCGAAACCAGCCACAACACCGCCTACCACAAGGAATGAACAAAGGCAAGGAAGGGCTTTTGCATTGATTCCAGGGAATACTCAAAATACTGAGGCTGTGGTGTCAGGTATAATCTCCATTTGTGGTAAACCTGCTTATGCTTTAATTGATTCCTGGTCTACACACTCGTTTATTTCTATGGTCTTTGCTGAAACTTTGAATAGACCTATGGAAACATTGAATTATATACCATGTGTTGCATCACCTACAGGGGGATCCATGCTATGTTCAACTGTATTTATTGCATGTGAATTATTTCTCAGGAATGCCATTTTGTATGCTGATTTAATACCTTTAGACATAGGACATTTTGATGTTGTTTTGGGCATGGGTTGGCTAACTAAATACTGTGCAACTATTGATTGTGCCTTGAAACAAGTAATATTTTGACCACCCGGGCAAGATGAATTTTATTTTGAGAGAAATGGGGTAGTCCTACCATACCTCATATCTGCCATGAAAGCCTGAAAACTAATAAATAAGGGTTGTCAAGGGCATTTGTGTAGTGTAATAACCGAACCAACGGTAGACATTACTTTAGACAATATACCAGTGGTGAGAGATTTTCTTGATGTGTCTCCGGATGAATTACCTGGCTAACTTGTTGATAGATAAATTGAATTCACAATTGATGTAATATCGGGAACTCGACCAATTTCTAAAACTCCCTACCGTATGTCTACCACTGAAATGAAAGAATTGAAAATTCAGTTGCACGAATTGCTTGATAAAGGGTTTATCAGACTGAGTACATCCCCGTGGGGCACACCGATACTTTTCGTCAAAAAGAAAGACGGTACTCTCCGATTATGCATAGATTACTGAGAGCTTAACAAGGTAACAGTGAAAAACAAATACCCTTTGCCACGTATTGATGACCTATTTGACCGGTTGCAGGGGGCATAGATATTTACAAAAATTGACTTGAGATCGGGATATCATCAATTGAAGGTTAAGCCTGAGGACGTTGAAAAGACTGTCTTCTGAACCAAGAATGGACATTATGAGTTTTTAGTCATGCCATTTGGAGTTACAAATGCGCCTGCAACATTTATGGATTTAATGAATAGAATTTTCATACCTTTCCTAGATGACTTTGTTGTTGTATTCATTAATGACATCTTGATTTATTCTAAAAGTAAAGATGAGCATGAACGACATTTGAAACTGACTCTTCAAACACTTAGAGAAAAACGAATGTATGGGAAATTCAAAGAGTGTGAATTTTGGCTTGATGAAATTGCATTTTTGGGGCATATCATTAATAAGGATGGTATTTCTATGGATGCTTATAAAATTGAAGCTATTATTGATTGGCCAACCCCGACTAATGTATCAGAAGTTCGTAGTTTTATGGGATTGGCAGGGTATTACCGAAGATTTGTTAGAGACTTTTCAAAGATTGCTGTGCCATTGACTCAGTTAACTCAGAAAGTGGAACCATTTGAGTGGATAGATCAAAGAGAAACAGCCTTTCAAGAGTTGAAGACAAGACTGACTACAGCTCCAATTCTTACTATTCCCTCAGGTACCAAAGGTTTTATGATTTTTAGTGACGCATCTTATAAGGGCTTGGGTTGTGTTTTAATGCAGAATGGCAAGGTAATTGCATATGCCTCTTGACAATTGAGACCACACGAGAAGAACTATCCTACACATGACTTGGAACTTGCTGCAGTTGTGTTTGTATTAAAGATATGGCGACACTATTTGTATGGGGTTGAATGTAAAGTACATACAGATGATAAGAGTTTGAAATACTTTTCATGCAGAAAGAGTTGAACATGCGTCAAAGGTGATGGCTTGAATTAATCAAAGATTATGACTTGTAGATTCACTATCATTTGGGCAAAGCTAATACTGTAGTAGATGCACTTAGTAGAAAGAATGTGGGAAATCTTGCTTATTTACTCATGGATCAAAGAGAGCTACTGCTGGAGTTTGAAAAACTCGAAATTGAAGTGGTGCCTCTTGAACAAAATGGCTTGATAGCCGCAATGTTTTCCTAACTCGCTATTATTGAAGAAATCAAACAGAAACAGTTGGATGATGAGTTTTTGAAGAAGATTTGTGATGAACTTGACACCAAGCCTAAATCAGGGTTCATAATTGAAGACTCCGTGTTGAAATATCGAGGGAGATTGTGTGTCCCGAATGATGCAGATTTGAAAAGGAAAAATTTGGAGGAAACTCACAAGTCAATGTTTACTATGCATCCAGGAAACACCAAAATGTACCAAGATTTGAAGTTAGTATATTGGTGGCCCAACATGAAAAGAGAGATTGCTGACTTCAACTCTAAATGATTTCAATGCCAGTAGGTAAAAGCAAAACATCAGAAACCAGCAGGTTTGCTTCAATCTCTTCCTATTCCAGAATGCAAATGGGAATATATCACCATGGACTTTGTTGTTGGCCTACCTTGGACACCTAGAGGTATGGACTCTATTTGGGTCATAGTTGATAGATTGACTAAATCTGCTCACTTTCTTGCTGTAAGGACTTCATTTACTGCTTATAGACTTGCTACTATATACATTGATGAGATTATTCGACTGCATGAGGTTCTAGTGTCTATTGTATCAGATAGGGATCCAAAATTTGTTTCTAGATTTTGGCATAGTTTGCAGGAGGCAATGAGAACAGAATTGAGATTTAGTACAACATTTCATCCGCAAACCGATGGGCAAACTGAGAGAACTATTCAAACCTTAGAAGACATGCTTCGTATGTGTGTATTAGATTTTCAGGGAAGGTGGGAAACTTATTTTCCATTGGCCGAATTTGCTTATAATAACAGTTTTCATGCGAATATCGGTATGGCACCATATGAGGCACTATATGGCAGAAAGTGTAGATCGCCAGTTTGTTAGACAGAGGTTAGTGATAGAGCTATTTATGGGACTGAACTTGTGTAAGAAACGACTGAGAAGATCAAAATCATTCAACAAAGGCTCAAAACTGCACAGAGTCAACAGAAAAGCTATGCAGATCAGTGAAGAAGGGACTTAGAGTATGAAGTGGGAGATCATGTATTTATCAAGGTGACCCCAATGAAGGGCATATGAGATTTGGTAAACAAGGAAAACTGACTCCTCGCTATATTGGACCGTTCCAGATCCTTGAGAGGTTGGGTCCTATTGCTTATCATATTGCCTTGCCACCGGGAATGGTACAAGTACATAATGTTTTCCATGTATCCATGCTTCGTGGGTATCTTAGAGATCTGTTCCATATGATTGATTATCACTGGATTGCTCTAGATGAGGATATGGTGTATGAAGAATGGCCCGTGCAAATCATTGATCGGCAAGTGAAGCAATTGAGAAACAAAACTATCCCTACGGTGAGGGTCGAGTGGAGAGAACATTATGGGAAGGAGGCCACTTGGGAGAAAGAGGAAGAGATGCGGCAATAGTATCCGCATTTGTTTCCGTTTGAAGGTAACTTAAGTTTGAAGGACCAAACTTTCAAAGGGGGAGAGACTGTGATGACCCTGACCTCCAAACTAGTACATTATATAATTTAAATAAGTTTAATTGCATGATTATGTGCTTGATTGTGTGATTACATGTTTAATTCTATAATTATCTGTTGATATATGCAATATCTGTTTAAATTGACAACTTAGAGTCGGAAATTGGGAGCCTAAACGGCTTCAGAAATCGAAATTGACCTGCCCAATAGGCTAATTAGAATATTTAGAATTTTATGGTGACTTCAATTGAAATTTGATTTGGATCAAAATAATTAGAATAAACTAATTGGATTAAATATAATTAAGCCTAGTTAATTAACCTTAATTAACTTTGATTAGGCTAAGCTAATTACATCTTATATAAGGCTCAATTTAAGTTTATGAACTCATTCTATACACTCTTGGGCTGAGATTTGAGAGAGAGAGGGGAGTTGAACTCAACAGTTTAAAGAGAGGAAGGAGAATTTGAAGGGAATTGCTGGAGAATTGGAGAATCAAGCTAAGACCACACTTAAATTCAACACTAGGTATGGCATTCATCACTAACTCATGTAGATATGGCACATAGTAGTTGAATTCCTCTCATTTTTGAACTCATTGGCATGTTATTGAAGGAAAGAAGCTATGAATATCATAAAATGGAAGAATGGAGTTGAATTGCTTACATGCATGCATATTTTGAGTCAGAATTCATGAAATTCATACATGCATGGCACAATTATACATCATTTTGGAGAATCCTTCATGTTTTCATGCCTCTCATGTCACTTGAATATGTTTTGAGGAGATATACACTCAATTTGAATTAAACATTATTTGATAACTTGAAATTGAAATTAATAGTTGAGAATTTGCTATGATTTTGAATAAATGGTTTCAATTGGAAGTATTTTTATGTTATATAGTGATTCTCCATGTTTTTATACCAAAAACACAAGATTTGAATCTTTGAGTATCAAGTTTGAACTTCAAACTCAGTTATGGAAATTCCAGAATTTGTGCTGTTCGTTCGAGTGAGGGAGTCCACGCTCGAGCGTGGAATTCGGGCTCCCAGAAGTTACTGAAATTTTATAGTCTGCTCGAGCGACCAAAGTGGCGCTTGAGCGAGGACCCTTTTTCTCAATATTTCGCTTGAGCGACCATCGAGCGGGAATTTCGTGTATCTAGTACTTTTGTAGATCACTCAAGCGACGAATACCACGCTCAAGTGACCACCTATGTTTTTGAATCCCCGCTCGAGCGTGGGAAGTTGCGTTGAGCGGATACCTTGTTTTCAGCAAAATTTTACCAACTTTTTTAAGTGCATATTTGTATCCTCATGCCATTCCAAGCATTCTTAGGCATCCTTTTGGGACTCATATAATCATACAATAAGTTAGAGACACACAAAGAGAATTGAATTAAAATGAAATGGAATTTCATTTATACTTTGTTATGTATTTCGTTTAGGTGGATGCCCGAGGCTTAGCGTCACCACAAACCACTGTGAGTAATAACTTTATAAAGATACGTTCAAGTTATTCCTATTTTCGAAAATGTTATTGCTATTAAGATTGATATATAATTGATTAAATGTTTTATTGAAATGTTATGATGATTTACCAAAAACTGCTATTGTCCATCGAATGGTTTATTGAAACTCTGGTTTCTTATAAATGAATGAAGTTCTCTTTGAAAATGTATTTATGACTCAATGATTATTGACCCTTGCCTGGGGGAGATTAATACCACGGCTCATTGACCCTTCCCTGGGAGAGATTAATACCATGGCCCATTGACCCTTTTTTGGGGGAGATTAATACCATGGCCCATTGACCCTTGCCTGGGGGAGATTAATACCACGGCTCATTGACTCTCGCCCAGGGGAAACAATACCGTGGCCCACTAGATGATTGGAATATAGAAATATTTGCTGTTAGACCTTAATGGTCGCATCGGCTATGATACATTGATTGGCCCTTGAGGTCCTATTGTTATCACAACATTGTTACTTTATCGAATGTACTACATGTTAGTTTGAAATGGGTATTGATGTTAAGATTGACATTTGTAATGTTGTCGAACTTCATTCATTTAACTTCTTTATTCAATTATTAATCATTGGGCCCTGGCTCACTATTTATTTATATATGTAATTGTAGGTGGGCAAATTGATCATCAGAGTTAGGTAGCCTCAAGTTTACCCGGGTCAACCTTTTGTGGAGCTTCCAAGTGAAGTAATCAGGCTTGGGTAGAGCCATGCTTGTCGAACCCCTTTTGTGTGGTTTTATGGTTTTGCATTTGTACATAGTTGGGGTTGTACCTTGTAAGACATGAATTTGTACTTATGTTAGATGTAACTTGAAACAAAACCTTACTTATCATATTCACTCTTCTCATATATACATGGCTCAAGGGATGAATTCTATGACATTTTAGACTTCCGCTAAGCCCCGTACCTTACATTAAAAGTTTATTGTATGGTGGCCGTAGGTAATCTATGATTATTGGCCGGTCATGACGCTAAACCTATAGGGGCGGGTTTGGGTCCTGACATTGCCCGACTAAAAGACATAGTCGGGGACAACTACTGTGCATTTTTCGATGAGTGCTTGATTTAAAGAAAAAGTACAAGTTAATGTGACCTTGGTAATGAGGACTCGAGAGTAAAGGAAAAAGACAGAAAACTTAACTTGACTGTGCCCCTAGTTTATTGTTTTGAATTTTTTCTTTTGATTTTCTACCTAAAAGAGTTTAATCAACATGAGAGTTAGATTAGCATGCTTGTTCCACTCTCCATTTTAAAATCATGTAAGTTAGGCTGCGAGCACTAAAAATTTTCCCTTTTTGATCCAAAGAATGGTTTGGGTTTTGCAAAAATGGAATAATTGTCGAGAAAATTAGTCAACTTCATTAAAAATTTTCAAAATCTGTTTTTGCAAATGACCACTAACCAACCAACATGAAATGAATCCTTGAGATGCACAATTGAATATGCCTTGCAACTAAATCTATTATAATGTAGAAATAGGACAACTGAATTGAACGAGACGAGCCAATTAAACATAGATAGGATAGCTGAGTCGAATAAAGATACACCAATCAAACATGGATGGGATGAGTGAGTTGATAAATGATTAGGACCGAATTTCAAGATGAAGCTGCCTTCATATCCCAAAAATAGGAATCATGCCATAATACTTCCAGCTAAGGTTCACTTGTGTATTAATACTCTCATCTTGTGCTATAACTTTTTCCAAAACCGCCCTTTCGAGTTTTTGACCTTGCGAGCTTCTTTTTTTTTTTTTTTTCTATTTTTTTAAAATTTTTTTTTATGCTCTAACTTTTGCCTGGGTCGCCCTTTCGGGTTTTCAGCCCAGCGAGCCTCTTAAGGATAGTACTTTTTTAGCTTGTCGATGTTGATTGGTTGTGAGAACTCCAAACCATCCAAATCCATAAGAATGATTGCCCCCCTAACCAGATTGACTTTATGATGTAGAGACCCGTCCAATTGGGCCTGAACTTGCCCTTAGGGTCGTAGATAAAAGCTCGATTGTCCTTCAGCACTAAGTCCCATTTTCTCAAATTCCTAGATCTAACCTTTTTGTTGAATGCTTTGGCAATCCTATGTTGATACCCCTGTAGTGGTATAACACCTTCAATCTTCGCTCATCAAACAACATTAGCTCCTTAAATCGGTTCTGTTGCCAATTAGCTTATGCTATCTGACATTCAGCCATAATCCTCATGAAAGGGACTTTTATCTTAATTGGAAAATAGCCTCCATTCCATATACCAATGAGTAAGGGGTTGCCCATGTAGACGTTCAAATTGATGTCATTTATCCCCAAAGTGAAAAAGGTATTGTATCTAGCCAATCTCTATAAGTTTCCACCGTCATATGCAAAATAGTATTGATGTTCTTATTTGTAGCTTCAATGGTTCCATTGGTTTCTCAAGTAAAACCGCCACTTCTTCTCTGAAGTGTGAGCCATTGTCTGAAATTATTTCGTTTGGCACCCCATATCTGCAAATGATGTTATTCCTGATGAATTTGGTCACATGTGATGCTTTTAACACTGAAAACGACTATGCTTCAACCCACTTAGTGAAATAATCAATGGTAACCAAGATGAACTGATGCCTATTTGAACCCTTCAATGTGACTGTCCCGATGACATCTATATCCCAGACTGAATAAGGCCAATGTGAAGCCATGTTGTAGAGCTTTGATGGTGGGATATTCATGCGATTGGCATGGATTTGACATTTGTAGCATCTCCTAACAAAGTCGATACAATCACTTTCCATGGTTACCTAGTAGTATCCCTTTCTAAGGATCTTTCTGGCCAGCATTATACCAATCATATGGGCTCCACACTCTCCTCCATGGATGGCTTCCATGATACGCTTTGCCTCTTCTTTCTCTACACATAGCTTATGCATTCCTAGATGTCTCATTCTGTACAGCTTATCTCTGCAGATGATGAACTGAGCAGCCAGACATTATATCTCCCTTTTGTCCTTGGCATTTGTCCCTTGCGAGTATGTACTATTTTCCAAAAAGTTTCAAATATTAAAGTACCAGGGGTTTTTAGTTTGAACTTCTTCTATTGTAGCTACCATTTCATACGCGGGTGTATATCTTTGTTCTATCAAGATCGGGCGCATCTTAACTCCAACTGGTATATCTATCATGGAGGCCAGGGTTGCCAATACATTAGCAAATCAGTTGTTCTCTCTCACCAAGTGTGTAAATGTTAGTCTTTCGAACATTGAGATCAACATGTCCAAGGTCTGATGATAGACTTTTATTTTTCTCCTCTTTAACCTTCCAGTCTCCATTGGCTTAAGAGGCGACCAGGTTCAAATCCCCAATCATATCCAACCTTATTGCCCTTAGTTCTAGATTTGCTTCCAGTCCAGAAATGCATACCTCATACTCTGCTTGGTTGTTAGATACCCTAAATTGGAGTTTGAAAGATAAAGCGATATGAGAATCATCTAGCACTATGAGCAACACACTTATCCGATAGCCAAATTGATTGGATGCTCTATCAAAGTACAACTTGCAAGTGTCTTCTTCCATCTGCATGACTTCCTCATATGGGAATGAATAATCCATATCGTCTTCTCCTTCAATCGGGCGATCAGCCAAAAATTCTGCTACGACCCTTTCTTTAACAAATTTGCGAGCGACATACTTGAGGTCGAATTCAGAAAGCAAAAGCAACCAACGAGCTAGCCTACTGATAAGCATTGGTTTCTCAAAAAGATATTTGATGGGGTCTAATCTTGAAACTAGAATTACCAAGTGAGCTAACAAGTAGTGTCTTAACTTCCTGGTAGCCCAAAATAGAGCTAAGCATGCATTTTCTAAGGCATTGTAGCCGGTCTCATATTCAAGCATCTTCTTACTTAAGTAGTAGATGGCTTTCTCCACTTTCTCGTCTGACTCTTACATAAGCATACATCTCATGGCTGATTCAGTCATTGATAAATACAAAATCAGTGATTTTACTAGCTCAGGTTGCGATAACACAAACGGATTCTGCAAATACTGCTTAACTTGCTTGAAGGTGAATTGACACTGCCATTCCATTGGAACTTCTTTCCGTTCTTCAACAGACCAAATAGTGGTTCACAGGTCAAGATTAATATAGAAATAAACCTCCATATGAATTGCACTTTCCCTAGAAAACCCCGTACCTCCTTTTCAGTCATTGGTGGTGGCATTTCTAAGATGGCCTTAATTTTGAATGGATCAACTTCAATTCCACACTCTGTGATCAGAAATCCCAACATCTTGTCCACAGTTACCCCAAAGGTGCATTTCTGTGGATTCAGCTTTAGCTTGTATTCCCTGATTCTCTCAAAGAATTTTTTCAATGCGGTATAATGGCCTTCCCGATCTTTGGACTTGACAATCATGCCATCCACATACACCTCAACTTCCTTGTGGATCATATCATGCAACAGTATGGTAACGGCTTGCTAATAAGTGGTCTCAACATTTTTCAAACCAAGTGGCATGACCCTGTAACAATACGTCCCCTATGGTGTACTAAAGGTAGTCTCTTTTCTGTCCTCTAAAGCCATAAGGATCTAATTATAACCCGAAAAAGCATCCATGAATGATAGCAAGGCATGACTTGCAGTCAAGTCTACCAATTCATCAATATGTGGCAATGGAAAGTCATATTTTGGACTAGCTTTGTTCAAATCTTGAAAGTCAACACAAACCCTAATTCTGCCATCTTTCTTCGGGATTGGCACAATGTTGACTAACCAAGTTGGATACTCGGATACAAGCAAGAACCTGGCATTGATTTGTTTAGTAACCTTTTGTCTGATTTTCAATGCCCAATCTGGATGAATTATGTGAAGCTTCTGTTTGACAGGTCGGGTATTAGGATTAAGAGGGATTCGATGTTGTACAATCTCAGGATCAATTCCAGGCATATCTTTGTAGGACTACGCAAAAACATTTTTGAATTCCTTTAATAAAACAACTAATTGCTTGCGTTCCTTCGAAGATAAAGTGGAAGCAATCTAGTCTAAACGAAGATGTCTCTCAGTACCCACATTAACGGAAACAATTTCATTGATTAATGGCTTAGCACGCCTTTCTTCTTCCCAGTTGATTAAATTTTTCAAAGCCCTAAGGAATTTCTTCCTTTTCATTTTCATCAAAATTTTGAAAATTTCGATCAATGCTATGAACTATAGGCACAGAAAAGTAAGCAAAAATCACAACATCTTCATTCGGAATCTCGGGCTCAACAGTTGTAATAGACTCAAAAGAAAAGAAAAAAGAAAAAGAAGACTCTGACATCTTAGACAAACTCAAATCTGACTCTAACCCCACAAGCCCAACGAACTCAAACTCAATAACCAATTCAGAATTCTCAATAAAACTTTTCTCAATCATGCCAATTTGCTTGCGTGTCATTCACTACATCCACGATGAAGCTTGAGCAATCGACAGGTGGTCTTTCCCCGATCAAAGAAATAGTCATATCCCCCTAGTTTATTGGTTCAACACTGGTATCAAACTCTTTCAGCAAATCAGCCAATGTTAGACCTAGGACGTCCTCTGTACTGCTTTCAGAATTGACATCACTATCTTGACCGATGTTGATGCTTGGATCTGCCTGCTCCTTGTCGCCATCAGAAAACTGATGATCAAAGAAGATTTCAAACCCGGGATATCTCTTCTTTTCCTCTTGGTCAATCCATGGCTTTGGAAACCCACAAAAAGGGAAATCCTCTCTTTCCCGGACAACCATTCAAGGTTGCACAAATTGGCTATAGACCTATTTAAATTGTTGCGCGGTTCTCTTTGTCTTGATCCGCTCCTTGATCTTTTCGCTTTTCCTTTTCTAGTCATCTGTTGTAGGTGCATACCCTAGTTCGAATGCATGCAGGTTATGAGGTACCTCACCGGCTATAGCAATACCTTTTCTGTTGCTTCGTTCTAACCCTATCCCAAGAATGTGACCTAGTTTACTGATGAAGTAAATTGAATGGGCACTAATGTATACACCTTCATCTTCTGCCATGAGTGTTTGAACTAGTTAGGCCTCTGCTAATCTAAAGCCTAAGAGGAACACATCTTTTTTCCCATGTTATGAGGTACCTCACCGGCTATAGCAATACCTTTTTTGTTGCTTCGTTCTAACCCCATCCCAGGAATGTGACCCAGTTTACTCATGAAGTAAATTGAATGAGCACTAACGTATACACCTTCATCTTCTGCTATGAGTGTTTGAACTAGCTAGGCCTCTGCTAATCTAAAGCCTAAGAGGAACACATCCTTCTTCCCATTCTAGCAACGACGTTGTAACGTTTGGGGGAGGATGAATGGATGAATTTCCGAAGATAGTGGCAACTCCTCCGTTATATGGGTATTTTACCAGTTAATGCAGCATGGATGATACAACTTTCATCTGATGGAGCCAAGGCCTTCCCAATAGCAAGTTGAATGTTACGAGGACATCCATAACATGAAATTCAGCTTCGTGCTCAGATGGACCCACTGTTATTTTCATTTTGAGTGTCCCCATAACCTCCCAACTAGTATTATCATAAGCCCGAATCAATTGAGTAGTGGGTGCGAAATCTACTGGCTTTAGCCTTATTGCATAAGAGTGCGCGAAGGGAAGACATTGATGGCTGATCCAGTGTCAATTAGAACAATCGGGATCCATTTCTTTCTACAGTCCAGTAACACATATAGAGGCTTATTGTGTCCTGATCCTTCTGATGGTAGCTCTTTGTTGGAGAAGGCCATCATGGGAGCTGTTTCTCTTGGGGTGATTAGCGACACCAGTTGTTTCGAAGTTGTGTAAATTGATAGCTTAGCCTTGCTTATGACTGATAACATTGCTTGTTGGTGCTCTCGAGAAGCCATGAGAAGTCCCTAGATGGAGATGTTTGCCTAGATCTTTTTTAGCTATTTTAAAACCAGGTTTTCTTCCACTTCTTTCTCTTTCTCTTTCTCAACTTCTTTGCCTTTGCCCGAGGACTCTCCTTGGTCTAGGTATGGAGGCTTGAAGTAACGCCCACTCCTAGTCAAATGATCAATTTCTTCTGAGTACCAAGTCTCGTCAAGCACATTGCTTACCTATTCATCGTAAGTGTGGGCGAGTTATAGGTTATTATCATCCCACCATTCGTCTTCGTTGACCAAAAGACAATTATCAGGTTCTACTCGAATCATTCCCACAGTATACTCTGGTTGGCTTTCTAGTTCTTCTTATTTCTCTCTAGAACCCTTTCCTTTACTATTGTTATCAGATTTTCTGGTGTCAATTTTTGGTTTATCCCATTTTCTCTCTGTTTTTTCATTACAAACTTCGATAGTGTTTGACCAACCATGACTGACATTGGAATTTCTTGGATCCCACCATCCTATCTTCATATTCACAAGGTTTAATTCTTCAAAGAACTAGAAATTGGCCAAGTCTTCCTCTAGGTCGGCCAAGTCATCCAACCTCTGTTCAAGTACATCTTGTCTGACAACATTGATAGAAAATGAGTTAGGCAGAACAAGCTCAAGCTTTAGTGCTCTCAGAAATGTGTACCTTAGGTTTTGGTAGATGAGAGGGTGTGATGTAGATACAAGGGTCAAAAGTGGGTGATAGTGTATGGATAGAGTTGAGATGAAGATGTGGTACAACTTTGTCATGGGGTGGCAATGGGTTGGTAGTGACATTGCATTTTGGTGGCTGTAAGGGAGCTATGACTTTGTTGTCAATGAGATCTTGAATCCCATGATGGAGACGAAAACAACGGTCGGTATCGTATACAGGCTATTGGTGGAAGGCATAGTATTGGGTAGGGTCATGTTTGGTTAGAAGAGGATTCGGAAGAGGTCAAGGGTCAAGAGGTTTGAGATATCCTCTTTTTACCAAGATCTTCATGGCTTTAGTAAGGGACATATGGAGTGGGTTGAAGGTTCTGGTTGAAGCTTAGGCTGAGTTTGTTGTTTGTGGAGTGGAGTTGGCAAAGGGGTCGGCTATTTTGGTGGTGGTAGTGATTGAGTTGACCTAAGAAGATTTCTATGTCACGTTACTGCTAGTGGGCAATGTTTGGATTGTGGCCAAAAGTCGTCCGTACCGGCTTTTTATCATCCACTATAATTCCCTGTTTGATGGTGTCCTCTATCTAACTCCCATTTCATGCAGCTCTTTGAAAGTGAAAAGCGGAAGAACTATCATTTTCTTCAACATGTTTCTATGCAAATTTCTTACTACCATGCGAATTTGATATTTCTCCGATGGTCTGTTAGTCATTATTGCCACTTTGGCCCTCCATCTGGTCATGAAGGCTACAAAACCTTCGTTTGGTTCTTGTCTGATTGCTTCTAATTCCTAAGTGGTCACTTCAATTTGCATGTTGTAAGCATATTGGGTAACAAAAGTCTTAGCCAATTCTTTCCAACTTTGTTTCATCGAATCTTCTAATTTAGCATACCAGATGGTAGCTACACCAGATAAAGTTCTTCCAAACAAGGAAATTTTTTAAGGTCGAGTCAGGCCCATGGGTTTAGGACATCCAAGAAGGGGCGAATGTGGACCATAGGGTCACCAGCTCCATCAAACCTGTCAATGTGTGGCATTTTAAATCATTCCAGCAATTTCACAGCTGTTTCTGTATACCCACCTTTGATGTTTAGAATAGAGTTGATTCCTTGCGACCTTTTCAACATTTTCTCCAACTTGGCCAATTTTAGCATATTCGGATCAAACTCATTTGTTTCCAGGGAAAAGAGCCCTCCTGTTAGTTGTGGAAAAGGAAAAGGTCCTCCCGATGATTGCGTAGGAACCCTTAAGTCTTCTGGTATGTTAGCTTCAGGAAATTCCTCAACTAGTGGAGGTGGGAGTGGATGAGTCACCGGAGGTGGTTGCTAGCGGATGCCCCAGATGGGTGTCGCAATTCAACAAGAGCATCACCATGGATGGCAACTGTATTGGCCATAGCATCCAAACTTTGTTGAAGGGCCCACAACATGTCCACTATGTTTTTGGAACCTGAGCTGTCACTAATTCTAGGAAATTGAGTGGGGATGATCTAGCTGGTGAAGAAGGAGTACTCTGGACAGTTGATGAGGCTTTTGCTATTCTTTTTCTTGTAACCGGTGGTAAAGAAACTAACATTCGCTGTCCCTGAACCAAATATGTAGTTTTTCAAAATCTACCAATGCGAGTCCATAGAACTTGGGGGATATTTGACTGTTCTGAAGTTATGGTGCCCAGTTACCTTGCAAAAATAAAACGGAATTCCTAATTAAAATTCCGCAGCATTCTGGCTCAATTGATTATTGGTAATTCATGCTAAAAAACTGAACTCCACCCTACAAACTAAAATGCCTGAACCATTCATTTGAATATGAGAATCCCCATACATTGCACATAACACATAGCAAGAAAGAGAACAAACACCCCTATGGGGAGTTAGGGTTACCCTGTCCTAGTTTTGAAATGATTTAGGGCTTCACTATTTAAACAAGTAGTATCATGCATCCTAGAAATGGGAGAGCATTCTATCCTAATTTTGGAAAGTACTATAGCTTACTATGGCCTTGTTTGGGAAGTGAAATTTTAGCCTTTTTTAGGCCAAAATCCACAAAAAGACAAAATAGGCTAAAATAGCCAATAAGATAAAATGTCACATCAAACCTATAATCATTTTACTTTTTCTCTCACAAACATCACATCCAACTACAAAAAAATCCAATCATCTTCCCAAACACAAAAATTTTAGCCTACTAAAATAAGCAAAAACTAAAATAGCCTACAACTTCCTAAACACCCACTATATGTACAAGGTTGGCTCTACTCTAGGGGTTGAAGTCAAGGTGACGTTACCAAAAAGTCCTTTGGGTTATGACCAATGAAGATCCCAAGAAGTTAGAAGAGTCAATATAACCTCTCTTCGAAGTTTGAGAACCTTAGATAGTAGAGCTTCCTTTTTGACAGATCTCAAAAGGTTATAACACAAGGCCTCAAAGCCCCGTTTGTTTGGGGTTATAGGGAGGGGATTGGGTTTGATAGTGAGGTGGGATTACTATATGGGATGTTTGTTTTGAGAGATGGGGAGGGGACTCCTAATCCCTTGGTATTAGTAAAGGCCTTGGAAGGGGATTGAAAAGGAGGAGGTAGAGATGGTATTAGAAAAATAGTGAGGGGATTAGAATTTTTTTTTATTTTTTTTTATATTGGGAATTTTTTTAAAAAATATTAATGTTTAATTTTTTATATTTTTTTATTGGTTTTATTATTTTATATAAAAATAATTTAACAATTCCTACACTAACAACTATCATCAAAACAAACATAATTTTACTTAATCCCCTCACTATCAATCCCCTCACTAACAATCCCCTCACTATTAATCCCCTCCATTCTACCTCTAAAAACAAATGGGGCCCAAAAGAAACGTAAAGATAGGTATAGTGTCACAAAAAGTTTGTCTATGCTCCCACTAGTATATGGGCAACACATGGACTTTAAGTGCACTAATGCATGTAATGCAATGAACATATAATTGAAAATAAAAGTCATATTAGAAAAGTCACCAAAAATTGTAAAATGCTTGGGGGTACCCGTGTATGTTAAATAGTTTGGACTCTCGACTTTTTTGATCTAGTCTCATGAGTGCAATGTGAAACATAGATGAGAGTCCAGATTCGGAAAATTTTATAGAAAATCCATTTTAGTGCAAAACCATTGCTGGAAATGGATTGCATCACTAAAACTTAAGAGTTGCCTCCTAATATTTTGGAAAAATTAGGAAACCCGTGACTTGTGCCAAGACCACTATTCATCGAAACCAAGGATGCTTGGCACAAAACCTTAGGTATGAGAGGGGAAGGTCATTAATTGAGTATTCCTGCTTACCCGATCAAAGATTGGCCTCTACTAAACCATGATATGAGTTTGACTAATTTCATATGTTCATATTCTGTTTATTAAATAAATCATACAATTTACTATGTGAAGCATACAAGTATAGACTAATGCCACCCACTTTGGAACAACTTGATTTCATGTAGTTTGAAAAAGTTTTAAAGATGTAAAACTCAAAGAAATTGAGTTTACAAACATGAAAATCAACATCAATCCAAATTAAGTGGCACAACCTTCATCCACCGACATTCATACAATTATATAAAGTAAGCAAGTAGCCTCATGGTAGAATGCTAAACATAGTAAGAAAAACACACACAAGCAGGATGTTAAAGCATAAAAATATTTGCTGACATTTCGCGAATAGTTACAAAACCAAATTAACAAAATATGCATGATCTTATATACAAAATCCTAATACAATTCATTCATAAGACGCAACTAAAGATTCAACTTTTGATATATGACATGTGAATCATCTCAAGAACATGAGGAAGCACACATAATCACATAAGACTTTATTGAACCCACAAATGCAAACTTAGCTGAATCAAGATGCATGAAATATAGATATAATGAAAGACAATATGAGGCATATTTACAAAGAAAAGCAAGTAAAAGAATGAGATAGAAAGAAATGGGGTGGAGAATTGTTATAACACTTGAAAGAATAATTGCAAATTAAATGAGAGAGGGAGGAGGAAAATATTATAACAAAATAAAAACCTCACAAAACACTCAAATAAAAAGACAAAATAGAAGCTTCATGTGTCTTGAGGATTGTCGAAAATAGTATGCTCATAGCTAGAAAACTACTCTGTTTCGTCCAAAAGAAGCTAATGGCCAGTCGGCCAACTAGGCCTAGCAAAACCTGTCTTGTTGCAAAACCGAAAAAAGAAACAAACAAGGAATATGTAAGTATTTCAACTAACCACTTTCGGTTAGATAATGTACGGGGGCGAAATATCCAATGCTTTCCGTACTCCTTGGACTCAAGCTTCACGTGACGGCGTCTAACCTGGCAACAAAGAAATGGTGAGCTGCCCGGCGGTGGGTTGCCGAATAGACCCTCCGACGATCAAGTCAGATCACTCGAGGAAGAAGAATACTGTCTAGAGAGAGACAGAGTCATTTAGATTGCATCAATGGCTTACCTTCAACGTTCATCTTCCACTGGTATTTCTAGGCTAGCCATGCAGCCTCAGGATTGTGCGCGCACTACCTATGCTGTCCTTCCTTGGACAGGTGGCAGTGCTCGCCTCTCACCACCTTACGTGTGTAAAGGCTTAGTTCTCCAACTAGTACACGCAGAACTGCCAAACGGTATTGATGCGTACCTGGAGTAGATTTCTTCTCCCTTACGCCATTGGTCCAAGTCGTACACTTAACCAGAGTACCCCGACCGGCCTATTCCTTGTGGAGAATTGCCACCACAAGCAACACAATTGAGCTGCGTCTCACCGACCTATCCCTTGAAGAAGTGAAAGTCTGATTCTCATGGCCGAGCTGCGCGTGACCGGTCCATCCTAGCTGACCGGCTGTGGAGCATGCCGGCCTTTCCTCGCTCTACCATCATTCTAGGTTGCATAAAGTTCGGCCATCTCGGCTAACCGGTCGGGGGCATGCCGGCCCTCGAATGTCCTCAGTCTATCTCGGGCTGCCCTTAGCTAGGTTGCTTCACACCACTGCGCGCCTAGCTGAATGTTTAACAAATCCTAGCTCAGCCAGATCTTAGCCCATGTCTGACCGGCCAAATCTAACTCGATCGTGCACGACAGGCCGGGGGGCCATGCCAATCGAGAGAACAATTTCGGCTCATGAGGTTTGTCAATCCTCAAGCAGTTCTAGAGTCAGATCGGTGCAAATCTCCTCTCTCAAATAACAACAAAGCTAATATGAAACTAAAGTAAGAAAACAAATATAAGATAAAAAAGTGCAAGAAAATGAGTAGGAGATAGAAAATGTAAGGAAATGAAAGAATTGAAAACTAACCGCTTTTGGTTAGATTATAACAAAACAATATGAAACAAAAGCAAAAAAAATAAATTTTGTTACACAGGAAGGCAACCCAAGATAGGGGTGAATTAAGTAATTAAAAAATATGACCAGAAAAGAGATTTCAAATGACTAAGTGATGAATTAAATGTAGCAGACAAACAATTAATACACAGAGAAATAAAAGAAAAGGAAAGAAGAGCTCAAACATAAGGATTTATAGTGGTTCGGCTCACCGACCTACGTCCACTTCTCAAGATACCTCCTTGAGAATTTCTTCAATATGAATCAGTGCACCACCAAGCTTCACCTAGCTTATGGATTTTTACAAAGGACTTACTTCAACCTATTGAGGACCTCTCCATTAAATGCCTCACTTTACAAGTGTATCACTCAGAAAAAAAGGAACAAGAGTAAGAGGTATAATTGTCCTCTTTTACAAATTTTCTCTTTCAAAAGATGGATAAGAAAATGTAAGCACATAGGAATTTAAGACTCTCTCAGATATGAAAATGGAAGTACAATGGAGTATATTAAAGGCTCTTGAATGCTCTAGGTTTTTTGTACTGAAGAAGTGTGTTAATCGAACGAGGAGAGCTTATTCTTTATAACATTAATGTCTTCTAGCTATTGGAGAGAAGCAGATTTGAATCTTCTAGCTGTTGGAGCAAATCATGGAGGATATCTTCCAGTTGTGTTGATCACAGCATGGTATATACAGATTGTAGATTGGTCTTGGGAAGAGAAAGATCATTAAATGCACAAGCTTTTCATTAAATGCTCACATTCATAAGTAAACTCTTGGTAAAAGATATAGTGCATAAAATTTGCTCAGGGATCAGAAATGATGTCATATTCTGCACATAGATCAGAAAACGTGGCTGAGAAAAGAGTTGTGTCAGTCCAGATCTGATTTGGCAGCTGGATCTTTGAAACCCAGATTTTATAGGTGTTGACCCTTGAAGATTGGGTGTCGACCCTTATCATTCTTGGTGTCGACCCTTGTTGTCTTTAATGTCGACCCTTCCTGTTGGATTGTATTATGAAATTTAGTGTTGACCTTTGCTGCTGGATTGTGTTATGAAATTTAGTGTCAACCCTTGTTGTCTTGGCGTCGACCCTTGCAGTTGGAACACTTAGGCATTTTGAGCTTCACTCTAGTGTCAACTCTTGCTATTTTGGTGTCGGCCTTTGGACTAGTTTTGAGCATAAATAGTGTTTTGCATGCATGTGCTAATTTCATGTTTTAAAGGGCTAAAACCATTGGAAAGCAACACTATAGAAGTATATATCTTTTAGAAACATTGAAGCATAATTGCATAAAATCATTTTGAAAACTTTGAATAATAAAATGAGCTCAAAATATTTGTCAATAATCAAAATGAATTTCCTTGCATGAACCACAACATGAATTTCCAAATTTGTTCACCTAGATCATCATCCCATCGTTGTTGGAAAATTTGGCGGAATTCTTCATTTGAGTGCTTGATCCCATATACCGCAATCACCATGCTTTCCACACTGGCTTTGGCAGCTTCAATGACTTGAGTTTGCTGAAGCTTCATTCAGTCAATGTCTTGTTGCATATCTGCCTACTAAGAGAGGAGCTATTGGATCATGGAGGCCAACAGATCCAATTTTTGTTCCAAGGCAAGGGAGGAGGAAGCAGGTGCAGAGTGGGAGGATGAGGGAATGTCAAAGGCATGAATGGATTGGGAATTGAGGTTTAGATTGTGAAGCCTCAAATTTAGTGATGCAATCTCATCCAATAAGGGGCCCTAAGCTATAAAATCAAGATGGTCTATTTTGAGAGAGAGAGAGAGGTCAAATGAAGGTAGTAGAGTAGAAGGGCCCAGTGGAGAAGGGAAGGGAGGAAGAACTGAGAAGGGAAGAACCAAGAGTTGTAGGAACAGGAGAAGAGAGGGATTTCCTGGACTTGGTCAAGACATTGTTACTCAAGGAATAACCTATATTTCTTAGTGTTTTAGACCCATAACAAGAGGGGTCTCAATGAACTTTTTCTTCCCCCTTAAGGTCAATTTTGAAATGTTTGAAAATCTTTGTGAAAATCATCCCATAAGGAAGGGCTTGATTGTTTTGTTTATGAGCATTGATGATACAATGAACCACCAAAAAACCAAAATCAGTGAGAACACTAGTGGAAAGGGGAGATAAGTGTGATCGTAAGTGACGACATCAAAGCGACCTGAGCAAGGAATAATGTTGTGTGTGATGATATGATTTAAAAGTCTCATTTCAGGGGAAAGATCTTTCCTAGAGACAATGACATGATCATTTAGGTCAGGGTTATTTGTGAGGAATCTTAGACCAATAAGATGAGAGCATGTTGGTGGTTTAAGAGCAACCGATGGATTGACCCTATGACCATCATTAGTGGTTTTCAAAATGGAGTTGATGTTAGAGGATTTCAAGGTGAAATGAACTCCTTTTACAAAACAATCTAATGTATGATGAGAAGTTTCCTTATTATACAAGAGATTAGCAAAGAATTCCTTGATGATGGTAGGATAGATGTCACAGTCAAGTTTCAAGAGAGAGTACCATTTTTGGTTATCAAACCAAGCTTTTGTAGGAATGAAGTGTTTTTCAAAGAAAGGAATATCAATGGTTCTACCAGAGAGTACTTTTCTTAGGTTGAAGTCCTTGTTGAAAGCAGATCTGCAGCTACGGTTCTTGAATCAAAGCGCAGGAGGAGAAGCAGCGACGGCGGTGGAAGAAGAGGAGGTGCATGGTCGTTTCCTTGTTAGAATAGGAGGAGAGGCTTAAGGATCCATGTAGAGGAAGAAGAGAGGTCGCGAGAGAGATGGATAAAGATCGGAATGTGAATTGACGATGGGAGTTGTCGAAATAGGAAGGGGCTAGGGCTAGGATTTTGATGGGTGTTGCAAGAGAAAATTGAAGGGTCGCGGGGTATATAAATACCCTTGAGAAGGTGTCAACCCTTGGGAAGAGAGGGGTCAACCCTTCAAATTTGAAAAGATCGCACGACAAAAACCTTAGCCAAAGGTAGATGTCGACCCTTAGAGGAAGGGAGGTCGACACTAAAAAACAGTGTCCTCTGGCACCTTAGGTATTGAGACCCTCGAAGAGAGGTGTCGACCCTAAAACACAGTGAACCAAAAATCAACTGGTTTTGACACCAGGGAAGATAGGTGTCGACCCTTATCAATAGAAAGCAGAAGGCTGGTTTACAAGGTGTCGACCCTATAGAGCAAGGGGTCAACCCTTAAAGGTTCTGAAAGACAAAATCTAGTGTTTTTCATAGAAAATTTCTCAGTGAAGCATAATAACACATAGTTTAACATCACATATGAATATTTAACATGCCAAACTCAGTTTGAATAAAGTAGAATTGTTCCTCATTGAGAGGCTTGGTAAAAATATTAGCCAATTGTTGGCTTGTAGGCACAAATTTGAGTTCGATGTCACCTTTAAGTACATGATCTCGTAGAAATTAATGTCTTATTTCAATGTGTTTAGTGTGTGAGTGCTGTATTGGATTCTTTGAAAGATTAATGGCACTAGTGTTGTCACATTTAATAAGAATGTGATCAAAGTGAAGTCCAAAGTCAAGAAGTTGTTGTTTCATCCAAAGCATTTGAGCACAACAACTAGCGGCGACAATATATTCTACTTCAGCTATCGACAAAGCCACAGAATTTTGTTTTTTTACAAAACCATGATGTGAGTGAATTACCAAGAAAATGACAAGTGCCACTAGTGCTTTTTTTGTCAAGTCTATATCCCGTAAAGTCGGCATCCAAGTAAGCATAAAGGTCAAAAACATTTGTTTTAGGGTACCAAAGACCCAAAAGTGGAGTGCCAACAAGATATCTAAAAATGCGTTTTACTGTGGTGACGTGTGATTCTTTTGGAGCTGATTGAAAACGTGCACATATACAAACACTAAGCATGAAGTCGGGTCTACTAGCAGTTAGATAGAGTAAGGAACCAATCATACCTCGATATTTCTTTTCGTCTACCAGTTTACCTTTCTTATCTTTGTCGATTTTAATCGATGTGCTCATGGGAGTTGTTGCAGGTTTGGATTAGTCCATTTCAAACCTTTTGAGGAGATCTTTGATATATTTGGCTTGAGATAAATGAATTCCATCTTGGGCTTGTTTTATTTGTAATCCGAGAAAGTATGTCAACTCTCCCATCATACTCATTTCAAATTCGCCCTGCATATCCTTAGAAAATTCCTCGCACAAAGATTCATTAGTAACACCGAATATGATATCATCAACATAAATTTGAACAATAAGCATATCATCATTTTTGGTTTTTATAAAAAGAGTGGTATCAATTTTCCCACGAGAAAAACCTTTTTCAATAAGAAAATTACTTAAGCATTCATACCAAGCTCTAGGGGCTTGTTTTAAATCATACAAAGCTTTTGAAAGTTGAAAGACATGATCTGGGTGTTTGTGATTTTCAAAACCGGGAGGTTGTTCAACATACACTTCCTCCGAAATATACCCATTTAGAAAAGCACTTTTCACATCCATTTGGTAAAGTTTAAAATCTTTAAAACAAGCAAATGCAAGCAACATGCGAATGGCTTTAAGATGAGCAACAGGTACAAATGTTTCATCAAAATCAATGCCCTCTTCTTGGTTATAACCTGGGGCTACAAGTCTAGCTTTGTTTCGAATAATAACACCGAATTCATCCATTTTGTTCCAATAACGGAATGATCCTTAGGATGAAGAGCCAAAAACCAAACTTCATTTCTTTCAAACTGATTTCACACTTCTTGCATAGCAAAAATCTAGTTTTCATCGTGTTCAGCCTCAGAAAAAGTTTTTGGCTCAATTTGAGAAACAAAAGCTAAATTGCAACAAACATTACGAATAGAAGAACGAGTTCTTACACCTTGTGTGGCATTTCCTATAATGAGATCTTTGGGATGTCCATGAGCATACTTTCATTCTTTGGGTAGGCCATTTTCTTTTATTGGATGGGCATACTCTTTTTGGAGATCTTCCATAGAGACTTCAACAATGGGTTCCGAAAAATGAAGTTCATCATTTTTCGATAAGTAAATGTCTTCAATTCTTGGATTAGAATTTGCAACATCATCACTAGAATTTGCATAGCCAAGAAACACGATTTCATCAGATTTTGCATCAAACTGCCCAAGATTTTCTTTGTTGTTATTAAGTACAAAACATTTATAACCAAATGCACGTAAATGACTAATGTTGGGTTTTCTACCTTTCCACAATTCATATGGTGTTTTCTTAAGTATGGGTCTAATCATGGCACGATTAATAGCATAACAAGCTGTATTGATGGCTTCCACCAAAAAATATCTCGGCAACGAGCCATTTCCTCAAGAATTCTATTTTTTCTTTCTACCACACCATTTTGTTAAGGAGTTCGAGGAGGAGAAAAATTATTATCAATGTCATGCTCATTACAAAATAGAATAAACTCATTATTATCAAATTCTTTACCACGATCACTTCTAATATTACAAATAGCAAGACTAATTACATTTTGAATACGTTTACAAAGAGCAAAATGTAGAAAAAGCATCGCTTTTGTGTGCCAAAAAAATCACCCAAGTAAATCTAGTATAATCATCCACACAAACAAGACAATAAGATTTACCACCAAGACTAAAGGTTTTAGATGGTCCAAACAAGTCAATATGCAACAATTGAAGAGGTCTAGGAGTGGAAATAATATTTTTGGATTTGAAAGAAACTCTTGTTCGTTTTCCTTGTTGACAAGCATCACAAAGTCTATCTTTTTTAAAATCAAATTTTGGTAAATCAACAACCAAGTCAAATTTTGAAAGTCTTGAAAGCAAGTTCATATGAGCATGTCCCAGCCTTCTATGCCATAACCAACCAGATTCATTTATAGCAGATAAGCACTTAACATCATGATTAGGAGATAAACTATCCAAATCAAATACATACACATTTTCATGCCTATGACCAACAAAAAGCACTTTGTTATCAGCAAAATTTTTAATGGTGCAGTGGGATTTTTCAAAAGTGACATGATTGCCTTTATCACACATTTGAGTAATACTAAGCAAGTTATGTTTCAATCCTTCAATAAGCAATACATTTTCGACAATGGGTGAAGAAGTTTTACCAATTCTTCCTTCGCAAATGATTTTTCCTTTACTATTGTCTCCGAAGGTTGCGTGACCTTCTTATTTGGATTTAAGGGTTAAGAACATTACTCTATCACCGGTCATGTGCCTTGAGCACACACTATCAAGGTACCATCGGTTGTTGCTGGATTTTGACCTAAAGCACACCTACAAAAATTAAATTTTTGTTGGCCTTTTGGTACCCATTCTTTCTTGGGTCCATGAGAGTTAGGATTTGAAGTGTCTTTGAGAACCCACTCATTTTTTATTCTAACAAATGAGTTTCTCTTAACAGGACATGAAAGAGAGATGTGACCTTTTCTTCCACAATAATGACATGTGAGATGAAAATGGTTAGATGATGCATGAACAAAGGTCTTTTTGGAATTTTTTTCTTTTGAAAAAGGTTTATATCCAATCCCCATTCTTCCAAAGGTTTGATTTTGACTTTTGAGAATTTTATCTAAGGTATCTTTACCTTGAGTGAATTTTGAAAGAACATTTTTTAAATCTTTTATGTTTTCATTTAAAACAATCTTCTCCTTTTTCAAAATTTCATTTTCTTTTTGCAAATCATCTACTTTCTTGTTAAAGATGGAAGATTCTTTTTCAGTTGAAACTTCTTTCTCCTTTTCCATTAACAAGGCTTCATTTTCTAAAGTATTGATCTTAGAAATCAAGGATTTCTTTTCTTGTGATAAACTCAAAAACATTTTCTTTTGACAACTATTTTTCAAACCTAGTTTTTTAAATTCAGCATGCAATTCATCAAAGGCAGTTTGTAATTCATCAAAAGTAAAGGATTCATCATTTACCTCATTTTCATCTTTAAGTGCCATCAAGTATAGATTTGCGACTTCATTTTTGCAAATATCAGTCTCTGAGTCGTTGTCATCACTGTCTTCTTCCCATGTTGCAATCATGGCTCTCTTCTTGTCCTTTTTAAATTGTTTCTTGAGCTCTAGACATTCCGATTTGTAGTGTCCCAGTTTGTTGCATTCATAGCAAGTAACTTCCAGATTTTTTTTTATTATTTTCTCCTTTTTAAAAATCTTTGTTGAAGTCTTTTCTGAAGAACTTCCTTACATATTGTTTCTTCTTTACAAACCTTTTGAACCTCATGGTAATGAATGCCATTTTTTCATCCTCCTCCTCTAAAACATCTTCTTCTTCCTCTTGAAATTTTGAGGTAGACTTGAAGGCTATCCTTTTCTTTTTTGTTCTTGTCTTCTTCTTCTTTGCCTTCTTGCATAATGAGCTCATGGGTTAGGAGAGATCCCATTAACTCATCAAGGCTTAATGTTGATAGGTCCCTTGCTTCTATCACTGCAATAACTTTGGTTTCCCAGCTTTTTGGCAATGATCTGAGGACTTTTCTGATAATTTCTGCATTAGTATAAGTCTTCCCAAGAGATTTTAGACTATTTATAATATCCGTAAAGTGGGTGAACATTTGGGATATGTTCTCATCAGGCTTCATCTTGAAGAGCTCATAGTTGTGAACATGCAAACTAACTCTAAACTCTTTGACTTGAGTGGTTTCCTCATGAGTTACAATAAGTTTATCCCAAATTTCTTTCGCTATTGTACAAGTGCATATTCTGTTGAACTCAGTATTGTCAAGTGCACAGTACAACATGTTAACATCATTGGCATTGGCTTGAATATCTTTATAATCAGCACTAGTCCATTCACTCTCAAGTTTGGAAACTAACAGACCATCTATGGTTTTCGTGGGGACTTTGGGACCATCATAGATGATTTTCCAAACCTCATAATCGATAGATTGGATATGCATAATCATACGGGTTTTCCAATAGTTGCAAGTTGTGCCATTGAAGAAGGGTGGTCTGTTTGGGGCTTGACCTTCAAGAAGAAAGGAACTAGGGGTTGTCATAGATTACTCTAAGACGATTACATTACAAAACTAGAGATGAGACTCTGATACCAATTGTTACACAAGAAGGCAACCCAAGAGGAAGGGTGGATTGGGTAATTAAAAAATATGACCAGAAAAGAGATTTCAAATGACTAAGTCATTAAATGCAGCAGACAAACAATTAATACATAGAGAAATAAAAGAAAATGAAAGAAGAGCTCAAACACAAGGATTCATAGTGGTTCGGCTCACCGACCTACGTCCACTCCTCAAGATACCTTCTTTAGAATTTTTTCACTATGAATTAATGCCCCATCAAGCTTTACCTAACTTGTGGATTCTTACAAAGGACTTACTTCAATCTGTTGAGGATCTCTCAACTAAATGCCTCACTTTACAAGTGCATCACTTAGAAAATAAGGAACAAGAGTAAGAGATATAACTGTCCTCTTTTACAAATTTTCTTTCTCAAAAGATGGATATGAAAATGTAAGCACGCAAGGAATTTAAGACTCTCTCAGATATGAAAATGGATGTACAATGGAGTATATTAAAGGCTCTTGAATGCTTTGGGTTTCTTGTATTAAAGAAGTGTGTTAATCGAATAAGGAGATGTTCTTTATAGCATTAATGGCTTCTAGCTGTTGGAGAGAAGCAGATTTGAATCTTCTGGTCATTGGAGCAAATCATGGAGGATATCTTTCAGCTATGTTGATTAGAGCATGGTGTATACAGACTGTAGATAGATCTTGGAAAGAGAAGGATCATTAAATGCACAAGCTTTTCATTAAATGCTTACCTTTATAAGTCAACTCTTGGTAGAAGATATAGTGATGGAAAATCTGCTCAAGGATCAGAAATGATGTCATATTCTGTACATAGATTAGAAAAAGTGGCTGAGGAAAAAGCTGTCAGCCTAGATCTGATTTGGAAGTTGGATTTTTGAAGCCCAGATTTTACGGGTGTTGACCCCTGTAGATTGGGTGTCGACCCTTTGCTCTCTTTTCTTCTCTAAGTTGATTTCCCAGTAGTACTGGTGTTGACCCTTATCATTCTTGATGTCGACCCTTGCTGCTAGATTGTGTTCTGAAATTTAGTGTCAACTCTTGTTGTCTTTGGTTTCGACCCTTCCTGTTGGATTGTATTATGAAATTTAGTATCGACCCTGGCTATCTTTGGTTCCGACCCCTGCTATTGGATTGTGTTTTGAAATTTGGTGTCGACCCTTGCTATCTTGGTGTCGACCCTTGCAACTGGAACACTTAGGCATTTTGAGCTTCACTCTGGTGTCGACCCTTAGACCAGTTTTAAGCATAAATAGTGTTTTGCATGCTTGTGCTAATTTCATGTTTTGAGGGGCTAAAAACCATTGGAAAGCAACTATAGAAGCATATATCTTTTAGAAACATTGAAGCATAATTGTATAAAATCATTTTGAAAACTTTGAATAATAAAATGAGCTCAAAATATTTGTCAATAATCAAAATCAATACGAATTTAAGTTTGAATAACCTTAGGGCTAACAAATTTGAAATAGGAATGAAAGAACTAAAAATTCACCTTCCAAATAAAGAGTGGACTTCTTGATTTTCAAACTTCCATTTGATCACCCTTAAGATTGTGAATTATGATCTCAATCCTCAATTCAAAAGTTTGGAATTTGAGCATAGAATGATGGTTTTGGACAAGTGTATATCACTCTTTAATCTGCTTCAACTTAGTAAGACTACTTTCTCTTTGATCAAAGCTTCAGGACCTGGTTCTAGAGTGGTTTTTGCAACAAAAGTTGAGATATGGTATATAGCTTAAGAAAATGGAAGTTCACAACTAACACTTAATTTTGGCTATCTCTTGAATTCAAAACTTAAACTCTCTTCTTTTCTATCTCTAGCCTTCTCCACTCAATCAATCCTCTTCCTTCTATCAACAATTTGATGTATACATATAGGCAATGCTAGTGGAGAAATGGTGGAAGATAACAATGGAGCATTAATGAAGATAATGGAGCAAATGGAGCACTGATGAAGCACTAATGAAGCTAATAGAAGACAAAAGTGGAGCATTACCTTCAATGGATTAAGCACTAGGCAATAGAGGATGAGTATACATGCATTCAATGCATAATGGGTCAGAAAAATGGGTTGTGAAGCCCCCCACTCGAACCAAAACAAAATTGGTGCAAATTTGTCTTTGGAGTGGTCGACCGGTCAGACAATTGGGTGGTCAATCTGCCAGGGAGGAAATTTTTTGTTTTGCTTCGGTTCAATCCAACTTCTCTCCAGTTGTTCGACGGTACTTAAACACTTGGCCAAAGTAGGCTTAGGGTTGAGAACAAAGCTCAAATTTTATCTTTTTTACTAAGGATTTTGTGGGAAACACATTCTGATTGTCATCATTGGGTAATCAAAAGAAAGCGCCCAAGTCTTAAGGCCGGTCAAAATGGGGTGTCTACACAAATGCTAATAAGTGTCCCTATATATTGTTTAATGTTGAGAAGTATGTATAAAGTGTTTTAAAAATATGTAAACATGTTAAAAAGTGAATGAATTTCAATAAAATACATTAAATTTAATGAAAAATATTTTATATTTTTAATTTTTTTTATCATTTACTTGTGTTCTAAGAACACTTGTTGGACCTTATATATATGTATATATTAGGAAAATTGGATTTTTAATGAGAAGGCCCTTGAAACTCAAAACTGTCATACTATTTTTTTAGAATTCTTATTTTTTAAATAATTAAAAAATCTTCTATTGGTTAACTTTTATTGAATCATTAAAAAAAAGAGAGTAATTAATCCATTTATATCCATTGATTTATGACTTTCAAATGAAAAGTATACTATTTCATTTCAAAATTCAAATTTGAAATGGGAGATTTTCAAAAATATTTTGGAGATAAAAAATCAGTTTGACTCTAATTCAAATTCCTTCATCAAATTTATATATTACCCAAAGATATTTCATAAAATATATATGTATATATATATATATATAAGACCGCGGAAGTAGCAACAAGAATGAAGAACCATGGATTACGAAATCAAAGATGAAACAATTTAAACATAGAATTGGAATGCACAAAACAAAATATAATCCAAATCAAAATATTTAATTAAAACACAATTTTAATTCATTACAGAAAATAACTTGCACTTACAATTGTTGTAATCTGCAAGGATCCTGAATAGAAGAGCAAAACAAGGAAAACCTAACTCAGCAGAACACTCTTTTCTTTTCAAACTAAAAGGTTCAAGAAAATTGGAATCTTCTAAACAATTACAATAGATTACAAATATATAGAAAACCAAATTAACTATGCAGCATGTGAGTTGGCTAAATGATGAAAGCAGCTGGCAGTATTGAGGACTGAGCAGGGCTGTCGGCTACTTTCGGCTGATTGATTAACTATGCAGCATGTGAGTTGGCTAAATGATGAAAGCAATTTGGCAAGATTGAGGTCGAAAGGTATCGGTTACTTTCGGCTGATTGATTAACTATGCAGCATGTGAATAAAGGAATCAGAATAAATATAAATTGACAGCTTTTCTCAAAAGAGTAGTGATTGAAGTCAATTTTATATTTATAAAGAATCCTATGTTGATTATTTCAAGCAAATGGGTCCTGAGCATCATGAAACTCAGGACGATCATAACCAGGTTGATTGGTGGATCCTTCTGAACTGTCTGAACTATCTTCTGAACTAGACTGTTGGGCCGGTGCAGGAGATTGTTCATTTTTTAATTGGGCTTGGGCTTGATCTACTAGGAGACGGGCCATTTGAAGCAATTGATCACTTGTGGATCCAGGTTGAGCAAAATATCTTTGTAATAAGAGAGATTTTTCTCTGGAGGTGAAGAAATGAAATGACATCCAGAGCCAAAATGGAATTGAGCAATTTCATTAATGGTTTGACTTCTGGGGTGACTAGGTTCTTTGTAGAACAAGTTAGCAACATGTGATTTGGTGTACTCAGTTCGAGAGGGTCGAACTTGGTTAATTAGAAGTGGAGTAACTGAAACTGATTGGCTAGGATCATTAGCCAATGCGATGAGTAATCAGATGGTGAATAGTACCAAGAGTATGGTATCTATTAATTATGTCAATGGAATAGGATGGTTTAATTGACTCCAGAGGAGGAGGAACTATGAGTTGATTAGGTTTACTGGAGGAGGGGACCAAAGCCTTAGAAGGAGGCCTTGGGCAGACATCTGTGAATAGGAAACAAAGATTAGCAACCAGAAAGAAGATCTAAGTAATTCTGGTAATAATGTAAATCATTGTAATAATTATGTCATAAAACACGGCGAGCTTGTAACTGTTGGTGATTGATGTATTGGGCTCTTTTAGTAGTTGGCCTAGCTGACTTAAGACGGTTAATCCGACGGTTAACTTGTTTGATCAGGGTTTGGGAATGGATAATTTGGGTTTTAACATAGGAAATATGTGGAGTAGCACTCATCCCTTACCCCCCTGTAAAAATTCTCGGGTAAGAAAATCAGGTAGGGAATTTTGACAACCAGGTATATAGGTAATATCAAAATAAAAATACTTAAAATAGATTACCAACGGGCAAAAATCTGTTTACTAGCAAGATTTTGATCATCTTTTTCTAAAACATATTTAGCAGATTTGCAATCGATTACGTAAGTAAAAATTTTTGATTTAAAATATCATCTTGAAATTTTTGAATACATAAAACAAGAGATAAAATTTCTTTTTAATAGTACTATAATTTAATTGTGCTTTATTCCAGACACCAGAATGAAAACGAACAATTTGTTCAGATGACTGGGGAGTGACTTTCTGAAGGAGAATGCCACCATAACCAATATCAGAAGCATCAGTTTGAATAATTTTGAATGAGTTCTCAGTAGGAATACCAAGACAAGGAAGAGACTTGACATATTGTTTAACTTGTTGAACAACAGTAGTATGAGTAGAAGACCAAGGAGGAGGATTATCCTTTAACCGATCGAACAATGGTTGACAGATTTGCCTAAGGTCTTTATAAAATTCAGCAATGTAATTGAGAGAACCTAAAAACCGTTGTAATTGAGTTTTATCAAGGATTTCATCAGGAAATTTAGATGCAAACTCAATAGAGCGACTAATTGGGAGAATAGTATTATGATGAATATCATAACCTAAAAACCTAACTTTAGTGCGAAATAATTTAATCTTAGGAGCGGATATGACTAGACCATGACTTTTAATAGTATAAAAGAATGCGTTAAATGTTTCCAATGTTCACTAATTGATTTAGAAAAGATTAATATGTCATCAATGTAAACAATAGAAAAATGACTAAATGGGTTAAAGATATCATTCATTATATTTTGAAATTCACTAGGAGCATTTTTAGTCCAAATGGCATGACATTCCATTCATATTGGCCAAAAGGTGTATTAAAAGCGCTTTTATATCGATCTTTAGGATGAATTTGAATTTGCGAAACCACTTTTTAAATCAAATTTACTAAAAATAACAGCTTGATTAAGTCTTTTAATTAGGTCTTGTTTATTAGGAATAGGATATCTAATCCATTCAAGAACAGCATTTAATGGTTTATAATTAATAACTAGGCGAGGAACACCTCGTTCTAATTCAGCATTTTTATTAACATAAAAAGCAGGACAAGACCATGGTGATTTGCTGGGACTAATAATTCTATTTTTTAACAATTCATTAATTTCCTTTTTACACATTTCTAACAATTCATGATTCATTTGAATAGGCCGGGATTTAGTAGGTATTTGTCGTTCATTAAAACCTTTAATATATGGTAAAGTAACTACATGCTTTTTCCTATGCCAGAATGCAGTAGGTAAAGTTGAACAAACAGTTGATTCAAGTTTTAATTTGAAATCATTAATTTGAGAGATGAGAACGGGATCAGTTAACTGTTGATCTATTCGTTTGTAATTAATTTCTTCTTTAAGAAAATTAATATGCCGAGTTAGTCGTTTAATAGTGTGGGTAATAGAACAATCTTGTAATTGATTTAACTCTAATTGTTCAGGTGGAAATAAGAATGTAAATGTAACAGGATGTCCTAAAACATGAGTAGTAATTCCTTCAGTAGAAGTAGTAAATGGATATAATAAAGATATAAATGGTGTACCTAAAATAATCCGATCAGTCATATTTTTGACTAAAACAAATGTAGTTTTAAAGCAAACATTATTTTGACAAACATGTACTTTAGGTAATTTATATCGAATATGCATTTTACTACCATTAGCAGAAGTTAATTTCTCTTGACACTTGTGATAATATTTAGTAGGAAGTAATCCTTCTTGAATGCAATTTAAATCAAGACAAAGATCAATTAATGCAACTAATTCTAATTCAAAATCTTCAATAATGATTTTAATTCTTGAATACCATTTTGCATATAAATTTTATTAAGTAAATTTAATCGTTTATCTTCAAGGTTAGTAGCTTGAGATCGATTATCAAATATGAGTTTAGTTGGATCAAGATGATCGTAATCATGATCGTAATTATGTTGATTCATGAGGTGATTGTGCATTAGGTTGGAAATCATTTAAGTTTTGTTTAAGTTTAAGATTAATAATTTCATTTTCTAATTTATTATCTTTATTTTGAAGATCTCTTATTGTTTGTTTAATTTGATTGATTTCAAATTGTAAGTCTTGAAGTGTAACTTCTTTAGTTTTATTTTTAAATTTTTCTAAAGTTTTAGATAAACTAATGATGGGATTATTAAACTTAGGTTTAGTTTACATTGAAGCATTAGACCTTTGAGCTTATCAATATATTGTTGTTTTAATTGAGGATCATCTAATTTACTAATTAAATCAATTAAAGCAAATTCTTCTTGACTATGTTTAGTAAGACGTAAATTTGTTTAAGGTTTACAACAAACATCATTACATCCTAAGGTAATTTGATTATCAGAATCAGAATTATCACTATTAGATGGGGAATTGGATGTAGATGGAAGTACAGAAGAGGAATCATTATCAGATTGATTTAATTGGAAGATTTCAAATAACTGAATTTTGGATTCATCATTAATTTGGAGTTGATTGACTCTGTCTTTGAGCTTTTGTTTCTCTTTGCATTTATTAGCATAGTGGCCTTTTTGTCCACAGTTATAACACGTAATATCTTTATTAGATTTTGATCTCGGATGTGATTTAGATTTATGATATTTCTTTTTGGGTTTAGTATAAAATTTGTCATTAGATTTGGAGGGTGAATAAGACTTCTTGTATTTATGATAATATTTGGATTTATGTTTTGAATATTTGTGTGATTTCCTACGAGAGGGTGCAATAGGAGGTAGTCCATATTGTTCACAGAAATTTCCTAATTCATATTTAGCTTTATGTTTATCTTTTGTAGCTTTTTGACTAAGTTTTAAATCAATACACATTTTTAAGCCTTCTTTTTGAATAGTGCTAATTATATCACCATATGTTAAATTATCTTATTCAATAACACCAGTAGGTTGACTAAGAACATTTCTAATTTTGTGAGCAAATAAACTAGGTAATCCATTAATAAATTTTTCTTTCCAGAATGATTTAGTACAGTCTTCTCTCAACATAACTCTAGAGGTAAAAACATCTTTATACCATCTAAAATCACTTAAGGTTGGACAAGTAAGATTACTGAGTTGATCATGTATGCGAGAATATATATTAGTTGGGGTACCAATAAAATGTCTAATAATTGTATAAATTAATTGGTTGATACCATCAGGTTGGCAACATCCTAAATTTTCATCAAATATAGGTAATCCTTGATCATCAGTTTGGTTAGCATAGATGATAGAGTCTCGTTGAGTGTCAGTTAAATATTTTTCCAACCAAGATTTGAGCTGACCAAGAAGCCGATAGAGTAATTAAATTTACAATTTCAGGTTGAGTATATTGGGGATAATTAGAGAGATAACTGTTCGAGACCATAGATAAATGATTTAATTTTTGGAGGAGTTGATCTTCACTAAGACCATCAATATTCCATTCGTATAATTTTTAGCGAGATGTAAAATTGATTATTAACATTATTTTCTTCAAATTGTAAATCGGTGAGTAGGCTTAGTATACCAATTCTTGGTAGTTTGAGGATTAATTTTAGGATAGTGTATTTTAAGAACTTGGAATTGTTGAGCTAAGTTATTAATTTCATTGTCGATGTGAGGAAGTAGAATTTGGGTTAATACCAAATTGTTGATTTAGGACGATAATACCTTTATCTTTAGAAGGTGAGGGAGTATCGGTGCTAATTTGGTAAATAATTTTTCAATGGCTTGGACCGTAGATGATTGATCATTTGTAACTAGGCTAGTTCGGGTAGAACGTTTACTAGGTAGGTTAAGTAAAGGTGCATCTAAAGGTTGTTTAGATGATGAAGTGTGAACAGATTCTAAATTAGTTTCTATTTTATCTAATTGTTTACCAATTGTATTTAAACACTGGTTAGTATAATTATTTTGTTCAATAACTTTTTTGAGTTCATTATCATCGCCAGGTAATTTAAAAGGAGAGGCAGGAATTTCAGAACCTTGTTGATTAATAATAATTTTCTCTAAGGGAGGATGACTAGAACTAATTGTAGTGGAAGCAGAAGTTTTCCATTTATGTTTAGTAATTGTAGTAAGTGTGTTATAATATTTTTCTTCATATTCTAGTAAGGGTAATTCAAAACCATATCGAACCATAAAATTATACCATTCTTGAGAGATTTGAGACATTTGAGCAGAAGTATATTTAGCATAATAAGCATGGCGCTGGGTGCGATTAGCTTTAGATTTAAAATCAATAAGTAATTTATCAAGATTGGGAGTAAATTCCTTTTTAATTGTCAATAATTGTGGATTGACAGGTGGTGTAAATTCTTCCATATCAGTTTGAGTCGGAGAGTCAGTTGAATGAACTTCTTCATCAAGGAAATGAGTATGTGTAGAATAAACAGGTTTACTAATTTGAGAAGTTGAGGAATTATCAATTCCTTTTAATTTTGGATTGATTGTAGGACCTATGGTTGGACCGATATTAAGTTGACTATTTTTTCTAAATAGAGGTGTGGTAAATATTTCATCTTCGTTTCTATTTCGCTAGGGACACTAGATGTACTATGTCTAGAGGATTGACTACGGTTAAATTTAATATGAGCAGAACCATCATTAAATTGTCGATATCTTTAATATCTTGTTCGAGGATTGTTCTTGATTATGTTTGTAATTTTCATTAACGAATCCATTCATCGAGTAAATCAATATCTTTCCATTCAATCATTTTAGGAATATTAATTTGGGATACATTAGGACTACCACTTTGGTTAAGAAAAGTTTAATCTTTAGGAGATTTATGCGAGCATGAACATTTAAATTAGTTTGCATACATTTATAGTGAACACGATAAATTAAAGCAATATTATGTGTCTTAGCCATCATATTAGTGAATGAACCATGTAGTTGAATATTTAATGTTAAAGCATGTAAAATATTTGGATCACTTAAACTGAGCGTAAAATCAGGAAAACAATTAAAATGTAATCTTGGACCTTTATGAAGACCAGTTTCCATCATTCCCATTAAACTATCATTATAATTAAGAAAACGAGCATCTCTTAAGCATAATAAAACAGAAGTATTTTTTCCAACAGGTGTAAGTGGATTAAGACCAACTTGAATTAGACCAATGTGAATAAAATTGTAACCATTATCTTTGTGTCTTTTTATTAATTTAGTATCAAATAACTGACAAGTTTCTCGAGGTTTTTCTAAAGCATAAACTTGTTCAATTGTTTTAACATGTAATGCAACTTTAAAAACATTCTGTAGAAATATTGTTCTATAAATTTCTTTGATTTGTAATTTTGGTATATTCCAATCTCTATTAAATTGATCATTTTGTATTTCAACATCTTCTTCATTAATGACTAATCCTTAATTAGGTATGGAAGGTAAAGTTGTTGACCTAGAACTGACTGATGAGTTACTTTTAAATAATCGACTCATTGTTCTTTCTAATTAATCAGTTTTACAGATATCTTAATACATACCCTATTCTTGTCAAGTTACCACAGACGATAATGGTTTAGCACAGACCCTATCCTAAATGTCCACACTGCCTAACTCTAAGGACTTACTCCGGACAAGAAATGGAAGTGGGTGACCCAAAAGTGTGGATAACAGTGATCGATCTCGTGGGTGATTAAGATGGAACCGAAAACTAGATTAATTGAATAAACAATGGAAACGATTAATTGGAAGAAACTAAACAGTTAGAAACAGGATACAACATAACCAGGCTCTGATACCAAGACCGCGGAAGTAGCAACAAGAATGAAGAACCATGGAGGTTTAGACCATGACAAGCTAGTAATCCCAGCTTACTCGGCTTCAAAGACAAAACAGATAATTAATAATGGTAAATGAGGCTTTACAGAAGTAATAATAGAACATAACAATGTCCATTGAGCGGTGCATACATGCAAATTTCACACGTATATAAAACTTAAAACTCCATACATCCATTCTTATATATATATACATATGTAGGTACAACACATCCAGTTAAACTTCTTACATATATTATCCATTCAAAACAAGTCTCCAAAGAACAAAACCAAAAGAACATAAAACACAAGGGTTGACACAACATGGCCCCACTTGAGTCCAAGTATACCTTATCACGGAGGCACTCCAAAGCAGCTTCACAAAAGGTGGATTCCAGAGGTTGCTCTAGACTTGACACTCCATCTGGTCATGTACATATATATAGGAGAATGAGATGAGCTAAACTCCAATGAGTAATATCAATATAAAGTGGCTAAATGAATGATGTTAGCATAATTCAAATCATATCTCATGAGTTTCGAAGCAAATCATAATTAAGTACTTGTCATATCAGAAGTATATAAATCATAACTCATATGTAGTACATCCAATAGCACAAAGCAAAGGGCCTGAAAGCACATCAAAGGGACCGTTAAGGTTAGCAAAGGGACCACATAGGTCTACACAAAGGGACCATATAGGTCAAGTAAAGGGACCACTCGGGTCAACATGAGAGATATTTGTACTTATATAACAAAGGGCCTTGGTATTATTTTCCCTAATCAAGGGCCTTATAAAACAAACGGCTATGGTATTATTTCTCCTAGGCGATGGCTTCACTAAAGGATGCCATAATTACTTTTTAAATAAGACAATCGTTCATTCTTATCAAATTAGCATTTCAAAATAACATTCTTGCAGTAGTTCAAAAATGCATTTCAACATATCTTTACAAAGATACTACTTACAATGGGCAGGCACAGGTGTTGGACCTCGGGTAACCACCTACACAAAACACATAATAAAGATACACATTGAAGTGCACGTTCATAACAAATTGTGTATCTTAATTCAACTCTTTTACATGCATTTGTAGCTTATTTCTTAACCAAGGATGCCTAAATAGTGCTTAAGGATGCCTAAATAATGCTTAAGAATTCCAAAAATAGCATGAAGATGCAACTATGCACATGTGAGTGTTTGCCCCAAATTGCTAAAAGTAGGGTATTTGCTCGAGCGCACCTTTGGTTGCTCGAGCAGTGTGGCCTGACTGTAAATGTATTGGATGGTGTCAGAGTATGCTAGAGCGATCACTTGGTCACTCGAGCTAAATGGAAATTTTTACAAAAATAGTGGAAGCATGCAAAGTGCGCTCGTGCCACGGATTCGTCGCTCGAGCAAACTGGGCGAATTCTGGGTTTTCCAGATTGCTCTTTAAAGTTCAAAAATGTGTCTTTCATATTCAAAACTTGCATGGCTTGGTAGAAATGTGTAGAAGCTCTTTATAAAACATGAATTCATGGAAATTATGAAACCGTATTCTCAAATTCCCTTTCAAATCTTCAAAACAAAGCTCAAAACTTATTTTTTTTGCCATGTAGGTAGTGAATTGGCTTTCTTTCTTTTCAAAACATGATGAAATGAAATGAGAAGTGTGAAATCATGGAAAATCTTGCAAGTTGATATGTATAAGCTTCATGCATATAGGAATTTGTAGAAAATCAAGCTTAACGATGAAGAATTATGCATGCCTGTCCAATTTCAACCCAATCCTACAAAAATTCAAGTGATTCTAGCATTCTTTCCTCAATTACATGCAAATGATCCTACAAGCTTCATGAACTTAATTTTACCTAGAGCTTGAATTGAGATGTTGTTGGCTTAATCTCTTCAATTTCCTTCAAATTCTTCACAATTCTCCCTCTCTCTCTAGAAGTTGAAGCTCTCCTCTTCTCTCAAATTTTTAGCTCAAAGGTTGTAAAATGACGAGTTCATAAGCGTATAGCATATATATATGAGCTTGATTAAGTTAGGTAAATTAAGTAAGATTAAGGCTAATTAATCTAGCTTAAGTTTAATTAATCCTAATCAATTTTAATTTATTTATTCTAATTATTTTGATCTGAATCAAATTTTGATTAAATTTATCATATGATCCTAAATATTCCAATTAGTCTATGGAACTAATCAATTTTGGTTTTTGAATTCGTTTAAGCTTTCAATTTTGAATACTAAGTCAATATTCTAACATATAATGCATAAGCAAACATATACGCACAAATTAAGTATATAATCATGCAATTTTGCTCACTAAAGTATTATATAAAAATAATACGTATGTCGAGGTCGTCATAGTCTCTCCTCCTTAGAAAGTTTGGTCCTCCAAACTTAAGTTAACTCAATTCGGAAACAAATGTGAATACCGTTGTCGCATCTTATCATCTTTTTCCCACGTAGCCTTTTTTCCATAATGTTCTCTCCACTCTACCTTCACCATTGGGATCGATTTGTTCCTTAGTTGTTTTACTTGTCAATCAATGATTTGTATCGGCTATTCTTTGTACTTCATATCATCATCTAAGGCTATTTGGTGGTAGTCAATAGCATGGAATGGATCTCTAAGATACATACAAAGCATTGACACGTGAAACACATTATGCATCTGGTTTATTCCTGGCGGTAAAGCTATTTAATGAGCAAAGGGGCCAAGCCTCTCTAGAATTTGGAAAGGTCCGACGTAGCGTAGAGTTAACGTCCCTTTTCTATGAAACCTTGTTTGCCTTTTCATTGGCGTTACTTTGATGAACACATAATCTTACACTTTGTAGTCCAAATCCTTCATTCTCTTATCCACATACCTTTTCTGTCGGTTCTGAGCAGTCTTGAGCCTTTGTTGAATGATCTTTATCTTTTCGGTCATTTCTTGAGTTCAGACCCATATGAAGCCCTATCACCAATGTTAGTCTAGCAAACTAGAGACCTACACTTCCTTTCATACAACGCCTCATATGATGGCATGCCGATACTAGTGTGCAAACTGTTATTATATGCAAACTCAGCCAATGGTAAGTAAGTTTCCCAACTACCTTGAAACTTTAAGACATACATATGAAGCATATCTTCCAGCGTTTGGATTGTTCTCTCGGTTTGCCCATCGGTTTGTGGATGAAAAGTAGTGCTAAATCTCAACTCCGTGCCCATTGTCTATTGTTGAATTTGCCAAAATCTAGAAACAAATTTAAGATCCCTATCCAACACAATAGCTATTGGAACCCTATATAAGGGAATCTCATCAATGAAGATAGTAACAAGTCTATACGTGTTAAATGAAGTTTTCACAACAAGAAAGTGAGCAGATTTCGTCAATCTATTAACAATAACCCATATAGCATTCATACCTTTAGACATACGAGGTAGACCAACAATGAAATCCATGATTATATGTTCCCACCTCCATTCTAGAATAGGAAGAGATTGAAGTAAGCCTATTAGTTTCTAGTGTTCGGCTTTGACTTGTTGGTATTGGAGGTATTTGGAGTTGTAGTCAGCAATTTATCTCTTCATGTTTGGCCATCAGTATACTTGTTTCAAGCCTTGGTACATCTTGGTATTTCCTAGATGCATGACATTGACTTGTGGGCTTCCTCTATAATTCTTCTTTTCAATTCTGCATCATTAGGGACACAAAGTCTTCCCTAGAACTTCAACACTTGATCTTTAATGGTAAATCTTAGTCTGGGCTTGGTCTCAAATTCATTACATACTTCCTTGAAAAACTGATCTACTTTTTGCTTATGTTTGATTTCCTCAATAATTGTTAGTTGTGAGAACATTGCATCCAACACATTGTCTTGCCCATGATATACAACTTCTATCTCAAGTCTATCTAAATCTTGCAAAAGCTCATTCCGATCTGTAAGCACACATGCTAACGCCCCCATATTCTTTCTGCTATGTGCATCAGCCATGGTGTTGGCCTTACTCAGATGACAATGAATTTACAAATCATAATCCTTAAAAAATTCAAGCCATCATCTCTATCGTATGTTCAAGTCCTTCTGTGTAAAAGAACATTTCATGCTTCTGTGATCCGTATACAAACCCTTGTGAATATTTCAACCTAAACCTTTGTGAGATGCATCACTAAATATTACAAACCCTTCGATTTTTGAAGGTAAAATCAGGACTAGAGCTGTAGTTAGTCTTATCTTCAACTCTTAGAATGCAGATTCCCTTCACATGAATAGTTCTCCTTTTTGGGTTAATTGGGTCAATGGTATAATCTTGGAAAAATCTTTGACAAATCTCTAGTAGTAACCTGCCAAACCCATAAAAACTTTGAATTTCTCTTACATTAGTCGGAATAGGCTAATTGATAATCGCTTCAATTTTCTGTAGATCTATAGATACTCCATCTTTATTAATAACATGTCCAAAAAATGTAACCTCATTTAACCTAAAATCACATTTCTTGAATTTCCCATACAATTGTTTCTCCCTGAGTGTTTGAAGGATTATTCTTAGGTGTTGGTCATGTTCTTCTTTATTCTTTGAATAAATCAAAATGTCATCAATAAAGACTACAAAAAAATTCATCTAAAAATGGTTTAAAGATCTGATTTGTTAGATCCATGAAAGCTGTAGGTGCATTGGTGACTTTGAAAGGCATGACTAAAAATTCATAGCGTCGATACCTGGCTTGGAAAGTAGTTTTCTTTATGTCCTCGGCTTTAACCTTCAATTGATGGTATCCTGATCTTAAGTCAATCTTGGAAAACACTTGGGCTCCCTGTAACTGATCAAACAAATCGTCAATCCGAGGTAAAGGATATTTATTCTTAATGGTTACCTTATTTAGTTCTCGGTAGTCAATACACAGACGAAGTGTTCCATCTTTTTTCTTCACAAACAATACAGGTGCATCCCACAGTGATGTACTCAGCCGGATGAACCCCTTATTGAGCAATTTTTGCAACTTAACTTTTAATTCTTTCATTTCAATAGCTGACATGCGATATGTAGTTTTATATATTAGTTGGGTACTTGGTATTACATCAATAACAAATTCAATTTATCTATTGCGAACACCCCATTTTTGATAGCCCGTAAGGCTCGAGCGCTTTGCTTGGTACACTAGATGATAAAAGTGGTGTTGTGCGTGGTTCGAGGTCTCAATGAAGGGGCCATGTTTAAGCTCTGAAACGATACCAAACCTTCCATATTTCTACTAATTATACCCCATAAATCCATTTTTACACATTGTGTCACCCTATGCTGAGTTTGAAGCAGGAAAACAGGGGAACACATTGAGGCCCGGCCGTGCCTCATTGAGGGTCGGCCATGGCTATTGAAGGTCGGCCGTGCCTTAGTAGTGAGAAACACTATTCTAGGCGGGAGCCCGCCAACTGTCCATTTTTGAAGATATTTATGACCCCTCTTGCTCAAATTCTATGAAAATGACCATATATCTCTATTTTGAGGGTTGGAGAATTTCTAAAAAGCCTCTACACCTTCTTGAGAGCTCCTTCTTCTCATTCTTCTTGTGCAAGTAATCCTTTGAGCAAGATTGTCACCTTAACTATATATCCATAACCATACACACCTTGACACCTTAGCCTAGGGACCTTGGTTGAGCCTTGAACACCATAATTCAAGCTTGAGAGTGTGTTAAGACTTAGTTTGATTCATAAACAAAGCTAACTTCTTTGAGAGGTATAAGCTTGTGATCCTCTCTTTTACTTCTTGTTCTATCTATTGCTATCTAGTTCTTGTAGTTTTGTGTTGTTTTGATTCTCTTCCAAGTGTTTAAGTATGGGTTTGGTGAGCTACCAAAAGGGTAGAGAGAGTTTACACTATTTCTTACACCTTTACCTATGGCTCAAACACTTGCTTCTACACTCTTTTTCTTTGCTTTCTAAATTGATTTTCAGAGTTAAAAAGAGGCTAAAAATCATGCTTTGGGGTTTCAAAAGTGGAGGGGTTAGCCACTCCTCTTTGTTCTTGTTTACTAGACTTGTTTTCTCTCTTTGTGGATTAGCTTTTTAGGCTCTTTTCATATATTTTGAGCCACTATTTTTATCTCTTGAGGGCTGTTTTAGGTTTGTTCTAGTTTGTTTAAATAGTTCATGCTTTGATTAGCTTGATTGTTGTCTCATAAGCTTGCATACATAGTATGCTGAATATTGTTCTTAGCTTTTCTTTATCCAACTTCCATGTTTAAGAACTTCATTTTAATAAATAAACTTGCTATTCATTTCTTTCATTTGAGAATTATTTCAACCAGTTGACGGTTATTCAAAACGTGAACAAGCAATTTATGCTTAATGGCTTAATCTCTACAGAGGTTCATTGTCAATGGCGTAGTCTCTTGTTCATGTTGAGAATCACCTCCCGTTTGACATCTCTCTCACTTAGTGGACGTAACAATCATCTTGGACTTAATGGATTAAAGGATGATAAAGACTAATGAATTTGGCTTAAAATGAACTAACTTACATAAAGAAAATGATTTATATTGCTTGGTGTTCGGCCGGACGTTATGCCGAATCTATTGTGTCAAGGGTTGTCTAACATCAATTCATGATGTTTTGATGAATCTTAAAGCATCTCCACCTCCCTCTTTGAGTTCACTCTATGATAGGAAGGAGGGGTGGTTGTAGTTCCTTTCATTTATTGTTTTTTTTGTCCAAATTGTACCCAATATCAAGTAATCAACTTTCTCATTCATGGTTTTGGAAACAATTCCAACCTTCTCTCGAGGCTTTCCCATGATAGAGGAGTGTGAGAGGGACAAACAGATTCTAGAATAACTCTGTCTGCACTATTTTTACTTCAGAGCACAAAATAGGATTTTACATGAAATTAAGGCACGGTTGGCTATCAATGTTTGGTCAGCAGTATGGATTGTAGAAAGCAGAGGGCAGTGGTTGAAGGTGAAACAGAGCAAACCTAGGCAGACAGAGCTGTTCTTCAACACTGTGCATGCAACCCTTGTGCATCATTGCTTACATCATTATTGTAGATTAATGCTCCGATTATTAGCGGTGTAATTATTATTATTGTTATAATTAGTCTTGTTAATTATTAGTGTTGTAATTATTATAGCTAGTTAACTTAGATTGTTAGTTTACTTCTCATAATCATCCTTGTTGTAATAGAGTAGTTAGCTAGTTAATTCTTTGCTTATTTATTCATTCGGTTTTGTAATAAAGTAGTTTATATCAGACTTTCGAACTTTGATTTGCACCCTCTTGCAAGAGGGCAACTGTGTAATAAGTTGTATATCTTCCAACCCTACGTCTTTCTCCATTTTACTTACTTGCTTACGATGGTTAGAATAGAACATCATTTTTCAAATTAGCATTCTTATGCTTTGCATACATTGCCTTGCATGCATCCAAGGCTTGGCTCATCATGCTAACCCAATGTCAAATGTTCAAATTCATTACTTGAATATGTGCTTTATCGCATGTCTTGAATGAAATCATATTCCATGCCCATAGCTAAGCCTATAAAATACAAAATATGTGCGTTGCGTTAATCATATTGCATTAATTAGGAGTATGCATATTTTTCTTCTAATTATTTTGCTTTGTTTTGGCTTAGAGTACTAGGTGAGTAATTTTATGTTTCAGCATCTTGCATCGAATGTTTGTGTTACCATGTCAAAGCATACTTCCATGAGGCTAAGTGCTTAATTGATATAACTGTTTGGATGCCTGTGAATGAAGGCTAGTTGCTTGAATTGGGATAGTTTGATTAAATGTCCATTTTAGGCCCACTTTTCAAGTAGCAAATTCACAAAATAATTTCAAATAAAACACGAAATCAAATGTTCCAATTATTGCAAATTAGTCTATATTTATGTGTGCGTCACATAGTAAAATAACTAATAATCGGAACAAGAGCATATAATGTAAATAAAAATCACATCATGATTAGTAGTGGCTGATCTTTGATCGGGCGAATATGGTGTTCAATTCATGACCTTTCCCTTTCATACCTAAGTTTATGAGCTGAGACACTTTGGTGATGACGAACTAATGGCCTTTGGCACGAGTCTTGGGTTTCCTAAATTTCCCAAAAATAAAATATTTAGGTGGCGACTATGAAATCTGGCAAAACAGTCCATTTTTGGCATTTGATTCAAACATCGATTTTCGAAAAGAGTTGTCGAATTTGGACTCTTTTGTGTTTTCATTGTTTCACATTGCACTCTGTGAAATTAGATTCAGAACCACAGGAGTCCAAATTATGGGGTTATTCGTCTTTCGAAAGGAGCATGAAAAGTCGAGCCACAGTTTCTAGCGACTCTGTTAGGGATTTAGAAAACTTGACTTGAAACTCATGATGTGAATTTTTATCTACACTTTTATGTTCTTTGCATTGCATTTGCATGGTTGCTTTAAGTCATTGTGTTTTCCATCTGCTATTCTTGGACGGTTTGCAGGAGGCTTATCCAAAAGGATTGCCAAAAGGCTGACTGGTCATGGGCTCTGCCATGTTGGAAACACAACCCTTGGATCTGGATTACCGTTGTACCGCTTGATCCACCTTTCACTTCTCAGTGTTAGGTGTGAGAGGTATATTAGGTAATCTTGCTAAGGTACCCTTTTGACTATTTGACCTAGTTACATATAATGAAGCTATAGTGACTATTCCAACTTAGGACAGGATGCCACCCATTTGCAAGATGTTGTGAAACTCGTTGTTTGAAATAGTGCAGCCTAGATCATGCCAAAAATCTAGGACAGGGTAACCCTTCCCCCTCATATGGGTGTTTTGGTTCTTTTACTTGGTATGTGTTTTCATAGTGAGACTGTACATGATGGTTCATATTAGTATGAGTTTGAGAATAGAGTTCAGTGGAGATTACAATTCAGACGTGTTATGACTATTGTGAATTGGGGCTGAAGTGCTATTTGATTTTCATTATGTTTTTCTTTCTTTCTTTTTGCTAGGTAGTTTACCATCATAGCTTCAGAAAGAGCCGATATTCCCCAGGTTGTGTGGACTCATTTTGGTAGGCTTTGTAAAGCTCAAGACCTTGTTGGTGGTCAACCCGTGCTAGTCTCGCTTCTGCTAGTCACCCGATAAAGAAGGAACAGATAGTCAGTAGCATCAGTACAAAGCACTCTGCAAACACCTATCAATTCTCACCTAATCAGTTCACCAGCATTTAGCTCATCTAGACTAGCAATGGCATAAAATATACCACAACACGCGGAGGAATTCGCTGCCATGATGGTGGCTTTCCAAAGAACCATGCACACTGTAAACCAGAGAATGACTGCACAAGATAAAATTATTGCCGATCTACGACGTACATTTGGGCCATCCGCATCAATCGTGCATCCGATCCTGGCTGGTCAGCCAAATTCGAATCTACCCCCACAGGTTAAAAATCTACCAGTCCCAGATCCTCAGGACTTGTTTCCCCCGACTCCGGCTTATAGGCCTCTAGTTCAACCTCCCTTAGGAATCTTTCCTTTTGATATCAATGAAATTGATCCGGCCTTAGTCAAGATTGCTAGATTGGAGAAAGCATTGAAGAAATCCCAAGGCTTCAACTCGATTCCAAATATTGAAGACGTGTACACTGAGGCTTCGATTAGATTACCAAAGAAATTTAAGATGCCCCACATCAACAGATTCGATGAGAGTGGAGATCCGATTGTGCATGTTCAGTTATTCTCAGATGTATTGAGGCCCATGGGTTTGTCTAGGGGACAGAAGCTCTCATTGTTTGGGAGAACCCTATCTAATGTGGCGGCCATCTAGTATGCTAAATTGGAGGACTCAACAAAGCGGAATTGAGAGGAGCTATCTGAGGCATTTGTCAATCAATATTCATATAACACCCAGCTAGAGATAACCATTAGTGAGCTAGAGGCTACTACCCAGAACCCCAAAGAATCATTCATCGATTTTGTTGCCCAGTGGAGAACCAAGGCAGCTCGAATGACAAATAGACCTGCCGAAAAAGAGTAAGTCCAACTAGTGGTCTAGAACCTTGAGCCAGACATATTGTAGAGAATGGCACCGTTGTCCACATTTGCTTCCTTACATGAGTTGGGGGTCTAGATTGAGAGTGCATTCAAAAAGGGTATTATCCATAGAACAAGCGAACCTGCAAGAAGGCCATTCTCTCGGAGTACTAATGCTAGCAGTAGCATTATTCCATGGCCTGTGGATGTTAGTACTGTTGTTTTAACGACCAAGATGGCTGATCCCTTTGCTATTGGCATAACCTCGTAACCTTCACAAAACACCAGCCCATCCTGGAATCGAAGAGTTTTTACTCCCCTCCATATGAGCCCAACCCACGCCCTCAAGCTATTAATGAAAAAAGGACATCTCAAGCCTTACGATCCTCATCCACTCCCAGACCCATTACCACCCAAACATGTGCTACCATTTACGCCATGAGATCCAGGATCTTATTGACAACAAAGTCATTGCCCTACCCACTAAACCAAATGTAACAACCAACTCACTTCCTGCACACAACCAAGTCCTCCTACCCAGAAACATTAACCACATCCATATACTACCGCCCACCTTCAACCCTAGCACATACATTACCTCATCCTATCTACCAAAATTGGAAGTGCTCATTCCAAAAGGCACAGACATGTGCATGATGGATTTAACACCACAAACCCAATCCAGACTTGTGGCAGTAGAAATAGAGAAAGAGAAGAATGCACTAAAGACAGGGTCGCCTGATACCCATGTCATAGAAAATGCAGTCTTGCTTGCAGAGAAGTACGATCCTAGTTCATACGTTGTGGCCATCGATCAGCTGAAGCCAGCAGTCATACTATCAGACTTTCTCAGTGTCAATGCTATCAGGGAAGGCTAGTTAGGGAAGCATTAGAATGATCAGCCTAAATAAGGCCTAAATGACTTGGTTGACTTAGAAGAGGATTTGGATGATCTGGAGGAGGATCTGGAGGATTTATACTTTTTTGAAGAAGAGGATACATGTAGTATTCAGGTGGGATGGTGGGACCTAAGCCAGCTAGAAACAAGCAATGGATGGTTGAGTGAGGAAGAGTCAGATGTGGAGGAACAGATAGGAGAGACTAGGACAGAAAAAGAAATCACTGCTAATGGCAAGGCAGAGGCTGCACCTCTTACTAAGAAAGAACAGGCACTGGAACAATTTCAAAGGGAAATGATTGAGGAGATCTAGACAAACACAGCTCTGGGGCAGGGAAAAGGAAAAGGAAAAGAGAAAGAAGAACCCAAGACAATAGAAGGTGATACCCAAACTACTAAAAAGGTCGAATAGGAGCCCAACAACCATAAAAGGATGTTAAGGAAGCTTAGAAAATATCAAGATTCAGAAACCAAGACTGTGGTAGAGGAAGAATGGTATGATGATGGGGCGCGTGATGTCAATATGCTCCAAATAAAGCCTGATGCCAGCCCGGCCATAACTGCGGGAAAGTGGTGGGAAGACAATGACCTAAGTCACGCGTACACTGACGAAGGTTGGAAAATTAATACCCTGGATGACAACTGGTATACTGATGAGGTCAATCATATGACCCTGAGTAGTCAGTACTTCAAATCCACAGCATTAGACCTACCAAAGACATCTGGAAAGAAGGCTAAGAAATCAAAAGAGAAGGATGTTGAAGAAAACCTGGTCTTGAAATAGTTCAAGAAGATTCCGGCTGACATATCAATCTGGGGGCTGAAAATGGCTTCTCAGGAGCATAGGCAAGCACTGTTAGAGGCAATGAACCAGACTAAACTGCCTATCGATACAACTGTAGACCAATTTGTATTGTTGGTAATATCTGGGGACATTACGCTGATGATATATTTTACAGATAAGGAGTTACCACCTGAGGGTGCCAACCACAACTGTCCCCTTATATGTAACCTTGGAAAGTCGAAAAAAGTGGATTCCAATGGTGTTAGTGGATATCGGATCGGCGATCAATATGTGTCCAGTGAGGACTACTTATGCTATCGGTTTGAGGCCGGTTGACTTTACACCCACGACCTAAGCCATCCGGGCTTATGACAATACAAGCCGGGATGTCATGGGAATGTTCAAAAGCCATATCCTAATTGGCCCGTCCGAACATGAGGTGGAATTCCATGTCATGGACGTTCCAGCCACTTTTAATCTATTACTGGGAAGGCCCTGGCTACATCAGATAAGGGTTGTGTCATTAACAGTCCATCAGTTAGTAAAGTACCCTTTCAAAGACGGGATTGCCACTGTGTACGATAATTTTGCTATCCATCCTCCGCAGGGAACCATTGCACCATTATTGGAAATCATACATGGGGAGGAGGATGTGTTCCTTTCTAGTTTCTATTTGGCAGAAGCCCAGTTGGTCCAAACCATCATGGTAGAGGGTGATGGAGACTACGTGAGTGCACAATCTATTTACATGATAAACACACAAAGACATATGCCCAGATCGGGACTAGGCCGAAGTGGCAAGCAGGGAGGTACTGTTGCTAAGGAGATCAGTCATAACCCCCATACTTTTAGGCTAGGATACAAACGTACTACTGTAGATTGGCAAAGAAAACGACAGGAATTAAGAGAAAAGGCTAAAAGCAAAGAAGACTAAAAGGCAGTACAAGTTAGTCCACAAACCAATACAGGGAACCTTGAACGGACGTTTTGTTTGCCAAGGGAAAAACTTCCCCTTTTGTGAATTTCCAGAGCCTTGGTATGATTGGGAAATAAAAACAGGGTATTCGGGGTTTGAGATCTTCTTTAGGCACCTGTTACCAAAGAGGAGGATAAACAAGTAGACCTGAGCCCTAGCACAGATCAAGACAAGACTGCAAACCTGGACATCAAAGAGAAAGAGTTGTTGGGAAAAGCGTTGGGTGACCTACTGATAAGTTCTACTGCTGATTTACTATCTCAATGATCGGGGATAACCCAGCAGCAGATTTCTCCAATCTTATCATGGATGCATCTGAGGCTTCACGCCTGGTCTAGAAGTTTGAGCAAGGCGTCATCAACAGTTCTGGATCGGATAGTGAGTCCTGGTCTGATTCCACTGAGTTTGTGGAGTTGGAGTCAGATTCGAGTTCCTCTTAGTCTGGTACTTCTGGGGGTGGTAATCTGAATACCAAAGTCCTGTCCAGGTCATTTTTTAGCTTTTCTTTTGAGTCCACTGTAACTGAAGATCTAGACTTTTTGAATGGGAATGTTGTGGACTTTGCCTACTTCTCTGTGCCTTTGGTTTGTTGTATTGATCTTAATTTTCAAAATTTTGACATAAACGAAGAGGAAAAAATTCCTCGAGTTTTGAAAAAATTGGTTGATCGTGATGAGGAAAGGCGTGTTAAGCCCTGTATAGAAGAAATCGTATTAATTAACGTGGATACTGAGGAAGATCCTCGCTTGGTCCAGACCGAGTCCACGCTGTCTTCGGAGGAACGCGAGCGTTTAATCACTTTATTAAAAAATTTCAAAGATGTTATTGCGTGGTCCTATGAAGACATGCCTGGAATCGATCCTGAGATTGTACAGCAACAAATCCCTCTTAACCCTGAGGCCTGGCCAGTTAAGCAAAAGCTACGCAGAGTTCGCCCAAATTGGGCTTTAAAGATCAAGGAAGAAGTTACTAAACAGATCGAGGTAGGGTTCTTGCTTGTATCTGAGTATCTGACGTGGTTGGCTAATATTGTTCCAGTCCCAAAGAAGGATGGCAGAATCAGAGTCTGTGTCGACTTTAGGGATCTGAATAAGGCTAGTCTAAAGGATGATTTTCCACTGTCGTATATTGATGAGTTGGTAGACTTCACCGTTGGCCACGCACTACTCTCATTCATGGATGGGTTTTCCGGGTATAACCAGATTCTGATGGCACCCAAGGATAGGGAAAAGACCGTTTTCACTACTCTATGGGGCACCTATTACTACCGAGTCATGTTGTTTGGATTGAAGAATGCTTGGGCCACTTATCAAAGGGCTGCAACTACCATTCTGCATGACATAATCTACAAAGAGGTTGAGGTGTATGTGGAAAATATCATTGTCAAGTCGAAAAATCGAGAGGGCCACTATACCACCTTGGGGAAATTCTTTCAGTAGATCAGAGAGTATAGATTAAGGTTGAACTTGTAAAAATGCACCTTCGATGTCACAACAGGGAAAATGCTGGGATTCTTGATTACATAGAGAGGAATTAAGGTAGATCCTTCCAAAATCAAGACCATCTTAGAAATGCTACCACCAAGGACTGAAAAGGAGGTGCACGGCTTTATGGGTAAAGTGCAATTCATAAGACGGTTTATTTCCAAACTAACCTTGACTTGTGAACCATTATTTGGTCTCCTGAAGAAAGGAAAGAAGTTCCAATGGGGCGATCGCTGTCAGGTCGCTATTGAACAGGTTAAGCAGTACCTGCAGAATTTGCCGGTGTTATCATTGCCAGAACCGAGAAAACTGCTGATTTTGTACCTGTCAGTGACAAACTCAACCATGGGGTGTATGTTAGCTTAGGAGTCCGAGGCCAAGGTGGAGAAAGCCGTTTACTACTTGAGCAAGAAAATGTTGGATTAAGAGAGCCGTTACACTCCCCTCGAGAAATCTTGTCTAGCCTTGGTATAGGCTACTCGGAAGTTAAGACACTACCTGTTAGCTTACTCTGTAATCTTGGTTTTGAGATTAGATCCCATCAAATATCTCTTTGAGAAACCAGCACTTACAGGTAGGCTAGCCCGTTGGTTGCTTCTTCTCTCTGAATTTGATCTTACATATGTTACACGCAAGTCGATTAAAGGGAGAGCTTTAGCGAAATTCCTGATAGATCACCCAGTAGAGGGGGATGAAGCAGCGGAGTACTTTTTCCTAGATGAAGATATTTTGCAAATAGAGGAAAAAAACGTGGATGATGTACGTTGATAGAGTAGCCAATCAATACGGTCATGGGATCAGTGTGTTGCTGATAGCGCCTGATGACTCCCATATACCCTTAGCCTTTAAACTCTAGTTCAAAGTATCCAACAACGAAGCAGAATATGAAGCGTGTATTGCTGGTTTAGAAGCCGCCCTGGAACTAGGGGCAAAAAGGTTGGACGTTATTAGGGATTCGAACTTGGTTGTGTCTCAAGCCAACGGAGATTGGCGCGTTAAGGAGGAGAAAATAAAGGTTTACCATCAGGTCTTGGATATGCTAATTCTGAGGTTTGAAAAAACTAATGTTTACCCATCTGCTAAGAGAGAACAACCGATTCGCTGGTGCACTAGCAACTCTATCTTTTATGGTAGACATTCTATTAGGAGTCAAGATGCGTTAGATTATTATTGAACAAAAGTACATGCCGGCCTATGAAACCATTACCGCGATAGATGAGGCTTCAGACAAGAACCCCTGGTATTATGATATTTGGAATTTCCTGGAAAAAGAGGTGTATTCGCCAGGAGCAAATGCCAAGTACAAAAGGGGAATACGACATCTGGCCATTCAATTTATCATCTGCGGAGGCAAGTTGTACAAAAGAGGTCATTTGCGAATGCACAAGCTATGTGTTGAGGAAGAGGAATCAAAGCACCTTATAGAGGCCATTCATGGAGGAGAATGTGGGGCCCACATGAATGGTGTGATGCTCGGCCGGAAAATCCTTAGACAAGGCTACTACTGGTCAACTATGGAAGAGGATTGTATTGGTTTTGTTCGTCGCTGTCACAAATGCCAAATTCATGCCAATCGCATGAACATTTAACCGTTGAAGCTTTACAACATAACTTCACCATGGCCATTCTCTGTTTGGGGAATAGATGTTATCGGTGCAGTCATGCTGAAGGGGTCAAACAAACATGAATTCATTTTAGTAGTGATTGACTAATTCGCGAAATGGGTAGAGGCCCAGTCCTACTCTTTATTGAAAGCGTTGCATGTGGCTAAGTTCATCAAAAACAATATCATCTGTTGGTATGGGATTCCGAATGAGATTATCTCCAATTATGGGTCGCACTTCAAGAAAGGGGTAATAGACTTTCTTGAGAAATATAACATGGCCTTCAATATGTCATCGACCTACAGGCCACAAACCAATGGAGCCGTCAAGGCTGCGAACAAAAACATCAAAAGAATTTTGCAAAAGATGGTGGAAACTTACAGGGATTGGCCAGATAAATTGCCGTTTGCGCTCTAGGGCTACAAGACCTTAATTTGAACATCTACAAGGGCAACCCCTTATTCTTTTGTTTATAGAATGAAAACTGTTTTGCCGATCGAAATTGAAGTGCCCTCGCTATGAGTTATGGCTGAGTGTTAGATAGCAGAGGCAAATTGGCAGCAAAGTAGGTTTGAGGAGTTAATGTTGTTTGATGAGAGAAGACTAAGGGCATTGTATCATGTCCAGGGTTACCAACGCTAAATTGCTAAGGCTTTTAACAAGAAAGTTAAGTCCAGAAATCTTGAAGAAGGGGACATAGTGCTGAAAGACAACCATGCTCCCATCCATGACCCTAGGGGCAAGTTCAAACCCAATTGGACTGGTCCTTACATGATCAAATCAATTTGGTCAAGAGGGGTGGTTATTCTCGTGGACCTCGATGGCCTGGAGTTCGCGCAACTGATCAATATGGACAAGTTGAAGAAATACTACCCCTGAGAGGCTTGCTAGGCCAAAAACCCGAAAGGGTGACCTAGGCAAAAGTTGGAGCAAGAAAAATTAGAAATAAAGAAAAACTGAGCTTGCAAGGTTGAAAACCCTAAAGGGGGACTTTGGCAAAAGTTAGAGTACAAAAGGAGAGAGTTAATACTTGAGTGAACTTGAATCGAACTATGTTAGGCCTGATTCCTATTTTTGGGATACGTAGGCAACTTCACCGTGAAGTTCGGCCGTAACTATCTCCAACTCAACTGTCATGTCCGTTATCCTGATCAGGTCATCTTTGTTCATCACCTATTAGTTCAGTTGTGGTCTTTATTTCGGGAAGAAAAGCTAATTACAGTGCAGAGCAGCAGTGATATGCAATCAAGGGCAGTTATGATTTCTTTTGATTTGGGACTATACATCTTGAGAATTGAATACATGCGTGTCAGGTGGTGATTGTTTCTGAAAATCGTTTTAAAAAGTTTTAATAAAAGTTGATTTTGTTCAAAATTTTACCCTTTTACAACTTGGATAATTTTTGGGACCGAAAGGAAAATTTTCAGTACTCGCAACTTTGATTTTATTGATTTCAACACAAGTGCATTCTCCAACTCTTTGATTTAGATCAAAGTTTCTTTTACATCTTAAAAATTGAAAAGAAAAGATCAAAGTAGTAAAACTAGGGGCACAACTAAGTCAGGTGGTTCTACGCCAAAGACGGTCCAACCTCTACCTCCTCTTCAAGCCAAGCCAAACACTCCTCAAACAGGATGTAACTAAAACTAATGGCAGGGGCCAGAATCTCTCTCGCCCGCTAGGCCGCGAGATACCAGGGCAAGTGCGAGGTATGAACTAGAAATGAAGCTGTGTATTCCACTCCCTCATCTGGATGTATTTGATCATGTTCGAACTAGCGTCAAAACCGGAGAGGAAAATAGAATATGCAATGTATGAGGCCAATTAACTCTACTCGCGACTGTTGGGACATGTTGTAGCTCATCTCAGCTAAATTAAGCCAAGGACAACGCCAAGTTATGTCAGCTTCGGACCGGCTACACATCCAGTCACACCATAGCCCCTCTAAAGGGAAATTAACCAGCCGTTGGTGAAAGAAATAAGCTTTGGCCATGTACTCGGGACAAGGGTCCACTACTTGTAGTTTATCCATACGAAATACCTAGTGAAGGATGAAGAATAAAAAAGATTAAAGAATAGAGAGATGTACGATGAGAGAAAAGTAAGAAAGGCTATGAGTGAAAAACAGAGAATGAGTGTTGAGTGATGTAAGAATCATAAATTAGAAGGGTGGAAAATAATACCTAGAGAAGTAGCGGATTCCCTACCAATCGGGTAGTCTCTCCTCAACGGAAAGCATCTAAACCCATTAAGGTTTTGGCCAGTGCCAAACCTATGCAGCTCTTACCCTCTTTCAGACATTGGGCCACTTCGATCAACCGAATACTAGCTCCACCTAAACTTGGGGCAAGGAGGAATTGTGCAAGGAGGCATAAACAGAGAGCATGTTGTTAGTGGCCTCTCCGAAGAAGGTCACCCCTATCTCCAATGGCAGAAAATAGATGAACTAAACCGGGGATGTCTAGCTCCCTATCATGTGCCAAGAATTGAGCCTTGTGTAATGTTAACCCACACATCCGTCCCAAAGCTTGGGCATGGCCAAAACGAGGCTACAGTACGATTTCTTCATCGCGCCGGGACTACATTAAAGCTTGAAATTCCTCGAGTGTCGGACACACCTCTTATGATCCGAATTAAAATACATGAGTGATCGGGTTCCAACATCGAACAACAACATGGAGGAATGGAAAGCAAAGAGGAGTGCAACTTAGAGGAACAAGGGCATTCAGGCCAAAACTGTGAAAATTTACCTTTTCTAAGCCGTCCAAAGTGGCTATCCAGTCTCGGTGCCTATTGTTGCACAATGTTTCCATCTTGAGAGCAAAATATCCAAGACTTGCTATTCTACCAGAAAAATAGCATGGGAGCACCATTTATAGAGGATGAGAAGGGGCAGTGCATGACAGCTGGACAGCACTAATCGACCTCACACTTAGGCCCGGCCATGCTTCAGTGAAGCCCGGCCGTGCCTATTTAGGCTCGGCCGGGTCTAAATGGTGGCTCAGATAAGTGCAGTTGCAAGAAAAGTTGGCCTTTGTCCTGACCTATTGTGGCTTTGTTTTAAGTCTTGTTTTGTTTGTACTAAGTGTTTTTTAGCATTTTCGAGTTGTTTTCATTTTGTTTTTTTGTTATCGAGTTGTATTTTACATTTTGTTCGATTATGGGTTATTATCCGATTCAAGAATAAATGTAAGAGCAGATATTTCTTTGTTTTGTGTCTTGTGCGACGTTACCATGCAAAGGTTACGCCATTCATCATATGCCATTCATTACATTGTGCAAGGAGATCATTCAATATCTTGTCTTTTATAAACTAGCGGGTCCATCCTCGATCATTGTTTTACAAGGCAACAAAATAAAAGAAAATCCTTCAAAAAATAAAAAAACAAAAGGGTCTATCTGAAGCTAGTCTTTAACTACAAAAAAAAAAAAAAAAAAAAAAAGAAGAAGGAAAACAAAACAAAACAAAACAAAACAAAACAAAAAACAAAAAAACAAAAAGAAAAAAGAAAAACAAAACAAAAACAAAATCGTCATCCTCATCAGTAACCCATCCTCGTCCTATTTCTCCTCGGCTGCGGAGGAGGTGCATCACTGTCATCGCTGGGGCTACGGGTCTGCAAGTCAACCTCCTCTCCCTCATCCTCGGGGGTCATAGACCCGTCAAAAGACTCCGTAGAAGGTGAGTGCTGCCTCGTTCAGCCTCTCCCTCGATCAACTCCCCTTTGGCCCCTCACTGGGCCTTGTCTTCTTCTTCTTCCAATTGGAAGAGATCCTGCGGGCACTGTTGGCGCTGGCTCAAGCTAAAAAGAGTACATGTATTAGTATGGACTAACAAGAATATAAACAGTGTGGCAACAACAGTGAACTATAGATAGAGTATACCTCAATCCCATGAGTGACTAAAGCGATCTGTCTCCTGTGGGAGCCGTATAATCAAAGACACGGAGCCGGGTGTTAAACGGCTCCCCTCGCTAAGATGCCGAGTATGACTGGAAAGAGCATGTCGATAAAATAAAAGAATGAATAAACAATTTAAAAGTAGACTCGCCCGAGGCAAGTAATGGCTATAAATACAAGAGCTTGATTTATAAAGGTATGTAAGAATGACTTCTAGAGACTTAGCAAGCAAGCTTTCTTGAGAGCTTGTCGTTGAGTGCTAATAGTTTGTATTTTTGACTAGCGAGGCTCATATCTGAAGAGTATTTCCAAACCACATTCTCCACAATTGGCGGGAATACTCAAATATATCCATGGAAGGCGTGACCGACGATCCTCCGATAGCCACCGACGCGATCGCCAGGAGACGACCTCACCCCGAATATGCTCGGAAAAACCATCGATCCTAGCACGAGGCGATGCAAGCAACCATGGCATCATCGGCGAGAGCCGCCCGCGCGCCACGACAGCCTCGAGAAAGCAAAGTCTCACCAGCAAGACTCAAGGTTCTCGGCGATCCCCAAGGCGGGTCTCGGCGACCTCGCGCTCAAAGGATTACGTTGAGTCCATATGATATCAACCACTTCAAACCTTGGCGACCACCACCCCATGACCGCGAGAAGCGGTAAGCATCACCTTCGACTACGATTTGCGGCGTCACACTCCCTCACGTGGATCCTCTGGTTGTCACGCCACGCGTACATAGGTTCGCGTCCTTATCGGAGATCATGTACCATCGAACCTTCATCAAACTCGGGTTCAACGACTCGGATCTAACTCTATCCACTATCGCCACCGGAGTATCCATTGGGAAAAATCCGGTGGTCGCGAGTTTTGGTCGCTACCATCGCCATACAATCTCATCATGGGACGATCGTGGTTACATACCTACCACCAATCGCTACGCTTCCCAGTGAGCATGGCGTTATCCGTGGCTCTTCGGCCAAGCATGTTACCTTCGCAAGTAAAATCCGTCGAGGTGCCCGAGAAATCACGGAAGACGTTGGGCGTCAACCAAGCGAAAAGGCCATGGAAGGTTTAGACAGAAGTAGACATCGATGGAAGCGGAAAAGTTTTTTATGATCGGCGTCTCTCGAGCGGTCGACAAGCGAATCGATCACTTTCTTACTCGGCAACCTCGGCGCGTGGACCCCATATGAAATGGGGAATAGACCCGGTCTCGTAGCATCACCTCAATGTCGACCCTCGCAAGCCGATCATTGAAGGTCGGCGATCCTCCGCCGTTGTCGAGGAAGTTGACAAATTGCTTGACGGGCAATCGAGAGGTCACCTATCCCGTGGCTCTCCAACGGTGGTGGTAAAAAGAAGAATGGCACTTGGCGGCGTGTGTCGATTTCACGAATCTGAACAAAGCTTGCCCCAAACGCTTTCCCTTGCCTAGAATTGATCAACTCCGTCGATTCGACTGACGCCACCGCCGCATGAGTTTCCTCGGCGCCTATAGAGGCTACCATCGACGCCATGAATCGGATGATCGACAAAAACGCATTCCTCACTCCAAGAGGAACGGTCATGCCTTTTGGATTAAAGAATTCACTCGATGTTCAAAGAACAACTCGGGCACACTATGGAAGTATACATCGGCGACATGGTGGTCAAATCTAAAGAAGAGCAAAACCATATAGCCGATCTGGAAAAGACATTCGACACCCCAGAAATCTGAGAATGAAGTGAATGCTTCCAACAAATTCTAGGCTACATCGTCAACCATCGAGGAATCGAGGCCAACGAGGCAAGTTCAATTTTAGAACTCTGGTTCTGATCAAAGAAGTCCAAAACAATTCTTTCAAACATTACGCAATGGTCCGTGGAATTTTAATCTGCTCAAGACCTACTCTTCTAACAACACCCCACCGGTGATCCTCATTTATATCGTTAAAAAGAGGAGGGGGTGGCGGCCGCGATATACTACGTGAGCAAAGGCGATGGTGCCTTGAAACACGCTAAAAACTTAGCCACAGGTCATGCGTGAAAAGCGATGCACAAATGGGCTCGAACTCGGACAATATGACATTCGCCACCCAAATGAGTGCTGCCGCGCACTTTGTGGCGATGGATCGTCTAACCAACAGGCGTCGTAATTATGTCCGCATCAAATATTTGTGACTCAAAGTTGGTAATCAACCATTGAAAGGGGAGTATGCGGCGAAGATGAGCGCAATGGCCTATATGAAAACGGCTAGCTCGGGTCGGGCGGTTCGACCATCACGAACTAAACCAAATAACGCGACCAAAATACATCAACTCCGAGCTCAAACAAGTCGGCGGGCTTTTCATTCCTACTCCAAAGACGGCCCCGAGGAGACCCACATCAATATCATAGAATCCGCTCCAAGTTGGAAGGACCGCGTTCCTTTCTTGAACAACTCCGAGAGGATAAAAAAGCACACAAGAAACAAGGCTCTGCGATACTACCTTGATCCACAAGGGGACTTTATAAAAATCCTCTCGGCCCATACGGAATGAGATACATGGCACAAAATTATGTGAAGAAATGTGAACAATGCCAAAAGTTTTCCCCACTAACCCATCAACAGCTTTGAATTCAATCGGTAGCCTGACGTTTGCTCGATGAGCAGATGGGGACTTGATATCGTGGGACAACAAGCGATTTCTAATCGTAGCAGACTATTTCACGAAGTGGGCTCTAACCCATATCGAGATTGAGCATTAAGCGTTTTGTGTGGAGGAACATCATTACAAGATTCGCATTCCAAGAGCATTGATCTCGGATAATAAATACTTATGCCTTACTTTTCTCCTTGACCTACCCCACAAATCCATCTTTATCAAAAGAGTGAAAAAAAACGCTGGCGGTGGGTCGACGGTTGTTGCCGCATTAGGACTGATTACGATTGAAGAACGAAGAGAAGTGCCTTGGCATCTCCAACTGCTGCCATAATCCAGAGAGCAAGGTCCTCCTTGGTCCAACGGGATGGCGGATGGCCTATCAAATAAACATCTCGCATTTTCGCATGATTAAGCTCAACACTTCAAAATCTAACAAGTCTCGGATTCGGGCCTTTAGTGAATGACATCTTAGGGCGAACAAGTCTCGGATTGAGCCCTTTGGTGAATGACATCTTAGGGCGAACAAGTGTGGATGTCACGATGGCCAAAACAAGTGGATGTCACGAAATAAGTCTCGAATGACATCTTAGGGCGAACAAGTCTCCCCCTTTGGTTAGTGAATGACATCTTAGGGCGAAACAAGTCTCCGGATTCGGCCCGCCCGTGGATGTCACGATTGGCGAGAATAAGTCTCCGGAGAGCCTTTGGTGAATGACATCTTAGGCTCGGATTCGAGCCCCTTTGGTGAATGACATCTTCATCGAGCCCCTTTGGTGAATGACATCTGTCTCGGTTGGGCGCCCGCCGTGGATGTGAATGACATCTTAGGGCGAACAAGTCTCCGTTGGGCGCCCCGCCGTGGATTGAATGACATCTTGAATGACATCTTAGGGCGAACAAGTCTCCAAGTCTCCGGTTCGGGCGCTTCCGGGCCCGCCGGTGAATGGCATCTTAGGGCGAACAAGTCTCTTGGTGAATGATATCTTAGGGCGAACAAGTAATAAGTCTCCAAGATAGGCGCCCGCCGTGGATGTCACGATTGGCAGCACCCTTCGTGGATGTCACGCCCTTTGGGGCATGACACCTAACAAGTCTCCGGATTCGGGCGCCCGTGGATGTCACGATTGCGTGACATCTTAAAGCGAATAAGTCTCTGGATGTCACGGTAGTTGAGCGTCCTTTGGGCGTGACACCTAATAAGTCTCCGATTATACCACATTATTTTAATGGCGCCTAAATATTACAATAAAGTGTATCTACATAATAAACGATGCCTCGGCGGATCTGCGGTTTAGATTATTAATCTATTGGCTACAAAATACGGTTTAACGATTAATCTATTCAAATTAGCGATGCCGGCCAGATCTTCGGTTTAACATATTAAAATATTCCAGCGTGTGAACTATGTGGCCAACCATTTGGCCTTTCACGCCGCTATGATTTGGTTAATTGTTTTAACATTGTATAATTACAAAAACAAAACATCACCATAAACTGCGGACGAGACATCAGACATTTAGCATAAATTGCTAACATTTTATAAATACAAAAGTATCAACGTCCATATCATAAACACAAAATAACAAAATAAACGAAAGAAATACTCCAATGGATCGATGTCTACTTGCTCATACGGTATTGGAACATTGAGGGGCAATGCAGTCGCAGCAAGGGCCTTGTGCCAACCATGTTTGAATCGATTCTCAAACTGGTCCACATACTCTTTCAAACCTTTTGACTCGGCACTCTCTTTCGCCACTTTCACCTCGCCAACTCGGCCTCCCCGATGCGGCGCTTTCTGGATAAGCAAAGTAAGTCGTCGGCCTTCTTCTCGCTCTCAACTTATCCGCATCACGAGCTTTCTCAGAAGCTTCCGATTCGCTCTTAAAACCTCGGCCCTTTTCTCCTCCGCTTTGCTCTATAGCGCTGATCTCCTTGATGGCGTCGAGATGGCGCTATCCTACCAGCAAAAGAACAATTCAAAACAAATGAAAGAAAAAAAAAAAGAATACACACCAAAGGCTAACATTGTCGCATCGAATCAAAGCCTCCGTCGAACGGTAATGACAAAGACGGCGACCTCCGGGTCATTAAGCGCCGAGGCATCGCATATTTCTCACCTTCCGAATCACAAAGGGCACGACCACCAACCCACCGTTCGAGGACGTTTGTCACCTTGATCTTCTAACCCGACCTCGGGCTCTCTAGGGCGTTTCTCCTCAACATCCATCCTTATTCGCCGCCTCTCGGCAATTTGCAAGGATTTCGATTCAACAAGAGGGAATGCCGAGGTTCAACGATGGCGGTTCCGAAAGGCCCTCCGCTCTTCTCCTTGCGGCTAACCTCTCCGCATTCGCCTTCTTAGCAAGCTTTGTCGAAACTTAACCATGGACGGAAGGGTCGTTGAAGAGCGTCGACAACAAGATCGTTCCCAACCGACGATCGTCGCCAATACCTCCTCGATTCGCCTCCGAGCGCGAATCGGACCCTTCAAATCCTATCTGCCTAAAATTTTTGAAGTTGGACAAAATCTGCTGACGAGAAAATCTTCCCTTCCGAATCGGTATATTGTCGAAAAGGTCGTAGGCTCGTAACGTGAGCCGCTCTTCTATAAAAAATAATTAAGAGCAATCGATGTCGGAAAGAACGGCCGTTAGTTGAAGTTAGGACTTTTTCAACTCGTTCCTGCATAAGATAAGCCGTGAGATTCAAGAAAATAGGGTATGGCGATACAAATGTACAATATGAGCAAAGGGCATTCCCCTACGGTTCGCCCTACGTCTAGGAATAGGATCGACGCGATCCTCCAATTCCGACCATGACATCATCAACTCGTTTTCCGGAAAGCATAGTGATCAACCGATGATCTGTGTCCTTAGCTAATGCCAAGATTAATACCAATTGGGTTCAGGCGACCCCATTATGATTCTAAAGAAATTTACATTGAAGGATCAAATCAATGGCGAAAAGCGGGTGAAGAGGCGAACTCCGCCTCTGCGATCGACAAAAGGGGTATGACAATCGAGTTTTCTTCCTCTCTCCATGTCGAGAGGCGGTCACCACTAACGATAGGTGCACATCGTCAGAATGGAGAAATGGCGTCTAAAATCAACGACTCGACCGGAGAAAGAAGGTCTCTTAAATACTTCGCCATAATCTATTGATTATAAGAATACGTGACGAGTAAACAAATTACGAAAAGCGAGTCGAGAAGAGGAAAACTTACAAAAATGAAGAATATCGCAGATGGAAGGATTGCAAGGATGAATCGAAGAAGCGGCCAGCGTCATAGAACCCGAATCCGAAGGATACGCTTCAAGTCATAATGAATAGGCGATTCAGGAGGGAGTAATTAAACAAAAATAAATCTAAAGCCCCAAGAACTTCGGTTTGTAGTATTTGAAAATCGAGCCAAGCACCTCGTCCAAATGCCGTTGACAAGATGCTTGGGGGGCAATTCCCGATAATCAAAGACAGTTCGATACTTAATCGGAGCCGGGTGTTAAACGGCTCCATTCTGCTAAGATGCCGAGTATGACTCTCGGCCGAGTATCCGGAAAGAGCATGTCGGATAAAATAAAAGAATGAATAAACAATTTAAAAGTAGACTAATGGCTATAAATACAAGAGCTTCAGATTTATAAAGGTATGTAAGAATGACTTCTAGAGACTTAGCAAGCAAGCTTTCTTGAGAGGAACTGACTTGTCCGTCGGAGTGCTAATTCCGGCACCCCCGACCGGAGTTTGTATTTTTGCAGGTGACTAGCAGAGGCTCATTGGCGTCTTCCGGGATCTGAAGAGTATTTCCAAACCACATTCTCCACATCTCCTATGTACCATAAGTAGCAGTCGATCGATCGTTCGGAGGAGGTCATCAGCATACGCCCGGGGTATCTGCAAAAGGAATAGAATTTTGAGAAAGGTAGACAGAAGTAATAGAGAACAATGAACATAAATGGTAGAAAACAAAACAGGATAAAGTGCAGTGAGTAGAAGCATAAACAAATGTGTACCTGCTCGATGCTAAGAGTGAACGCTAGCCTGCGGGTTCTCTCCTTGATATGCTCAAGGGGGATCTGCTCGATCACTCAATCTGGACACATGTTCATGATCTCAATAGGAATCACGGGAAATCCAAGAATGAGAGCAATGACAGGGGCATCTCCAGCGGGGGCATCGCCAGCCGTAACAATAGCAGTAGCAACCTCCGGAACAGCGCGCACCACGCCTAAGGTAAGAGGCGCCATCACCCGAGTATGTAAGAAGGTGTTGAAGTCACCGAGCTCATGATGATGATCACCATCCTCTCCCAACATTAGGAGTTCGATTTGAGGACCGTCCTGAAGCTCATCAACTACCCTTCTGACTGAAGGAGGAAGATGTGGAATGTCGAGGTCAGTGATGCCTCGTGTTTGGCGGATGAACCTCTTCCCTAAAGAGTAAGCTCGCCCAAAGGGGGCCTCAAATAGAGGCTATATGGTGGAGGCATGCCATGTAGCGACATAGGCCGTCCTTGACACTTGGGGAATGCCTGCCCAAGGATACAAGTCAACCAGTGGAAGCAGATGTCAGATATTAGAAATCTTTGCAGTATGAGAATGATAGTACAGTATAGAACCAACAGTACGAGAATAACCGTGTAGTATGGGAAACAGTGTAGTATGCTTTTAATATATAAAAGTTAAAGGTTGATATTTTGTTACCTGATCTGCAGTGATCGTGTCAAAGAAGCAGCGAAAATAGGAGAAGTCTCGTTCTATACGGCGGCGACATACAAATCGGGAGTTGTAGTACTGGGAGTGGGGTACTAACAACTTAATCGGCCTCACTGGGACTGGAGCTAGAGAGGTGAAATATGTGTAAACTCAAAGTTGCGAGAAGAAAAAGATGGATGAAGCAAATGAGTAGAATAAACAGGAAATACAAAGCAAAGATGAATAGGAAATACAAAATTGAACAAAAGAAAATATGAGGTGTACCTCCCAAACTCTCCAGTAGCGGTCGAGTGAATCCGCCTTGCGGCAGGATACAGAGCTCATATAGCAGTACAAGGTGGCCAAGCCGGCGCCACCCCAGTCATACTCAATCACTTGTGGTAGGTGCACCAGTGCCCCCAGAAGATATAACCCTATGGTATTTTCTCTATTCACAAACAAGGTAGTACCGAGGAGATACATAAGCAAGCCGCGGGTGTACTAGGTGACCTCATCTGTAGTAGGGGGTTGGGACTCAAAGAAATGATCAAAAAACCAACTATACCTCACCATCCCGTGACTTGTGGTGTCCGAGATCGCCCCGAGAAGCTGACGCTGTGTGGCTCTCTACTGCGTCATGTTAGGATCACATAGGATCGGGCCGCCAACCCTAACCCGTAGGCTAGTAAGCATCGAAAAGTTGTACAGGGTCAGAGTTAGCTCCCCGATCGATGAGAAGTGGAATGAGTCTATAGTGTCCCACCATCTCTCTATCAGGGCCTCGTACAGCAGCAACTCGGCCCTCATCTGTATGAGCCTTGAGTAAAAGGGCCCAAAGCCGGTGGTATCAACCAGTGCGCGGACCTCTGTGGGCAGTCTATCATACCAGCGCTGGGGGCCGGATATGGATCCGTAGCCGCTAATCCTCCTGGCTATCACCTGTAAATGAGGAGTGTATGAAGTATTAACTATTGGTCTACTTGTGAGATTCAACAATGTATCAAAAACAAGGAAAAGTTGTTTATAGTGGAGGCATCGGCGGGATGTCCTCATCTGTCCCGGGGATGAGGCCATCAAATCTTAAGATACCGTCTGGGGCCGGAACATGTGTACGTAGCTAGTAAGTGGCTTCATCGAATGGCCTGTCAATGAGGGGAGGTAATGCGGGAGTTTCTCGGCCTCCGTATCTGTGCCTAAGATGGCTCCAATGCTAATGGTGGGGTCTGGGATAGGAACCTTGTCACCAGCCACAGAGAAAAGTGGAGGAAGTAAAAAAGAAAAAGAAAAAGTGAGGGGATGAGTGAAAATAGGTGAAAATCTCAAAATTCAAACCCTAGGAGAGAAGGAGTGAAAAAGTTTTGGAAAATCAAAGGGGAATAGAAAGAAAGTGTGGGCAAATGTGAGAAAAACCAAGGAAAAAGCTCAAACTCCACCAAATCAAATTTTGTTTAGTTCAAAGTATAGAGGAGCGGAAGGGTTTCAAAGAAAAAATGGTGAGGGTTGTTGGGTACTTCAAGGAAAGGGGAAATCTAGAGAAAGAGGGAGGTTAGAGAGAGAGAGAGAGAGAGGAGGGAGTTTCAGATGAGTGGGTGTGAGAAAATAAGGGTTTGAGTTTGTTTTAAACAAACATATCGCGTGGAATGCCCGAAACTGCCCCTGCCGCCATCGAAGCTTGGCCGGCTATCGTGACGCCTGGCCATGCTTCATTGAGGCCCTGCGAGCTCTCAGTGTAAACTTAGTTTTGTTTTGTTTTTTTGTTTTTTTACTTTATTTTATTTCTTGTGTCATGGATCTTTAATCTAAAAAGAAAAAGAAAAAGAAAAGAAAAAAATGAGTTGAAAAGGAAGAGAAGAAGGAAAACAATGAAAAAAAAAAAAAAAAACAAAGGAACAAAGGAAAATAAGGGAAGAGAAAAATCAGTGGTTAAAAAAAAAAATTCGAAAAAGAAAAAGAGAGAAATTTTGTTCATTTTATTTTATTTTGTTTTATTGTGTAGATGCATAAGTTGATTTATTTGTTCCTTGATCCAAATTGTGTAAACTTAGTTATTTAACTCATAGTTTAACTTATGATTTGATTTGATTTGTTTACAAATTTTAATTAGTTTGAACTTATTATTGTTTTGCCAGAATCATAGTTCATTCCGTTATTTCACAAACAAACGATATTGCATGTATGGTTCATTCAGAGGAGTTCCAGATAAAATCATTCGTGCCACAATAAAATCATCATCCTTTTTACAATCAAATTGGAACGCGGTGTGTTGTGTTCAAATTAAAGCCCATTGTTTTGACACATTGGCAATTTTGTTTTCACTTTACTGTAGCACGTTGTTTGTTTTGATTTTAAGCATCTCTGTGTAGAATCCGTGTTTACATCTAATTAACGTTTATGCATTGTGTCTCGTTTTGAATTACCTCCATGGACCGTATTTTTCGAGGCCTTCTTAGAGGAGGGGGAGGGGACTTAGTTTTGCTTTACCAAATTCTGAGAATTTGTTTGTTCTTTTGTCAATCCAATCTCTCATCCTCTCGCGTGCGACGCGTTAGGATTGTTTACCTCGATTAAAAACAGTAGGTGCGCTTGTTCACACCACCTCTCCTCCTCTCACGTGTGACGCGATAGGATTGTTTACCTCGATTAAAAACAGCGGGTGCGCTCATTGTTCACACCACTTCTCCTCTTCTCGCATGCGACGCGTTTGGATTGTTTACCTCAGTTAAAAACAACAGGTGAGTTCGTTGTTCATGCCGCCTCTCCTCCTCTTACGTGGGACGTGTTAGGATTGTTTACATCAGTTAAAAACAGCGGGTGCACTCGTTGTTCACACCATCTCTCCTCCTCTCGCGTACGACGCCTTTGGATTGTTTACCTTGGTTAAAAACATCGGGTGCGCCTGATGTTCACATCACCTTTCCTCCTCTCGCATGTGACGCATTAGGATTGTTTATCTTGGTTAAAAAACAATGGGTGCGCTCATTGTTCACACCACCTCTCCTCCTCTCGTGTGTGACACATTAGGATTGTTTACCTCAGTTAAAAACATCGGGTGCGCCTGGTGTTCACACTACCTTTCCTCCTCTCGCGTGCGACATGTTCGGATTATTTACCTTGGTTAAAAACATCGGGTGCGCCCAGTATTTACAACACCTTTCTTTCTCTCGTGTGCTATGCGTTAGGATTGTTTACCCCGGCTAAAAACAGCAGGTGCGCTTGTTCATTCACACCAATCTTTCCTCCTCTCGCGTGTGACGCGTTAGGATTGTTTGCTTCGATTAAAAACATCAAGTGTGCCCGGTGTTCACACCACCTTTCCTCCTCTCACGTGTGATGCATTAGGATTGTTTACATCGGCTAAAAACATCAGGTGCACCTGTTTGTTCACACCACCCTTCCTCTTATCGCGTGAGACACGTTAGGATCTGGGTTGAAACCTTGAGTGCGCTCGATGGTTACGTCGCCCTTCAGCCTTTCTACGTTAGGCGTAGTTAGGTCTGCATTTTCTTACATCCTTTCTATGTGAGATGTAGGTTTGTTTGTGCTTTCTTTGTCCTTTTCACGTGAGACGTGTCTGTTTATTCACTTCTTTCCATGTGAGACACAACAGTATTTGTTTTGCTTTGATTTAGGTTTTCGTTCAAACGTTGCATTCTTGTCTAGATTGTAGCATTGTTTCATTGCTTCATTTACATTATGTTTCATTGCATGATCATAAGTTATTTGTTGCATGTCATGTTGCATTTTGCTCTCGAGTTCAATCTTTGCATTTATGTCTTGATTTCTTGCCCAAGCCTTACGCCCTTGTCAAATGGGTCATCTCTAGGCTTTGACATTCACTGACATCACTTTACGATTTTGAACTCTGTCAAAGAGGGCCAACTGAGGACACCTCATTTTTGACTGCCCGCAAGGCTCGAGCACTTTGCTCGGTACACTCAATGATAAAAGTGGTGTGGTTCGAGGTGTTAACAAAGGGGAAAAGTTTAAGCTCCGAAACAATACTAAACCTTTCATATTTCCACTGATTATACCCTAGAAATCCATTTTTACACATTGTGCCACCCTATGCTGAGTCTGAAGTAGGAAAACAGGGGAATACATTAAGGCCCGGCCGTGTCTCATTGAGGGCCGGCCGTGCCTCATTGAGGCCGGCCGTGGCTATTGAAGGCCGACCGTGCCTTTGTATCGAGAACACTGTTCTAGGTGGGAGCCCGCCAACTGTCTATTTTTGAAGATATTTATGATCCTTCTTGCTCAAATTCTATAAAAACGATCATATATCTCTGTTTTGAGGGTTGAAGAATTTCTAAAAAGCCTCTACAGTTTCTTGAGAGCTCCTTCTTCTCCTTCTTCTTGTGAAAATAATCCTTTGAGCAAGCACATCACCTTAACTCTATATCCATACACCATATACACCTTCACACCTTAGCCTAGGAACCTTGGCTGAGTCTTGAACACCAAAATTCAAACTTGAGAGTGTGATGAGACTTAGTTTGACTCAAAAACAAAGCTCACTTCTTTGAGAGGTATACGCTTGTCATCCTCTCTTTTACTTCTTGTTCTATCTATTGCTATCTAGTTCTTGTAGTTTTTGGTTGTTTTGATTCTCTTCCAACTGTTTAAGTTTGGGTTTGAAAAGCTACCAAAAAGGGTTTCTTACACCTTTACCTATGGCTCAAACCCTTGCTTCTACACTTTTTTTCTTTGCTTTCTAAATTGATTTTCAGAGTTAAAAAGAGGCCAAAAATCATGCTTTGGGGTTTCAAAAGTGGAGGGGTTAGCCACTTCTCCTTGTTCTTGTTTACTAGCCTTGTTTTCTCTCTTTGTGGATTAGCTTTTTAGGCTTTTTTCATATATTTTGAGCCACTATTTTTCATCTCTTGAGGGCTGTTTTAGGGCTATTCTAGATTATTTAAATAGTTCATGCTTTGATTAGCTTGATTGTAGTCTCATAAGCTTGCATACATAGCTTGTTGAATATTGTTCTTAGCTTTTCTTTAACTAACTTCCATGTTTAAGAACTTCATTTTAATAAATCAACTTGCTATTCATTTCTTTCATTCGAGAATTATTTCAATCGGTTGACGGTTATTCAAAACGTGAATTAGCAATTTATGCTTAATGGCATAATCTCTACGGAGGTTTATTGTCAACGTCGTAGTCTTTTGTTTATGTTGAGAATCACCTCCCATTTGACATGTCTCTCACTTAGTAGACATAATCTTTAGTGGACATAACAATCATCTTGGACCTAATGGGTTAAAGGATGGCAAAGACTAATGAATTTGGATTAAAATGAATCAACTCACTTATAGAAAATGAGTTATATTGCTTGAAGTTCGGCTGTACGTTATGCCGAATCTATTGTGTCATCGGTTGTCTAACATTAATTCATGATGTTTTGATTAATCTTGAAGTGTCTCCACCTCCCTCTTTGAGTTCACTCTATGATAGGAGGAAGGGGTGGTTGTAGTTCCTTTCATTTATTGATTTTTTTGTCCAAATTCTACCCAAAATATCAAGCAATCAACTTTCTCATTGATGGTTTTGGAAACAATTCCAACCTTCTCTTGAGGCTTTCCTATGACAGAGGAGAGAGAGAGGGACAAACAGAGTCTAGAATAACTTTGTCTGTACTATTTTCACTTTAGAGCACAAAATAGGATTTTGCATGAAATTAAGGCATGGCTGGCCCTTTTGGGGCTTGGCCGGGCCTCATTGAGGCACGGCCGGCCATCAATGTTTGGTCAGTAGTACGTTTTGTGGAATATAGAGGGCAGTGGCTGAAGGTGAAATAGAGCAAACTTAGGCAGACAGAGCTGTTTTTGGACATTGTGCATGCAACCCTTGTGCATCCTTGCTTAGATCATTATTGTAGATTAATGCTCTGATTATTAGCGTTGTAATTATTATTATTGTTATAATTAGTCTTGTTAATTATTAGTGTTGTAATTATTATTATTGTTTATTTGTAATTGTTATAGCCAGTTAACTTTTATATAATTAGTTTACTTCGTATAATTATCCTTGTTGTAATAGAGTAGTAGCTATTAATTCTTTGCTTATTTATTCATTCAGTTTTGTAATTATTAGTTTAAGTCAGACTTTCAGACTTTGATTCGTACCCTCTTGCACGAGGGCAAATGTGTAATAAGTTATATGTCTTCCAACCCCACGTCTTTCTCTCTTTTACTTACTTGCTTACGATGGTTAGAATAGAGCATCATTTTTCAAATTATAATTCTTATGCTTTGCATACATTGCCTTGTATGCGTCCAAGGCTCGGCTCATCATGCTAACCTAATATCAAATATTCAAATTCATTACTTGAATATGTGCTTTATCACATGTCTTGAATGAAATCATATGCCATGCCAAGTCTATAAAATACAAAATGTGTGTGTTGCATTAGTCATATTGCCTTAATTAGGAGCATGCATATTTTTTTTCTAATTATTTTTCTTTGTTTTGGCTCAGAGTACTGGGTGAGTAATTTTATATTTTAGCATCTTGCATCGAATGTTTGTGTTACCATGTCGAAGCATACTTTCATAAGGCTAAGTGCTTAATTGATATAACTGTTTTGATGCTTGTGGATGAAGGCTAGTTACTTGAATTAGAATAGTTTGATTAAATGTCCATTTTAAGCCCACTTTTTCAAGTAGCAAATTCACAAAACAATTTCAAATAAAACACGAAATCAAATGTTCTAATTCTTGCAAATTAGTCTATATTTGTGTGTGCACCACATAGTAAACTAGCTAATAATTGGAACAAGAGCATATAATGTAAATAAAAATCATATCATGATTAGTAGAGGCCGATCTTTGATCAGGTGAGTGGGGTGCTCAATTCATGACCTTCCCCTCTCGTACCTAAGTTCCCTAGCTGAGACACTTTGGCGATGGCGGACTAATGGCCTTTGGCACGAGTCTTGGGTTTTCTAAATTTTCCAAAAACAAAATATTTAGGTGGCGACTCTGAAATCTGGCAAAGCAGTCCATGTTTGACATTTGATTCAAACATCAATTTCCCAAAAGAATTTCTAGATTTGAACTCTTTTCTGTTTTCATTGTTTCACATTGCACTTTGTGAAATCAGATTCAGAGTCACGGGAGTCTGAACTATGAGGCTATTCGGCTTTTCTAAACACCTTATTGCTTAATTGACAAGTGAGTGAGGTATAACTCATGCTTTGATACCAAACTGTTATGACCCAAACCCACCCCTAAAGGTTCAGGCCATGAACGGCCAATAGTCCCAGACTAACTAGCCGCAAAGACAAATTAGAAAATTAATAATAATAAACGGCGCTCTGTGAAAGCAATAATGGAACATAACAATATCTATTGAGTGGTGTATACATGCAAATTTCATAAGTATATAAAACTTAAAACTCCATACATCCATTCTTATATATATATATACGTATGTAGGTACAACACATCCAGTTAAACTTCTTACATATATTATCCATTCAAAACAAGTCTCCAAAGAAAAAAAAGCAAAATGACATAAAACGAAAGGGTTGACACAGTTTGGCTCCACTTGAGTCCAAGTACACCCCATTACAGAGGTACTCCAAAGCAACTTCACAAAAGGTGGACTCCTGTGGTCACTGTAGACTTGAGGTTTCATTTGTTCACCAAGATATACATAGGGGAATGGGTGAGCTAAAGTCCAATGAGTAATACCAGTATAAAGAGGTTAAATGAATGATGTGTAGCATAATTCAAGTCATATCTCATGAGTTTCGAAGCAAATCGTAATTAAGTACTTGTCATATCAGAAATACATAAATCATAACTCATATGTGGTACATCCAATAGTGCAAAGCAAAGGGCCTGTAGGCATATCAAAAGGACCATTAAGGTCAACAAAGGGACCACATAGGTCTAAACAAAGGAACCATATAGGTCAAGCAAAGGGACCACTCGAGTCAACATCAGAGATCTCTGTACTTATATAACAAAGGCGCTCGGTATTATTTTCCCCGAGCAAGGGCCTTATCAAAAAAAGGGCCATGTTATTGTTTCCCCTAGGTGAGAGATTCACTGAATGATGCCACAATTACTTTTCAAATGAGACAATCGTTCATTCTTATCAAAATAGCATTTCAAAATAACATTCTTGCAGTAGTTCACAAAGATACTACTCACAATGGACAGGCACAGGTGTTGGACCTCGGGTAACCACCTACACAAAACATATAACAAAGATATACATTGAAGCACATGTTCATAAGAAATAGCGTATCTTAATTCAACTCTCTTATGTGCATTTCTAGCTTATTCCTTGACTAAGGATGCCTAAATAATGCTTAAGAATGCTTAAAAGGGCATGAGGAGACAAATATGCATATGTGAGTGTTTGTCACAAATTGTTGAAAACAAGATGTTTGCTCGAGCGTACCTTTGGTCGCTCGAGCAATGTGGGCTGACTGTAAAAGTACTGGATGGTGTCAAAGTAGGCTCAATCCATCACTTGGTCACTGAAGCCAAGCGCAAATGTCTGCAAAAATACTGGGAGCATGCAAAGTGCGCTCAAGCCTTGGATTCGTTGCTCAAGCGAACTGGGCGAATTTTGGGTTTTCCAGATTGCTCTTTAAAGTTCAAAAATGTGTCTTTCATATTCAAAACTTGCATGGCCTTGTAGAAATGTGTAGAAACTATATGTAAAACATGAATTCATGGAAATTATGAAACCATGTTCTCAAATTCTCTTTCAATTCTCCAAAACAAAGCACAGAACTCAATGTTTTTGCCATGCCTGCAGTGAATTGACTTTCTTTCTTTTCAAAAGATGATAAAATCAAATGAGAAGTGTGAAACCATGGAAAATCTTGCAAATTTATATGCATAAGCTTCATGCATGTAGGAATTTGCAGAAAATCAAGCTTAAAGATGAAGAATTATGCATGCATGTCCAATTTAACCCAATCCTACAAAAAATCAAGTGGATACTAGCTTTCTTTTCTCAATTACATGCAAATGATCCTACAAGCTTCATAAACTTAACTTCTACATGAGTTATTTACAAGAATCATGGGTGATAATCTTGCCTAGAGCTTGAATTGAGATGTTATTAGCTTCATTCAAATTCTTCACAATTCTCTGTCTTTCACTCTCTCTAGAAGTTGAAGCTCTCCTCCTCTCTCAAATTTTCAGCTCAAAGATTGTAAAATGGTAAGTTCATAAGCCTATATCATATATATATGGGCTTGATTAAGTTAGGTTAAATAAGTAAGATTAAGGCTAATTAATCTAGATTAAGTTTAATTAATCCTAATCAATTCTAATTGATTTATTCTAATTATTTTGATCTAAATCAAATTTTAGTTAAATTTACCATATGATCCCAAGTATTCCAATTAGTCTATCGAACTAATCAATTTTGGTTTCTAAATCCATTTGAGTTTTCAAATTCGAATTCTAAGTCAATATTCTAATAAATAATCCATAAGAAAACATATAGACACAAATTAAACATATAATCATGCAACTATGCTCACTAAAATAATATATATAAATAATACGTATGTCGGGTTTGTCACAAGTGCACTCTGCAAAATAAAATATTTACCATTAGTTTCGATAATGCAACATTTTACAATAAGATTGTAACCCATTTGAAATCAACTTTACAATTACTTGTTGGTGGTAATATATTTCATGTTCGTTATTGTGCCCATATTTTAAACTTGATTCTTAAAGAAGCTATGCATGTAGACTTATGTATTGATAATAAAAAATGTTGTTGTTACTATTATGTCTTCTACTAATTGAATTTCGGAATATAAAAAAAATTGTCAATGAGAATGTATTGCATTTAAAAAAATCAATTTTAAATATAAGCAGCAGGTGGAATTTAACATATAATATGCTAAAAAGAGCTTGTAAACAAAGAAAGGCAATAGATTTATTTTTTGCAACAACATTAATAGGAAGAGTATTGACTCTTACAAAACTTAATTGGCACCAAGTTAGTCTTGTATAAAGATTTTTAAAATTTTTTTGATATTGTAACAAAATTATTTTCTTATATATATATATATATATTCCTACTTTACCATTTATTTTACATATGTTAGTAGAAATAATGAAATTTGGTAAAATATAGGGGTAATGAATATTATATAACTATTATTAGTGCAATGAAAGAAAAATTTGATAAATATTTTGATCCATTGCCTTATCTTTTAGGTTTAGCGATAATAATTGATTCTAAATGTAAAAAAATTGGTTTACAAGAATTTTTAGAACGTATTTTTGCTGATCAAAAACAATTTGCCCCTATTATGAAAACATGCAAAACATTATTTGAAAAATATAGGGTAGATGCATATACAAATACACCTATACACACTACACGAAAAGCCTCATCTCGAGGCGGAAGATTAAGTATTTTTTCAGCAATAAAAAGTAAAAGTGTATCTCAACATACAAGTGTAAGTAGTTCGGAACTATAATGCTATTTGAAAAGGCCATCAGTGGACGATTTCGATAATTTTGACATTTTGGATTGGTGGAAATAAAATGAAATTATGTAACCTGTGTTTTCACAGATGACCTGTGATATACTAACCGTTCTTATTTCTATAGTTGCTTCAGAAACAACTTTTAGTGTAGGTGCACGAGTGCTGAGCGATTATTGCGCCCCAAATGGTTGAGGCACTAATGATATCCAGAGATCATATGCATGCGCCTACGAGAAGAAAAAATTTTTAGTGAAAAAGAGACAATTCAAATTGACTTGGATGACAGATCTTTAAGCAAAACGAGTGAATTGTCTGTCTCCTTCGGATGATTGATCAACAATTTATTTTTCACTATTTTATTTCGTTGTTGTTTTGTATTACATTATTGAGGTGGAATTAATGAAAATGATTGGTAGGATAGTAGGAGCCAACTTAATTAGGATGTACTTGACTAATAGTGATGCAATTGTTCTACTATCATTAATAATCTACATCTATTTTGTTTAATGATATAAATTTTTGTAACATTTTATTTTATTTTGAAACATTATTCAATCAATAAATGCTATCTATTTATTTTAATGATTGTAATATTGCTAGTTTCATTTTGATGTATATAAAATTATTAATTTCACAAGATGAAAATTACATAATTTTGTACTTTTTAAGTCATAAGTTCATAAGCAAAAAAACATAATTAATATTGTGGGAGCCAGATAAAAATGGATGTAGATAGGCCGAATACACATTTAGATAATCGGGACATGTACTCGCCCCCGTCTTGTACGTTCTGGATGCCGAATAGCTTAGTCGGCCATAAAGCTAGCTGAACGAGGGGCCAATTGGAAGTCGGGTTACGACAAAAGATGGGCCGAGTGAACAATCACACAACAGATTAGTAGTGGGCCCCATGGTGAGGACTATGAGTGTATATAAATAGAAGAACAACAACCAAAGAGAGGTATGTGAGAACTATTACGCTTAACTTAAGATACAAGTAACTAAGAGAGCATACACTGACTTAACCGTCAGAGTGCTAATTCCGGCACCACCGACCGGAGTGTTCATTCCTTTTTAAGTTACTAGCTAAGGATCTCGAGCGTCCCAGTGGATCAAAAGAGTATTTCCAAACCACTTCCCCACAATTGGGGCCGTCTGTGGGAACACTCAACTACATCCATGGTGGGCATAATGGAAGACCCTTCGATAATCACTGACGAAACCACACAGAGAGATGACCTTACTCCAACAAACATGCTTGGACCGGAGACTATCGCTGCAAGACGTGCCTTGAACTTCGACTCACTTGCCCAGAACTCACTTTCGACTTCAGCACATGAGACAATGCAAGCAATCATGGAACAAGCGAAGCAAAACGAACAGAGGCTGGAAAACATGATCGCTGAAAACGAGCGCCTCTGTCAGGATTTGGCCTTGGAAGTAGCAAAATCCAAGCAAGCTGCACGCCAAGATCCCAGACGACCTCTGAGAGAAGATGGTCAACAACCTTAAGTTCGAAGACAAGAAAGTGATAGTGATTTTGACTCATTATCCTCGGAACCCAAAAGAAAGGGACGAGTTGAAACCACCAGTTCCTCCGAAGAGAGTCCGCATGCACACCATAAGCGAAGGCGAAATGGTTCAGGCGAAGAGGACCAGGATAATCCCTTTGTGCGATGGATCGCGAAAGCAATACTACCCAAAAAGTTTAAAGCCCCATCGTTCACCTTGTACGACGGGAAATCAGACCCCATCGATCACATCCGACATTACAAGCAAGCGATGACGTTGCATGCAGACGATGAGGCCCTCATGTGCCGAATATTTCCGAGTAGTTTGGGACCGTTGGCCGTCAGATGGTATTATAAATTGGAACTGACATCGATTAAGAGCTTCCATCAACTCCAAAAATCCTTTAGGGCAAGGTTCATCACCAATGAGGTCCAGCCAAAGCAGGTCGATTCTCTTTGGGCAATGCAAATCTAGTCAGGGGAAACATTACGGGCGTATTCGACGCACTATTGGGAATGCTTTAATCTTGTGGATGACGCCTGCAACAACTCCATGGCCATTACCGCCTTTAAAATGGGGTTGCATCCTGATAGTGCCCTCCGCAGTTCCTTGACTAGAAGGCCCACCAAAACAGTCTGGTCGTTGATGAAGAAAGTCGAGGAATATTGCAAAGCTGAAGATGACGCACTGCCGGTCAAAGCCGGGCACTAGGCTATCAAGATGGCCCCATCTAAAATTATTCAGGCGATAAGTTATGTACCATTGCGGAGCCCTGAACCACGGGGCTAGGCTAAATGAGACAAGAGAAATTCACGCCAATCAAACAACCAATGCTCCCATCGAGCTAATGAACAACTTCAAGTGGATAACAGGCGTGCAAGGCGCGCGAGGCGCGCGGCCAAGAAATATACGAAGTTGTTGGAGCCGATCAGCACGGTTATGACTAAAATTCAATATCTGCCGTTCTTCAAGTGGCTGTCCAAGATGGTGGGACCTCTCGACACAAGGAGACAGGATAGGCGGTGCGAATATCACAAAGATCACGGTCATGACACTGACAGTTGCTATGCTTTGAAAGACCACCTTGAGGAGTTGGTACAAGACGGTCAACTCCAGCAACACGTCCAAAAGAACAAGTCAACCAAAACAGTTGCCCTAAGGTAGGATTCACCTTCGCTCGACGTAATCCATATGATATACAGCCTGTCGACAGCCCTCGCTGTACATTCAATTCAGTCTCATCCTAGCCCCCAAAAGCAAATCACACTAGCAAAGCTCCGAGTATTACCTTTGACGATTATGATTTGATCGGCATAATACTCCCCCACATTGATCCATTGGTCATTGAACTACCCGTAAATCGATTCACCGTTGAACGCGTTCTCATAGATCAGGGGAGTACTTTGGAGGTTATGTATTACATGACCTTCATCAAGCTCGGGTTCACTGAGTCGGACCTGTCTCCGGCTCCTTATTCACTATTTGGCTTCAATGCTAATCCAGAATACATGTTGGGCAAAATCACACTACTAGTTAGAGCGGGCTCCCAAACATTAGATGTGGAATTCATGGTTGTCAAGTTACCGTCGTCGTATAATCTTATCATCGGATGAACTTGGCTGCATGCCATGCATGCTGTACCCAACACCTATCATCAGCTGCTCTGCTTCCCGACTGAACGAGGCATTGAACAAATTCATGGTTCCCAGAAATCGGCACAAGCATGTTATGTTCTCGCCTCAAAGCCACCAAGAGAGCTGGAGGTGAACTCTATTGCGGTATTGGATCGCGAGAGCCTGGACGATGTTGGACTGCTCCAAAGTGAAAAGGTCATGGAAACCCTAGACCGAGTTGAAATTAACGGGGATCCTGATAGGTTCTTCATGGTCGGCGCCTCCTTAAATAAAACTGACAGGCAGCAGCTAATTACCTTCTTGCTCGGCAACCTTGATGTGTTCGCATGGTCGCCGTATGAGATGCCTGGGGTAGATCAATCTGTTTCTGAGCACCGTCTGAATGTTGACCCCAAATGTAAGCCGATCATTCAGAGATGTCGGCAGTCAGCCGCAGAACACACTACTGCCATTGTTGAAGAAGTTGACTGCTTTCTTGATGCCGGGGCAATCCGGGAAGTGACCTATCCTACATGGCTGTCGAATATTGTCGTGGTAAAGAAGAAGAATGGAACTTGGCGTGTCTGTGTGGACTTCACAGATTTAAATAAAGCTTGCCCTAAGGATTGTTTTCCTCTCCCCAGAATTGATCAACTCGTAGACGCTACGGCACGTCATCAACGTATGAGCTTCCTCGATGCCTACAGAGACTACCATCAAATCGCCATGCATCCGGAGGACCAAGACAAAATTACATTGCTCACCTCAAGAGGAACCTATTGCTATAAGGTTTTGCCTTTTAGGCCAAAGAATGCAGGGGCAACTTACCAAAGACTAGTCACTGCCATGTTCAAGGAGCAACTCGGCCGTACTATGGAAGTGTACATTGACGATATGGTGGTCAAGTCAAAAGAAGAGCAAACTCATCTGGCTGACCTGGAAGAGACATTCGGCATTTTACGTAAGAACAAAATGAAGCTGAACGCTTCCAAGTGTGCATTTGGGATCGGATCTGGAAAATTCCTTGGCCACATTGTCAATCACCGAGGAATCGAAGCCAACCCAAGGCAAATCACAGCAATCTTGGAACTCGGCTCCCCTCGATTGGTGAAGGAGGTTCAAAAGTTGATGGGGATGGCCGCCGTATTCAACAGGTTCATCAATAGTTCCATAGACCGTTGCCGATAATTCTTTCATACCCTACGGCAGGGCAAGGCTTTTGAATGGACCTCCGAGTGTGAAGCCGCTTTCAATGGTCTGAAGACCTACCTTCGATCAGTTCCACTCTTGACAACACCTTCAGCAGGTGACCCGCTCATTTTATATCTGGTAGTTTCCGACCGGGTAGTCAGCGCCGTACTGTTAAAGGAATAGCTTGGAGAGCAGCGGCCAGTGTACTATGTGAGCAAAGCAATGGTTGAAACCGAAACACGTTACCTTCCGTTGGAAAAACTCCTCTTAGCCCTCGTCACGGCAGCAAGAAAGCTGATGCATTACTTTTAGGGGCATACCATCAGGGTACTAACGGACCACCCCCTCCGGTCAGTACTCCGTAGTGTAGAAGCATCAGGGAGTGTTTCAAAGTGGGCTCTTGAACTCGGCCAGTATGATATTCAGTTTCTGTCTAAAACCTCAATCAAGGGGCAAGTGCTTGCCAACTTTGTGATCGAATTCACTTGGGGTCTTGCCGACTTCAAGTCTAATGAAATACAACCCAGGCCGAACTGGAGAATTTATGTTGGGGTCATTTGGCAGCTGTACTATAACGGATCGTCCAATCAACGCGGCAGCGGGGCCGGAGTAGTAATCATGGCTCCCGACGGAGCAATAATCGAGCAGGCTGTCAAACTTGGCTTCCAAGCATCGAACAATGAAGCCGAATACGAAGTGCTGCTAATCGGCTTGTGGAATGCACATCTCCTGGGTGCTCTGTGTCTGTTTATATTTTGCGATTCAAAACTGGTGATCAATCAGCTAAAGGGGGAGTACGCGGCCAAAAACGACCGTATGGCCTCTTACATGAAAACGACAAACGCCTTGCTGGAAAAATTTGACCATAATGAATTGAACCAAATAACCTGTGATCTGAACACACATGCAGACGCCCTGGCATGCCTAGCCCCCGCCATTAATTTAGAGATTAAATGAACAATTGAAGTGGGTTTCATCCCTAATCCGAGCATTGGCCCTTTAGAGGAAGTCCAGATCAATGTCATAGAGTCAGGTCCGAGTTGGATGGACTCCATTATTGTATTCCTATCTTCCGAACTGCTCCCGTCGGATAAGAAAGAAGCACACAAGCTACGAAACAAAGCCCTGCGATACTATTTGGATCCGCAAGGAAAACTTCAGAAAAAATCCCTTTCTGGCCCGTACTTAGAATGCGTTCATCCGGATAAAGTCGAGGGACTCCTGACTAAAATACATGAACGTAGCTGTGGTGCCCATTCTGGCGGGTGCTCATTGGCCCACCGAGCTGTGACATAGGGGTATTATTAGCTGACATTGAGAGTTGATGCCGAATGTTACATGAAAAAGTGTGAACAATGCCAGAAGTTTTCTCCCTTAACCCATCTGCTTGCTGAAGAGTTAAGCTCTATAACCAATCCTTGGCCGTTTGCCCAATGGGGACTTGACATCGTCGGACCATTGCCTCACGCCCTCGACAACAAGCAATTTTTGATTGTTGCAACAGATTATTTCACAAAATGGGTAGAAGTTGAGGCACTAACGCATATTCGAGATACTGATGTGAAGCGTTTTGTATGGAGAAATATTATAATGCGATTCAGTATTCCAAGAGCACTCATTTCAGATAACGGCACCCAGTTTGATTGCGGTGTCTACCGAGAGCTGTGCAGCAAGTATGGTATCCGACCCTATTTTTCCACCCCGACTTATCCACAGAGTAATGGCCCAGTTGAAGCCTCCAACAAAGCCATTTTGGATGACATCAGGAAGAGGCTGGAGAAAGTTAAAGGCAGATGGGTTGAAGAATTGTTGAGTGTATTGTGGGCTTATCGCACTACTCCCAGACGTTCTACTGGGGAAACATCGTTCGCTTTGTGCTTCAGAAATCAAGCAATCATCCCCTTGGAGATCGGCCTTCCAACCTCGGAATCAAAAGTTTTTGATATGGGCCGAAACGACATGATGTTGGCCTTGGATTTAACTCTGATTGAAGAACGAAGAAATCGTACCCTTGCGTCTATGGCACAGTACCAGCAGCAGCTCGCTAAGTCATATAATCAATGTGTTCAGCTACGACGCTATGTACCAGGCGAATTGGTCCTGAAGAAAATGCTTCCAGCTGCCAGGAATCTGGCTGATGGAAAATTGGGACCTAACTGGGACGGCCCCTATCAGGTCGACTCAATTGAAGGAACAGGGGCATATCGGCTCAAAGACATGTCTGGGAGGAGTCTACTACGCCCTTGGAATTCCTCGCATTTGCGTAAATTCTATCATTGAACACGACTTGTGGGGCATGATACTTCTTTTGAGTGATTCACCATGTACACATTTCGCTTTTGTAATGTAAAGTTTCCTATTTTCTCAGTGTGAAACTCAGCTCAAAAGTATGCCAAATAAAGACTCCGGATTCGGAGCACCCTTTGTGGATCTCACGATTGGCCAAGACAAAAAAGCCTCCGAATTCGGAGCCCAATCCGTGCAGGTCACGTTTGGGCCGAATAAAGACTCCGGATTCGGAGTGCCCTTCGTGGATCTCACGATTGGCCAAGATAAAAAAGAATCCGAATTCGGAGCCCCATCCGTGCAAGTTATGTTTGGGCCAAATAAAGACTCTGGATTCGGAGTTCCCTTCATGGATCTCACGATTGGCCAAGATAAAAAAGCCTCTGAATTCGGAGTCCCAAGCAGGTCACGTTTGGGCCAAATAAAGACTCTGGATTTGGAGCGCCTTCGTGGATCTCACGATTGGCCAAGATAAAAAAGACTCCGGATTCGGAGCGCCCTTCGTGGATCTCACGATTGGCCAAGATAAAAAAGCCTCCGAATTCGGAGCCCCATCCGTGTAGGTCACGTTTGGGCCAAATAAAGACTCCGGATTCAGAGCGCCCTTCGTGGATCTCACGATTGACCAAGATAAAAAAGCCTCCAAATTCAAAGCCCCATTCGTACAGGTCACGTTTGGGCCGAATAAAAACTCTGGATTCGAAGCGCCCTTCATGGATCTAACGATCGGCCAAGATAAAAAAAAAGCCTCAGAATTCGGAGCCCCATCCGTGCAGGTCACGTTTAGGCCGAATAAAGACTCCAGATTTGGAGCGCCTTTTGTGGATCTCACGATTGGCCAAGACAAAAAAAGCCTTCGAATTCGAAGCCCCACCCGTGCAGGTCACGTTTGGGCCGAATAAAGACTCCAGATCCAGAACGCACTTCGTGGATCTCACGATTGGCCAAGATAAAAAAAAAGTCTCCAAATTCGAAGCCCCATCCGTGCAGGTCACGTTTGGACCGAATGAAGACTCTAGATTTGGAGCGCCCTTTTTGGATCTGACGATTGGCAAAGATAAAAAAGACTCCAGATTCGGAGTGCCCATCGTGGATCTCACGATTGGCCAAGATAAAAAAGCCTCCGAATTTGGAGCCCCATCCGTGCAAGTCATGTTTGGGTCGAATAAAGACTCCGGATTCATAGCACCCTTCATGGATCTCACGATCGGCTAAGATAAAAAAGCCTCTGAATTCGGAGCCCCATCCGTACAGGTCACGTTTGGGCCGAATAAAGACTTTGGATTCGCAGCGCCCTTCGTGGATCTCACGATTGGCCAAGATTAAAGAGCCTCCGAATTTGGAGCGCTCTTCATGGATCTCACGACACACAGCGAAAATTGAAACATGCAAGCATTCAAAATGAAATGTTTCATTAAATTGATCGATTGACACAAGTGTACAAACGTAAGTTGAAACATGCAAACATTCAAAATAGAGTGTTTTATTAGGTTAACCAATAAATACATAATTTACACTCAATTTGCGTTTGAGCATTACAATGTCTACTTTTATTCAACATCTCCCTCATCATCACTCTTCTCGACTTTGAAGGCTGAAAAGGAAAAATGATGAACATGATATAGCGGTGACACCGAATCAACGCCTGCTGCCCGGAGAGCGTCTGTAGCTTGAAGTGCCTTGATCCAGCCGTGCTTAAATCCATGATTTTCACATCGGCAGACCTCCTCGGCAAGTTTTTCCTTGGTCTTGTCTATTCCGACCTTCCGACTGTCATGAAAGCCTTTTTCATAGGCCCTGGACTTGGCAGTCTCAATTGCAAACATGCTAGCTGTATCTCGATCGGCAATCGCATGACTTATTAGCCGCTGAGTCACCCTTTTCTCCACGACCGGGTTAGGATGGCCGGCCGATTGTGACTCGGCAATCTTGATCTTTCTTAGTCCACACTCAGCCTTCTCCATGCGAGCTTCTAAGCTTCGAATGCGTTCGTCTCTCTGCTCTATATCCCGCCGTGTGACATGAAGACGCATGCTGATTTCATAAGTGGTGTACAGCCCCTTCACCACCCCATGAACGCCTTCCCGAAACACTTCGAAATCCTGTCGACCTACCATCGACTACTGGACTTCAAGTGGAAAAATCTGTCGAGAAAACTCGACTGGCACATTTGGGTCACGAACGATTGAATTCACTTCTGTCATTGGTCTATTTTCTACAAAGACCGCAAAACTCAACGGACGCGGTGTCGTATCGGGTTCTCTTCCGGGTCAGGGTTGAGGGGATCTATCCCGTTGTTTCTTTTTCCTCATGGGCGACCTACTTCGATGACGAGGGGACTGGAGTCTCTCTCGCTCCCTCAAAGTCCTACTTCCGGTGCGCACAGGTTCGCCATTTCGATTCATTTCTCATTTTTAGCTCAGCCAATGTCCTTCCCTCTCCTCTGCTGTTGAAGAACAGTCTATTTGACATTCACACTTGTCTAACCTTCCTCAACGGACTGAACTGAGTTGTTGAGTCTGAACACATAAATAGGACCTACGTGCACGAAGCACTCACCCCATTTATTCTTTACGGGGGCAGCACCCTCAAGGCGTTATCATTAATGCTAAACTTCAAAAGTTTCACGCCACAAACTAATTGCTTTCGATGTCCTAGTTCGAGTGCTGGCTGGTGCAAGGGCAGAATCATCAATCTATTCGACATATCTATTAGAGCTTAGCCGAATTTCTATTGTGCCACAACAAATTACTGAACTGCCGTTTTCAGTCTGTCTTGATTCATTAACTTACTGGGGCAAGGGCAGATTAATCAATCTATTCGGCATAACTATCAGAGCTCAGCCGAATTTCCATTGTGCCCCAGCAAATTACCGAACTGCCATTATCAGTTTGTCATGGTTCATTAACTTACTGGGGCAAGGGCAGATTAATCAATCTATTCGGCATAACTATTAGAGCTCAGCCGAATTTCCATTATGCCCTAGCAAATTACCGAACTGCCGTTTTCAGTCTGTCTTAGTTCATTAACTTACTGGGGCAAGGGTAGATTAATCAATCTATTCGACATAACTATCAGAGCTTAGCCGAATTTCCGTTGTGCCTCAGCAAATTACTGAACTGCCGTTTTCAGTCTGTCTTGATTCATTAACTTGCTGGGGTAGGGGCAGATTAATCAATCCATTGGGCATAACTATCAAAGCTCAGTCGAATTGCCATTATGCCCTAGCAAATTACTGAACTGTCATTTTCAGTCTATCTTGGTTCATTAACTTGCTAGGGCAAGGGCAGATTAATCAATCCATTCGGCATAACTATCAGAGCTCAGCCGAATTGCCATTGTGCCCCAGTATATTACTAAACTGCCGTTTTCAGTCTGTCTTGGTTCATTAACTTGCTGGGCAAGGGCACATTAATCAATCCATTCGGCATAACTATCAGAGCTTAGCCGAATTTCTGTTGTGTCCTAGCAAATTCCTAAACTGCTGTTTTCAGACTATTTCGGTTCATTAGTCCGACTAGTTCATTAACCTGCTGCGGCAAGGGCATATTCACTAGTATATTCGGCTAGGCTGCAGCACTTTACAATTATTTTTAATTTGGCAACTCGTTTCATTCATTTCATGATTTTACATCTTACTTGGCTGCTAACAAGCACATTCAATGAGCACAAAAGGCAAAAATAATTTCCCTTCATAAGCTACGCACAAATAGCAAAAATAATTTTCATTCGTAAATTGAGCACAAATAGAATTCATTTTACAAATGAAAACTACCCTATATTAGTTTCTCATAAAAACAAAAACCTAATACATACAGCAAAATCCACATACACTTAGTACCTAAAGTAAAATGGAAAATATTCAACTATCTTCGGTATCTTCGGGGTCAAACTCTAGCGGCTCAATGTCTACCTGCTCCTACGGAATCGGCTGTTCCGATGTCATATTAGCGGCAGCCAAGGCCTTGAGCCACCCGTGTTTGAACCCTCTATTTTCAAATTTCGGCACTTCTTCGACGTAGTCCGCTAAGGCCACATTCTTGCCAGCTTGGAACGACTCGGAAAGAGCATACTCGGCATTCGCCTTCGCCTGCCTAGACTCTTCCAGGTCGGCCTCCAGCTTTGCAATCATTTCGTTGGCCAATCTGAGCGCCTCTTCATTCGCTTTCCCCTTTTCCTCAGTGGCCATTTTCAGTGCAACAATAATCCTGGCCTCATTTGCTTCTGTATCGGCCCTAGCTCTCTCTTCCGCCGCTTTCGCGGCCTCAGACTCGGCTCGGAGAGAGGCCTCAGTTGCTCTCCTCTTCTCCTTTTCTAATTCGGCTGTGAGAAAGTCGATCTGCTCGATTGCGTCGTGTTAGCAATGTCCAATCTCAACTATTCTCCCCGCCGCCTGCAAAAGAAGGGACCAGTAAGCTAATATAGAAACTCCTGTTTTAAGCCTTGCAAATCTATAAAGGACTACATACCAATATCGCCGATTGAGTGGCTAACGCGATCGCCAGCAGATCAGCCTCTGCCCTAAGAGTCGCTTTGTCAGCCGGCAGAGAAATGGAGAAAGCCAGGCTCAAGGCTACAGCCAGGTCCCTTATATCTACTGGATGTTCCGAATAAATGGTGTCGTGATTAGCTGGGCGCTTTTCACCCCTGTACTCCGTCAGTTGAGCCTCTTGTTGATCAACAACAATTACCGTTTCGGCCATTTCACTTTGAGCCACCTATTCAACAGGAACGTCAGGCGGAGGGGGCAGAGGTTGGTTTCGCTCGGCCGCAGCCCTTCTTCGGGCGGCCATCCTCTCAATGTTCCTCCGTTTGGCCATTTGGGTGAGCGACTCGCCGGCCATGTTGTCAGGGTAAGAGCCGAGCAAGTCCCTTAAGTTTGTAAAAATGACTTCGAAAAAATCCCCTTGGCCTAAGGCAGGCGGAGGGTCAGACGAATTCAATCCGACTTCTCAAAAGCCAAATTAAGTGCTTCTTCTATCTCGGCTTACAATGGGTTCAGGTTCTCGGAAACCAGATCAACTGCTTGTTCCTCCTCTTGTTCCGATTCAGAGGCTTCTAAACCAACCTCCTTTATGTTTTTGAAGCAGAGGAAGATAAGGGCGGTAAGACGATCTTCACCACGCGGAATTGGAATGTGTTCAGCCACCGAAAATGTAGAGTAAGACGGCGCGTATCGCAAAAGAATATAGGCCGCCCTCCCTTGTTACTGCAAGTTTGGATGGCTAACGAACTGAAGAGCGACTTTAATGTCTGCAAGTACAGCGTCGTCGGATGAAACCAACACTTTCTTCAAATTGCTACCTGCAAAAACAAAATGGTAAACACACGGATGGCAAGCTGAATACAAATAAGGTAGTCAGAGAAACTAGAGTGAGCTATACTACCACCTGGTTCGCCTTTTTGCCTTGGCATGGGATCTAGGCAATCTTCACCCTCACCGAATTCCCAGTTGCCTCGGACAACGACCATCACATCGTTAACACGCTTGCCAGAGCTGGCAAGCATAGTCACTAGGTGATGTTCGGTATCTTTGGCCCTAAGAAAATAGCGTCCCAACCGGCCAGTAGACTTGGCCAAGGCGTAACAATGCCGAATTGCAGGTATACCTAAGTTAATCCTAAGATGACGGTTCAACTCTGTAATCTCCATTATGATGCGGAAAAAATTTATGTTGGGCTATGAAGGAATTAGACCCCAGTGTCGAATGACGGCTCTTAAAAATGGGTGAAGGGGAAAACGAACTCCGCCCTCAATAATTGATAGGAGAGGAAAGATGATTGTACTCTCATCGGTCCTCTCCATATCAGTGGTGCTGTCTGCCACAAGTGATAGATGGACGTCGTCAGGGATGGAATAATGGTGTCAGAAGCCGGAAATTCGATCCACAAAAAGGAGCTATTTCAAATTTTTTGCCATTACGGCCAACCTAAGGATTATGCAAGATTGAAAGTAAACAAGGAAATGGCGTTGGGAGTGAAGGAGAAGAAAACTTACAGGGAGCAGGAGGTATAATGAGAGACAGGAGGAAATTGTAGAGGTCGCGAAGCGAAGGAGTTGAACTAGAAGGCGAGCCACAAACTTTGAGTATTTAGAGTATACATTCGAGGACACAGTTTTAAATCACATTAAATGGAGGACGCGTACGAAAAGGCGGGAATTCGTAATGATGACCAAAAAACGTGTGCGTTCTGACACACGTTGGAATGAGGTTAACTGCCGAATTTTTGACTTCTCAAGTTCGAAACCAAACACGCCGACTAACTAGCGCTAGTGGGGTGTTTGGGGGGCAATTTTTGGAGCCAGATAAAAATGGACGCAAATAGGCCGAAAACGCATTTAGATAATCAGGACATGTACTTGCCCTTGCCTTGTACATTCTAGATGCTGAATAGCTTAGTCGGCCACAAAGCCAGCTAAACGAGGGATCAATTGGAAGTCGGGTTACGATGAAAGAAGGGCTGAGTGAAAAATCACATGACAAATTAGTAGTGGGCCCCATCTTAACGACTGGGAGTGTATATAAACAAAAGAACAGCAACGAAAGAGAGGTAGTGAGAACTATTATGCTTAACTTAAGATACAAGTAACTAAGAGAGCATACACTGACTTAACCGTCGGAGTGCTAATTCTGGCACCACCGACCGGAGTGTTCATTCCTTTTCAGGTTACTGGCTGAGGATCTCGAGCGTCCCAATGGATCAAAAGAGTATTTCCAAACCACTTCCCCACAAATACATAATTAAATTTAAATACCACCACACATGAAATATGACTAAATATCTCATTACTCTTAACTAAAATGCTCTAGTTCAATTTTTCTTTTGTTTTTTTAGCCCTCATAAATAATCTATATACATAATATATTTATCGTTTATTTTTCAAAAAAAAAAGAAGGCTTGCCAGGCCTAGACGACCAACGGCCCGCACCCAAACCCAAGCCCTAAACCCTAATTTGAGCGGGTCTGGGCCCCGCTGTTTACCCCAATGCCTAGCTCGGCTCGGCTTGGCTCGGTCCAGCCCGACCCACTAAAAAGGTGGGAAGCTCACATAATCCACCATGAGTCGGCCCAAGTCCAGGTTCGGGTGGACCAAAATAGGCCATTATTAAACCTCTATCCGTACATAACACATTTTTACATTGATAAGAGCATCTCTAATGGCAAATGTTATAATAATATTTGCCATTGCTATAATTTGCCAGTGAGTAGAAGTAAATTGCCAAATTATAGCAATGGTACTCTAATGGTCATATGCCATTTTGGCAAATCTCAACCAACTTTTCCTCCAATTTTGTAGGCATTGTTTGGATATAGGTTTTCTAGGGATTTTTTGATTGTGCATTTTTTGTCTTTCTTAACATTTTTCCAAATTTTTCTTAAATAAAAAAAAATTAAATATTTACATTGTACCCGATTAGGCAAATATAAAAAGTTTTAAAAATTACTGTTATTATATATATATATTTTACATATAATTCACTCCACCAAAAAAACATATGACTACAAAATTTTAAAAAAATAAAACAATTAACTACATTAAAATTACATGGACCACTACATTACATTGCAAAATAAAAATTATATTTAAAAAGAAATAATAAAAATTACATTGACCAATAAATGACATTGTAAATTAAAAAAATACATCCTCCCGTAATTATTCATTAGGAGGCAGGGGAAAATAGTAATTTGGGCTGCTAATATGTGTGGCCCACTTAGCGAAAATCTCATTTTTACGCACTATGTAATACGCTTTTGTTTGAGGGTCTAAATAAGAAATGTTCGTAGTCATTATCAAATGTTCTTCCTTTTTAATCTCATGTTCTTTCATCTTCTCCAAATGTTCTTCATTTTTGATCTCAAGTTCTTTCATCTCCTGCAATGCTTGAGCTTTTTTTTTTTTTTTTTTTCATAGTAAGGTGTTGGTTAAACGTCTTGTAATAACCCGACCCTCTCATATGCTTAAACCTCTCATTAGATGTGTGATTATATATGTGTTTATATGTTTAATATGAAATTTCATGTTGGGATGAGGGTTTACATGTTTATCAATCTGTATCTGTCAGTTATGAGAAAATCTATTGAAATTACGACATTTGAATTGCAAATTGAAAGCCTTAAAGGCGCGATAATCGGAAATTGACTTTAAAGTTATGATGAGCATGATTTTTAGGCCATAATATGAAGTTTTGTAAAAATTTGATTCGTAATGAATTATTTGGCTTTATTTGGCTAAAACTCTTACTTAAGCCCACTTAGGCGCAACAAACTTGACCTTAGTTAGTATAGATATATACTTGAGCCAATACTTAGATTCAAACATAAAAAAAATATCTCCTGGAAGGGCTTTAGAGAAGGAAAGAGAAGAAAGGAAAGGGGGAGAGAACTCAACCTAAGGCTTTAAAATTGAAGAATTGAAGAGGGGTTTCAAGGAATCTAGCTTAAGGTATGTTCAACTCACCAAGATTACTCTATATCTTCCCTCAATTGATTAGAATCAAGATTTAGAATGAAGCTTTGACACCTATGGAAGTTAGGGTTTTGGGAATAATGATCTTGGTTGAGTTCACATCCTGGAATTCATAAGGAGTCCTTACGATGGTTTGATTTAAGAGTTAATTCTTGCATTTTGAGTTGGTCTTGAGTTAGATCGAGCAAATGACCTTCAAATCTTTGGTCTTTACATGTATTGAACTCATATATGTATATATATGTTTAAATAAACCATGAAAAGGGAAGAAATGAAAAAGATATAGAAATTTGAGTTGTATGGTGAGCTGTGATCTAAGTGAGTTGTACTTATGTTTATTATGGCCACATGTTATAGTTTTGAAATAGAGCCATGAAACTATCTTTAGAAAGTTTGAAATTTGTTGAATTTTCAGACTGCAGTGGAGCCTAGGACTGCACGTGCGAGGCTCATAGCCGCATGTGTGGGGTTCACAGCTGCATGTGCAGAAAACAAGGGAGGCAAGGTTCACATTCTGAAATAAAAGCACTTGCAGGCAACATGTGCAGTACACGCATCCGCACATGCGGTGAGGGGCCTCCGCACGTGCGGGAAATGAGGAAGAATTCTGTTATTTTCTGCTATCCTTTTTGACCCTCTGAATCTATTAATGTGTATATTTAATCCCTCTAAAAGGCTTAAAGCTGATTAATAAGTGAACGAAATGGGAGAATGATGAAAAGCAAGAAACTAAGAAAAGAATGAATCGCTTATTGGTTTGCGTGTGATGTGTAGGTCACTCACCGGAAGGGACCACTACACAACTGGAACATTGTGAGTAATAGTAGTGTAATGACACGCTAAAAGTTACGAATATTATATTTTTGTTCATGAATGATATGGTTTGTACAACTTGTGCCTTTAGTTAAACTAATTGATTACTTGACCGCAATGACATGTGAATTGGGCCCAAGGCCGTTCTGCTATTATTGGGCCCAAGGCTATTATGTTAGTATTGGGCCCGAGACTATTCTGTTATTATGTTGGGCCCAGGCCGTTTTGGAATGTATTGATAAAAAGGGCATACATGTATTACATACACATTTTGCAAGACACATGCTCGTTTATATGCTTTCTTACATTATTATTATTCACTGAGCTTGGTTCATTCCGTATTCATGTATGTTTTGTAGGTGGTTAGCTTGGAGGTTAGCCCTAAGTCAGCTTCCAGTGCCCTTTGGGGACTTATTTTGTTAAACCCAAGTTGGAGTCTTTTACCTTTATTGCCACTTTCTTTTTGTTATGTTCTTGGTGGCTTTTGTTCAATGCCTTATGATCATGTAATTTGTGGGTTATGAACTCTTTGTATCTAACCATGACTTGGATTGTAGTTATATGAACTATACGTGTAGGCTCCTCCATTTGCACTTGGATGTGTTATGATATTGGCATATCTGCACTACTCAATGGACATTCTTTTACGAAATTGCTTCCGTTTTGGGCCCCATTAATTAATAAATATTTTTTTGGAAATTTTGTTTTGAGGCCTAAGTATAGGTTGGTCATGTCCTAAACTTTTAGGGGCAGGTTTGGGTCGTGACATGTCTCCAACAAAGTGTTAAATTTGCAGACTTCAGCTTTAACAATTTGACTTTTTCGAAGCAATTCTTTTGTAGATTTCCTACCCATAGGCATTTTACCCCTTACAGAGACACTACCCTCACCAATTGGATTATTACCAATAGTTGGATTGTTACCAACACTTGGATTGTTATTGTCTTCAAAAGAAATGCAGTTATTCATAGGGGATTCAAGATTGAATCAGGGGAAAATTGTATATGTATCCTTGATTTCACTGTGTTCGTATGACCTACATCTTGCTACCTAATATTGTTTTACAACACTTGCCAACAATGTTCAAAAGTAAAATACATATATATATTTTTCATCTTGATGGTATAAAAGTTTTTCTTAAAGCGTCTATATGGATAAAATATTAAATAAATTAATTAGTTAATTTTTATACGACACGAAATAAAAAAAAAATTAACATAATGAATGAAAATAAAATCTTACTATATCAACTTGAGACATCCCACTTCGGTGTTGATTTTCGACTTGCGCTAACCATCCATGAAATTTATTGGAACATTTCATGATTATACCCATCGAGATTGGATAGACACTTGCATTCTTGACTGATCATTCTAAAGTAAGCAATAATTTTTGTAAATTCTGCCCCAAAAGTGAGCATACGATTGCAAATTGCTAACAATTAGGTCTCTAGAAATGTCACACCAAGCCTTACAAAGTGGCACATCTTTGTCAATGGTGAATGATTTTTCTCTCTTTGTTTTTGATGAACATTCCACAATGATTATGTGAAAAAACTATAAATAAAAATGTAATTTGGGAGGTTTGTTGTGAAATGAAATTGAGAAAAATAGAGGAGAAAAATAAAAATATAATTTATGAGACTTGCTATGAAATCAAATTAAGATTGAGGTTTTGTATTTATAGAATTACAAAATATGACCATTTTTTTCTTCTTCTAAATATGGCCATTGAGAATTTTAAAAAATATAGCTGTTTATTTATAGCCGTTGTGCTTTTGTTTTGTGACAATTTTTTAAATATTTTTTTTATTTTTTTAATGAACAAAATATCACAATTGTTGGTGATCTCAGCTGTTGATTAATGAACAAGATCTCAGCTGTTGATTAAATAACAATCCAACGGCTGATATGAGAGCTCTAGAATGATCCACGCTTATCTCAAGAGAAAAACCATTTCTCTCATGCTCTCATCAAACTAGTCGGCTGAGATGAGAGCATCTCTCTCTATCTCTCTCTTTGGTGTTTCATTTTCATCTACAGTAGCCACGGCCTTACTTTCTCACCTTCTTCATCAAAAACCCATTTCTCTCCATTTTATTTTGATTATCACCACCACTAGACACAATCGCCAAAACTAGTCTTCTCTCTCTCTCTCTCTCTGTTTGTGTGTGTGTGTGTAATTTGCATCACCACCACTCGCGTCGATTGCCGATCATCGATCACTGACCTCCGAGTGCAATGGAACTCTAGTGTTTGACTGAACACCACTGTTTGGCCTTCGATGAAGCTCGATTGGTTTGGGAACGAACCATGCAAGACGATGAAGAAGAAACCCTAGAGGTTGATGGAGGTTGAGATGAAGAACAAGTTCATCAATCATGCTAGAATCCAAGTATTTATCTTCTAAATTTGTTCTGAAATTTATATAAATTTGTGAAACTTGGGTTGATTTGTTCTTGACTAAAATTTGGGTTTGATTTATTCTAAATTGATTGTGAAATTTGTGATTTGTTCTAAATTGATTATGCTATTTGTGAATTTGTGAAATTTATAGAACTAGTTCTTGAATGATCACTATGAAATCAAATTATGTTTGTGGAACTTAAATCCAATTTTGTTTCTGAAATTGAATGATCAGTATGAAGTCGAATTTGTGATTCTTTCTGTTTATGAAATTTGTGGAACTAGTGAATGAAATCGAATTTGGGAGGTTTTTTTCTTAATGAATAAATTTTATTTTTTCAATTCAATTTAGAATAAAAAATCTGTTAATATTTGAGAATGTGATATGTTTGGCACTTACTATTTAACTCACCAAATTTAATAATAAAAATGACATCTATTATTTTTGAGAAAAAAAAATAACAAGTCATTAATTATTTTTTTATTATTTTTTTTATTACACTTGTCAAATTATAAATTTGTCAGCACCTTTAACGACTCTATTAGGGAGGTTATAAGAAATACTACGAAAGGCCATCAAATTCGTCCAAGTGGTTGGACAACAGCTAATTAGTAGCTTGCTCCTTAAAACGTGTGCCCACTGCCCCCAAACGCCTTAGCCATTAGTGCCAATCGCTTCTTACACATATTCATATATGAAAAAATAAAGAACGATTTTATGTCATTGAAATTTTAAATTGAGGGCGGTATATAGATTTATAAGTTTATCATAAGTTTTGTTTTTATTATTCAAATCATTTCTCTTATGAAATATTTTATATATTTTATTTATTAAAAAATTATATTAATTCAATAATTATAATTTATTCAATTTATTACGTCTATTACAAAAAAAAAAAATTTAAAAAATACATAAATTATTCAATAAAAAATAATTTAAATTGATCAAAACGTGACTCCTAACAAACTTCATGAACCCAAAACAATATTCTCCAATTCAAAATCTGAAAAATAAATGTCCTCTTCCGTGACAAATAAATAAATAAATATATAAAAAGCACATGGCGTTTAATACTAGGACCCACTGCGAATTGCCCACGCTTCGGCCATAGGCTTTTGAATCCCCTTAAAAGCCCAACATTAAACTACTTTTCAGAAGATCAAATACCCGACCTAACCGATGTTTTTACCTTTTAAATGCATGGCTAATCCTGCTAACGTGGGCCAAAATGACCAACCACCCAATTCATCATTGACTCTACTCCCACAGCTCCAACACCCTAACAACTCTCCTTTAACAACCACCAGTTGTCAACAACACCCGTCACCAAAACCCCCTCTACACCGCACAACACCCATTCCCTCGCCGTCCAAAGGCGGCCCAACCTCCGGCAAGCATCCGAATTTTCGAGGAATTCGATGCCGGAGCGGAAAATGGGTATCTGAAATACGCGAGCCACGTAAGACGACGCGCGTATGGCTCGGCACCTATCCGACTCCGGAAATGGCTGCTGCCGCTTACGATGCGGCAGCGCTAGCGATCAAAGGCCCGGACGCCGCCCTCAACTTCCCGGAGTCACTTCTTTCGTATCCGGTGGCGGCTTCTTCGTCGGCGAGTGATGTGCGTGCGGCGGCGGCGGCGGCTGCAGCAGCCAGGCTACTGAAGCAGCAAGCCGATGACAGCTCGATGACGACGCAGAGCGGGCCCGAAAGTAGTGAGGACAGGTGTGAAACTGGTACGGATTGTGGGCAAGAGTTTTTTATGGACGAGGAGGAAATTTTTGACATGCCGAATTTGCTGGTGGGTATGGCGGAGGGAATGCTGGTGAGCCCGCCGAGGATGACGAAGCCGCCACCATTTGATGAGTCGCCGGAGAATTCTGATGGAGAAAGTCTATGGAGTTATCCTTGACCCCCATCCTATCAACGAAAACAAAGCCATAAATAGTGGAAATAATATAAGGGGGAATTACATCCCACTGGTACAGTTTTTTTCTTTTTTGTATTTTTAGTAGAAACATGGAGGGTTGCAACAATTTTTCACTTATAACTTATCACAGCATTACTTCCACTCTCACATGTTTTTTTTTTTTTATTTATATATATATATAATTTTTTTATGTTTGTTCTGTTATGTTGTAATTCCTTGTAATGAAAAATGTCCTACGGTGTTACCATGTTTTTGTAATTTTTTTTGTTTTGCTGTTTAAAGTATGTTCTGAAGCGGATTGGGTTGCATAGATCATAGCAGTTAATGAGAAATACGAAGAGTTGAGGCGGATATGTATTATGTACAGGTTTATTGGTATATATGGGAGCTCCAGTACTATATGTTTAGTGGGTCAAAGTTACTTTTGTATACTAAATCTGATGGGCTTGGCACTATTAATTTTAATCAATTTTTTAATTATATATTTAAAATTTTTAAAACTAATTTCTAAATGACTCAATAAATGACAAATTGTATAACTAAGGTTGGTAGGTATTTTTTTATTTCTCAACTCCCTAACACTGATCCAATTGGGAAAAAAATTATATAACTAATTAAAAGTATTACATTAACAAATTAAAATGATATTTCAAAATAATTGAATAATTAGTCATACGTTGTAGAAGTTTTCTGTTATCATAAAGCACACTGGCATATAGTGAAACAAACAACATTTATGTTATATTTAATTGAGGAATTTAGAAAGAAAAATGAAAAATGTAGGCGAACTATGAATAAAATATACATATATATTTCACCTAATTTTTCATACTTTTTTTTTTCTTTTCTTTTTAAATCCTTCTCTAAATCTCTTAACTAAACACAGAACTAGTTTGTAGCGAAATCTTGCAAATTAGGAACATGACAAGAGTTACATGATGATGAGGTGGGATGTGATAGAAGTCTTTCGAAAAGCTCAAAGTTTTCTTTTCATCCATCCTAGTGTGAAAAGTACTTCGTGTAGATTATTCTAGACGATAATTAGGTTTGTATAGTTTCAAAATGAGTGTTAGCTCAACTAAAGACTTTTTAGATGATAATTAGGTTTGTATAGTTTCAAAATGAGTGTTATCTCAGCTAATGACTTTTTTGATGTCTTTGTTAGTGGTGTAAATAGAGAGCTTAAAATTCTCAGTGCATAGAGAGCTTAGAATTTTTAGTGCACATAGTGACTTTTTATAGGTCTTTGTCTTGACCTATTGGTGTGATGGATTTCAATCTGATTGGGTTGTGGACCGTATGAGGTGATTTGCCAAACTCAAACCTTAACTATATGTATACATTAATTCTAATAAAAGTGTACGAGTATGAAATAATTGTCACTTGTATAATCTTATTGATCAAATTAGCATTCTTTCAAATGTCGTTGTGTGACCTGAAATTACAAACATGAGCTAACCAAGGAGTGTATACTGAAAACCTCTCTAATGCCTAAGTCAACAAAAGACAAAGAGGAAAAGCTCTATGAATTTGAATACTAAAATTGCAATACTTGAAATTAGGTTAGGTTTGAGCTTTTATAAATTTCGCATGATAGAATTTTAATATGACTCTAATTCATCTTCATAGAGTCCTCTTAGAAATCAATTTCGTAAACGATAACGCTTATTCTTTAACACCCTCCTTATTGCAAACCAAGTGAGATGGTATAACTCTTTGCATGGCTTCCAACCGAGAGACCAAACTACGTTTTCCTTATTGGTTCTTCTGCTAACTAAGCTACATGGAATTCCACACGAAGCCAACGTGGTGCGCGATCAAAGTAGCTCAGCCTCACCATGTAAATAATTATGCTCGGCCTGTCAAACGAAGATAGCTCAGTTCAATCTTGATCGCCACATTAATTGGAGACAACTAAACCGGCCTAATCTTAGCCTAGGGCCTAATGAGGCTTAGTCGGGCCCATTGGAACAACCTAGACCAAGTTTGGTCGGTCAAACTATGCAACACGTTTGATCAGCTTGACCTCTGCATGGCCCAAACCATGCGGCCTTTTAATCCATAGCTCAATCAACAACAAAGGTCTAATTTAGCCCAACCTAGATATCTCGACATAAATTCCCTTCTCTATTGCCCTTTAATTTCCTCTACGAAAACACGACTAGGATTACTTCATCCAACTGGGATATATTACACCCCAATCTAATTATTTGGCCAGTTTGAATCATTTTGGCACTCTATTCAAGTGACTTCTATGTCAACACATCATGCCTGGGACACATGGCACACACCTATTAGTTCTGTGCACCTGGTACAGCTGTCACGCACGGCTCCCACAAAATTTGAATCTTGGCACTTTTTTAATTTCTATACATATAACCAATACATATAGACCCATCCTTCACATAATTCACTTTCTTCTTCCACAGAAACCCTAATAACCAGAGCTCCTATTTCCATCCTTGCATCTTTGAAACCAAGATCTAACCATTTTCTTGCATCAATTAGGTCACCTTCATCACAGTAGCCCTTGCATTGATTGGATCTTAGTTCAACACTTCAAATCGTAAGTTCTTCCCACTTTCTTATTTTTTCATGTTGACACATCGTGTTCTTAGTGTTCGGGGTTCACCATCTCGTTAATTACCCTCCAAAAACAATATTATGGCACAAATAACTAATTAAATCTATCACGACCCAACCCTGGTTGCTTAGGATTGGAATCACAACTTGCTAATTAATTTTAATTTTAACAAATTAAGTGACGGAGGTGGAGGCGGAGGCAGAGGCGGAATGAAAGTAACAAAATAATTTAGTGTTAAAATTAATTAAACATTTGAAGTGTCACAAAATCTGGGTAAAATGAGACTTGAGACTAAGTTAAAGGTTTAAACAACCTTTAATCCACTATTTTCCAGTGTACAATCCACTTTTTGAGATGAATACCAAAGAATTTGGGCTAAACCGAGCAAAAACTTTGCTTTTGATTTGAAAACATAACCTAACCGAGCATAATTCCTGTTTGCAAGGAGTTTAATTAAGGTGGAATTGAGCAACACCTTTAAGCCGAGCTAAAATCTAGCTCTACTAAATGATCAAGTGAAAACGCCACTTGAGCAAACGACCGAGCTAAAACCTTGCTCATGCTCTTAACCAAGCTAAAACCTTGCTTAGCTAATAACTCTTAATTTTTCACCATGCAGAATCCTAGGATTGACCAGGCACACCAACATGCTGAACGACTCTTTTAGACCAAGCAAGCATCGCTCAGCTAGGCCAGCCATACATAGTTGGGCTAACAACAGATGAATATCCACTTCAGTTAATAAATTAACCCAACTCCATGGGTTGGTATCGCTTCTTGCTATCTGTGTCGGATGTAATTGCTAAATTTCAAAGAGACTATACCATCTCGGACGACGTCCACTTCAAATTGGATGAAAAGAGAATCCTATCCTAGGGCAGAACTAGAGTTTGCCCTTTCACTGTGCTATCCATTGTGGAGGGAGGTCTTTGCTTCCTCGTGTAACCCCTAATTTGTGAATTCCTAATGAAAAGCAAGCTCTGCCCCACACAAGCATCCACCAACACTTTTTGAATTATAAACAAAGTAGCCAAATTTAACCGCTAGCTAAATCAGAACCTCGAGTTTGCCGAGATATTTTGCTAATACACGCTCGACCACACAAAAGATGGGTTTTGTTGGTACTTAAAAATCAAGAGAGGTCGTGAACGTCTAGTAATTGATACATAGGACAAGAACCTACGCAATGACGACTTCCTTTGGGTAAACGAAAATTATGAAATCACTGATATAATTGGGTTAGTACATTAACCATAATAAAGGAAAAACAGGTAAGACAAACAGTTCCAAAATCGAGTAAACCAAATCTTGCATTCATTGCACTAAGCTAACTATTGTCTCATTTTGCAGATCTGAGCCAACTCCAAAATCAATATTCACGACCAAACGAAAATGCAATTAGGGTCACACTAAAGTGCAAGTAGCGTGACTGCCACGACCTCCTAGGCTACGAACCGAACTATCGTTATTTTGCTCCCTCCGAAAGCAAGGTAACAAACTTCTTGTTTGAGTCTTCTCCTCTACCAGATCCAATTCTTCCTAATGTGCCCTTGATTTGCCTGACTGACAAAGAAGACATGGCCAAAAGAAACCAAATTAAGAATCTGATGCTTGCCACATCCAAGGAAACAACCACCACTTTAACTACTTCACCAGGCTAAACGGCAAGCAAGATTCAGGAACCATGCTAGCTCTGGCCTCTACCGCGGTTCAATCAATCAGCATAGAGTCCCACTGGGCAGGCAAGAGGACCCGTGCATCCAATATGTCTTTGGATCTTACGACTTAGCTGAGCATCAAACAGCCAGTTATTAAAGTTGCCCCTGCCCCTGCCTAGAAACCAACCCTCACACACCAGGGTAAGGTTATTACCAAGGCGGACTTTGTTGCCAAGGACAAGGAACACATGCTTGGCTATAAGCTTTCAAAGGCCTTACTCCTACCAATTAACATGCAGAAGTGCAGCCACATCCCTGACACCCGGGTTATCAAATCTACGATGAAATTTATAACTAGGGTAATGCCTCAATTGATCATACTTTCTAACCTTTTGCTCAACCTCCTTCATTAAATTTTGTTTTTATTGCAGACCATTTAAAAATCCCAAGTGACCATGTAGTGCCTGGTAAAATTGAGGCTGAAAATGCATGAGAACAACAACCACATAAAAAATCTTGAAACTGAGCTAGGTTTTTCTTAATCTTCCTTGGAAATGGTCAATGTTGACAATATACAACTCCTTAACCAGGTAACCAATGTCGAGAACAAGAGGAATGTTACATTGGCCGAGCTGGATAAGTTAAAAAAAATAAAAAAGACGTAGCAATGAAAGATGCGGAAGATAAGGGCTTTAACGAGGGTAATGAAAGCTACGCCAAGTAGATTAATGCTACCAAGGACATCTTCTTCCGGACTAGCTGGAAGGCCACGTGTGAAAAAACCGGACACAGCCATGATGTCGAGATATTCACCACTCCACCCCCGGACTTCTTGCCAGTAATGCCCCAAAATAAAAGCAATGACCCGCTATAACATGGCCGCGGGGGACCTCGCTACAGTTCGGACTCAATTTGTGTTGCGGTTCTAAATCTGAACCAAAGAGTCCAACTCTGGCAAATCGTTTTGAAGAAAAACAGATTTTTTAAAAAGTAGTGCCAAACATGGACTTTGCGATTCTGAGTCGCTACTTAAATATTTTAAAATGGGAAATATAGGAAACCCGGACTCGGTGCAAGAATGCGTGTCCGTCATCACCAAATGTCTCGGCGCGGGAGTTTGGGTCCGATCGGGAAGGTCGATTATGAGCACCCCTTCGCTTGGTCCAAGACCTCTACTAACCGTGATATCCGTTTTTGAAAACTTTATGCGTTCTTATTCCGATTATTAGCCTAGAATTTACTATGTGATGCGCACAACATGAAAGTATAGACTAGATTGCCTAATTTGGAAATAAACATTGCATATCCGTTTTGTCTCGAAAAACGTGTTAGTTTTTGCTACTCGCAAGTAGGCTAAAATTCAGATTTCAACGAGTTGTTCCAACTCAGGCAATCCAACCTCCACCCACAGGCATTCAAACAGTTTATCATGTAAGCACTTAACCGCATGGCAAGCATACTGTCATGGTAAACATTCACACGCATGCGATATGCTAAAGCCATAAAAACTTACATCGTACTCCGTGCCAAAACAGTAAACTAGTTAGCAAACATGCATGATCTAGTTCATGTTAAGTGGCTAATGCGACACATACAGGAGTGTAATCTAAATAGGCTCAGCTAACCCTAAACATGGCACACGAGATGCAACAACTATCACGTATTCAATTTGGAATTGAAAGTACGATGCGGTTTGCATGATGTACCGAGCCCGATGTATGTAAACAAATGCATGAATGCACGCATGCAAAGCATAAGGTATGCTAAAATAAGTATGCCCTAATCTAATACCGTAAGCGGGTAAATAAAAGGGAAGAAAGAAATGGGGGTTTGGAAGACATACATCCACTCACGCACACTTATTACAAATTTGCCCTCGCTCGGAGGGACCAAAATAATAATACAGACCGAATAAATAATTAGCTACCCTAGCTAATTAAATATTACAAATCAACTAAATTAATTAAATAAATTAACTAATCTAATTAAGCGAATCGCCTCGGGATGAGGGCCAAAAGCGTGGCAGCTCGGGGCTGCTCGGACCGCCTTCTCTCTGTTTCTCTGCTCTCCTCTTCGAAAATTCCCAAAATCTGAAGCACCTCTCGAGCCAGGGAGTACCACCGTGAGGCGAGCACCACCGGTGAAGGAGGAGGCCACCTTGAATTCACTCATCATTTGCCGATTATTCAGTCGGCACTAAATAGTGCCGGTTGGCACAAAATTCCTGCAGAACCTGCAACTCACAGCAGTAGAGGGAAACAACATGCAAGGCAATGCAATTCAAGCCATTTATGCACCAAACACACTCCCTATCATGTTATTGACTCAATGGGGCATGTGCCTCGGTTCCCGGACCACCAATCGCGCATTTTCATGCATGATGGCCCTAAGAACCAAGAATGCAACTTCACTTTCAAATGCATGCAAAACACATAGGCACAAAAGGGTGCCAAACCTCTATCAAACTCACTTCAAGAGGCTTGGCATGCATGTCAATGTGGTGCAATCCTAAGCATGTTATCTAGGATGCAAGATGGACAATGTGATACACTTATGCAAACATGCAAACAAGCACACAAGTCAAGCATGAAAACCAATGAAATGATAGACTTAGACATGAATTAGGCAACTCAAAAAGGCCTAAAATCAGTAGCCAAAATGCCTACAATTGGGGACTAAACACACACACACACATGCGCATGTTAAGGTACCAAACCCAAGGCATAAACAAGCAATATTCAAGCACACTTAAAGAGGCCAAACATGGACAACTAACATGCATTAAAGGCTCTGGAATTCATGCAAAAACATGATGCTAAATCATGCAATGAAGCATGCCAAACAAAGCATGCAAATGGTCTTAGGCTTAAGGCAAGCCAATGGGGGCTTTGAACCACACCTAACACAAACACACACGGCATGCATTGAACAACCTAAAATAGATTTTTAGCATGTCAAAATAGGCCCAAAGGACCGCTTAGATGGCATCTAAGAAGCTTGAAATCAAAGGCATGCAACAAGGCCTAAACATGGAGCATGCAACACAAGCTTAGGAAGCAACAAAGAGGCATGCAATGTAAACATACAAGCACACCAAATGGACTGAAATAGCATGCAAAATGGTTCCAAACCACCAAAAATGATGCAAACAAAGGCATGCTACACATACATGCTCTTAAGGCCAACAAGCCAAATACAAGGGAGCCATACTAAACATGCTAAGATTGACCAAAACACTTATGGACAGAGCTAAAACATGGTAATATGAGCACATGAACTTCACAAGAGCAAGCCTAAATCATGCTAGAAACCAAGGCTAACAAGCTAGTCATGTTAAGGCATTAAAAGGCATTACAAAGCAACTATGCAAAACATGCAAGGAGTGCTAAAACCAACTTAGAAACATGTTATATCATGACAATATAAGCATGAAAAACAACCAAGACATGCTCAACACACACTCAAGAATGGTGCTCCCTCAAGAGGCAAAACATGCCCTTTTCAAGGACATCAAGGAGAGGGGGTGGCCCTCCCCTTTCTAGGACTTTATGGCACCATCTCCACCACTGAAATCCCTCAAGATTTCAGTGGTGGAGAGGCCCAAACACACAAGTCCCGGATCTCTCCAAAATAGCACAAAAAGAGACCCTTTTCAAGGTCTAAAGGGGGTCAAACCTCCCCAAACCACAAAACACTCTTAATATACAACAAAGAGGGTTAAAAAACAGAACTTTTTTGTGCCAAACACTAAGCCCAAAAACTGTTTTAAACTATGTAAAAACAAGGTACAAAAATGGGGAAAAAGAGAACTAGTGGCTCACCCTTGTAGACCTCTTCACAAGGCTTGGTGTTGTGGCTTCTTTGAGCTCAAAACCAGCCAAGAATCACCAAAAACCAACCTCTAGAACCTCTGTCCCAAGAGAAAGGTGAAGCACTAGGTGCTAGTGTGCAAAAGTAAAGCACAAAACACCTAGTTTAACAAGAGAATGATAGATATAGGATAGATATATATTCTCTAACCTAAACCAGAGCTTCCTCTCTGTCTAAAATGGCTGAGAACCTCTCAAGAAGTCCAACCCTAAGCCAAGAAGAAGAGCCTTTCTCTTATAGAACTTGTAAGACTTACAAGCTAAGCAAACAAGGGCTCATCCCTCCATACACGTGTATGGAGGGGAAGCCAATGGCACACAGCTGTCTGAAAATATCTTAGAAAGCAAGTGCACAGTGTTCGGCCGGCAAAAAATGTCATTTTGACAAAATTTAGTGCCGACCGGCACAAAATAGTGCCGGTGGAAACTCTGACCCGGTGGGTGGCCTCTAGCCACTGTGGTGTGTGGAATGCCTCACAAAGCATTCCTGCCTCTAAGGCAAAACACAGTGTGCAGTGCAGCCGGACACAAAACGGCCAAGTTCGGAGGTCCTGAGGCAAGGCGCGCGAGCCGAGAACTCCGGGAACTCCAAACGAACACACACATGGATGATCACCGAGTGTTCAAACGGTGACGTCCGAGTCTTGAGGACGGTCAAAAATGGGGTGTCTACACCCGCATTCGTAATATTCCCAGAATAGTATAACTTACATAATTATACCCCTTTCATTAATTCTTATTGCCCGTACAAAAGGTCACATATGCAAATATATATTCATTAATCTTAGATCATGAATTTATAGCATATGACATGAGTAAATGAATTGGAAAAACAAGGACGTACAAATATATGTATGCCTTAATGGCTACATTTTTCCAAACCAATACCTGGGTACAACAAAAGCGAGCTAAACTCAACACATATAAAGCCTAAGGCTTGTACAAAAACAAGTACACAAAAAAAACAAAAGAAGCTCTCGGTTCCACGTCCTCCCAAGCTATATCCTTGGTGAATGCATATCATTAGCACTTGAAAGTTGTTTTCCACATAGGGTGAGGTCATGTCTAGTAGGAATACTTTAACACTATGTATGAAACTTAACGAAGTCATATGATGAATGTATATACATATCATTTGCCAAACATTATATTTTTCTATCTCAAAACAATTCAATGCCATCATTATTATATTTCAATTCATGAAAATACACTTTTATATCAGAAAACAGGGTAGTGGATACAAAACACTAGGAATCTCTAGGTATGTACTTGCTAGTAGGCTATACAAGCACTACTTAAGCCATTTTACCAGTACTAATTGGAAGGATTGGCATCTGACCGCACGGGCTTCTAGACTTTCACCAAGAACAAATCAACCAACAATATAAACCACAACCACGCATTCTAACTAGATTTACCAAGGTATACACCCATTTTCTAAAAAAAAAATACATTTTTAATGTTCAAGTATGAAACAATGCTCGATGCAAGATGTATGAGTAATTGGTTTTAATCTAATCTAATCCTCATACAATTTCTATAACAATCAAAGCTATTCTCCACTGATAGCCTAAAATAGATATTTCTACTCAACAGATAAATTTTTAACAACAGATAAATTTTCATAAATTTCACAATAGAAGCAATAATATATATCCATCTCCACTCTCATCATCAACAGATACATTCACCATATCTTTTCAAGACCCAACATCCTTTCCCTTTCTTTCATAAATCAAACATCAATTACTTTTCAAACAAAACCTCATTTATTTTCAAAATCACATTTAAAGAAGGAATTTCCCACACAACTGTAGACTCGACTTTCTTCGCACCCCTTTCTCGGAGAGCTCGAATTGGTCCTACAGTTTGGACTCTTGTCACAGTTCTGAATCTAGTCTCACAAAGTGCAATGTGAAACTGAGAAACACCAAAGAGTCCAATCCGGCAAATCATTTTGGAAAATCATATTTTGAATCAAATAATGCCAAAACTAGACTGTTTTTCCAGATTACAAAGTCGCTACCTAAATATTTTATTTTGAAAAAATTTAGGAAACCCTGACTCGTACCAAAGGCAACGTGTCCGTCATCACCAAAGTTGCCTCAGCTCGGGAACTTGGGTACGAGAGGGAAAGGTCCAGAAATGAGCACCCCCGCTCGCCCGATCAAAGGATCGGCCTCTACTAACCACGATATGTTATTTTATAAACACATGTGTTCTTATTCCGGTTATTAGCTAACTTTACTATGTGACGCACACAAGCAAGAATAGACTAAGTCGCAAGACTTGGAACATTTTAACTCATGTTTGCTTTCGAAAATGGTTTGAATTTGCCAACCTCAAGTGGGCTAAAACTTGAATTTTCCATCAAACATGATGGGCTTAAAACATGATTTGCCACTTCGCAAAATGGGGTTAAAACTTACATTTATTGAATTATTCCAATTCAAACAACAAAGTCTTCATCCACAAGCATTCATGTAGTTTATCAAGTAAGCACATAGCCTCATGGCAAGCATGTGAATCATGGCAATATGGCAATCACACTCATGCAAGTATGCTAAAGCAGAAAACTCACTGAGTACTCCAAGCCAAAACAAAAGCTAGTTAGAAAGATATATGATCCTAACTATACAAAATGCCTAATACAACACATGCAATAATGCAATAAGATAGGCTCGGCTACCTAATCATGGCATATGATACAATTTGCTAACATGCTTTGAAACACGTATTCAAAGAAGTATTGAATTTGCAACGTAGTTTGGATGATGCGTCAAACCTCGGTGCATACAAGACAAATGAATTATGCAAACATGTAAGCATAAGGTGTGCTAATTGAAACATGATCCCTAATCTAACCATTAAAGTGATTAAATAAAAGGGAAAAAGATGTGGGGTTGGAAGACATGCACACACGCATGCACACTTATTACAACATTTTGCCGCGAAGGAGGGTCCGAATGATTAAGCTAAGCTACACTAAGCTAAGCTAACTATTACAAAGCGAATTAATTAACTATACTAGTTAACTAATTATTACAACACAATTGAAATAAATTAACTAACTATTCTAAGCTAGCTAAAATATTACAAACCAAAGTAAATAACTAGCTATGCTAAGCTAATTAAAGCAATTAAAAATTGCAACACTTGAATTGAATAATTAGCTATGCTAGTTAATTAAAGCAATTAAACAAAACAAGTAAATGGCCTCGAAGGCGAGGGACGCATGCATGCTCAATTACTCCGCCCGAAAATGCCCTTGCCTTGACATTAGATGTCTCTGTTTGCACTCATTTGATCACTGAAAATTGTACCAACTTCCAGATTGCCTCTGCTCTAACACAGAAACACATTTGGTGCAAAAATTCATTGGTGGCCAGTCGGCTACAAAAAGTGGTTGTTGGCCACCTCAACTGGTCGGTCGGCTTCTGGACTTCTACTTTTGCTGCAACAGAGAGCAAATAGAGGCAAAGCAATGCATTTTCGAGAAATGTGTGTACTGCTACCCTCCTTATCATCTTTTAAACTCAAAGAAGTGTAGCTCTTGGCTCTCAAGCCACCAACCAAGCATTCTCAATGCATGATGGCTAGAGAACCAAGCTTGTACAAGGTCAATGAATGCATAAACATGACCAAAATAACCACCACCCTATCATGCGTGATCAAGGGTGACGGTGACCAAGAATAATGGCACGCTTCATCATTTTGAGTATAAAACATCCCATTTTTCTTGTGTTTGGATTAACGTCGATCCAAACACATGCAATGCAACACAACATGCTTATCTTACCACTTTTATTTTGTTCATTTTGTTTACACATTTTGCATTACCGATTAGTCCTTTAATTGATTAAGTCCAAGGTAAGAGTCCTCTACTGGAACGAGGGCTTGAACCACAAGTGCCTTGAGCATGAAAGAGGCCTCATGCTGTTGGTTAGTAGAAACCCTCAAGAGAGGATTAAAACCTCGAGCCTAAATTCTATACTCAAGCCAATAAGAGGCTCAAAGCTACTTTCAAAACAAGGTAACGAGTGAAGAATAGAGGGAGGTTGTAGATGTTATAGTGCTGAAATGGCATGCAAAATAACACTAAATCATGTAAGCAACACATGCAAGTCATGTTCAGGAGCTTGACTCACTAAGCTAGTAAAGCTCACAACACTATAACCATACAATGTAAGCCTCAACCGACCAAACCAACTCAAAACAGAGTTAAAATAGGCCAAAACAGTGGCTAAAACATGCTGAAATTAAGGCACAAAAGGCTAAAAAAACATCCTCACATGTTAGCTTGCAAACAAGACTCAAGAGCAACTCCTAAAAGCAATGAAAGAGTGAAACAAATGAGCATGTGACAGAGCTATGTACACTGAAATTACATTTTAAAAGTCACTACAACATGCAATCATTCAAAGAAAAACATGTTTAGAGGCCTAAAATGCCAAGCTAATGAAGCCATTTGCACTACAACTATACAAAACAAAGCCCACATGACCAAAGCAGCCCAAAACAGAGTTAAATCATGCCAAATCAGAGGCAAACACATGCTGAAAATAAGCTAAGTTAAGCTACAAAAACATGCTACCATGTGATGCTAACTAGGCATGCAAGTGAGACACAAAGGGAGAGGCTAACCCCTTCATTTTTAGACTTCAAAACATACTTTTTACCACTGAAATGACTCTAAATTTCAGTGGTTTAAAGGCCCAAAAAGTTTGGCTTTAACATGCTAAAAGATGGTGTAAAGGCTCACAAAAATAAGCAACAAGAAAGGTAGACAACCCTTTAGCACAAAATGACTTCAAACCAACATGTTAAGGCCCAAAAATCAAAACTTTTTGTAGTTGAAAACTAAGCCCGAAACAGTGTAAAAAGATGGAAAAACAAGTATGTACAAAGAGCTAAAATGAGGTAAGTCTTATACCTTTGAAGCACAACACAAAACAGCCACTCTCTTAGGCTTAAACAACCTTCCAACAACCCAAAATAGGTTCCAAGAGGCCTCAGCTCCAAGGTGGTTCAATTTGGTTAAGGGGTAGTGTGCAAACGTGTAGAGAATTCTAACTATCAAGCATAAAACAAGAGGAGAGAGAGAATTCTAGAGAGAGAAGGAGAAATTTGCTCAAAAATATCCAACCTCTCAAAATGGGAGAGAGACCCCTTTATATATAAAAAAAAAAATCAAGCTAAAGGCTTGTATTCATCCCTCCATAAACGTGTATGAAGATGGCCTTTAGTGAACAACAACTAGCACAACTGGCAAAGAAATATCTAAAAAAGGGAACAAATGGCCATCGGCCACCCGGCTACCTTAACTAGCTGATCGACCACTTCAAGTGGTCGACAAGAGGGAAAAGTGGCCGACAAGGCCCCTCCCCCTTCCAGGCAAGAGGCACCAAGGTTTGACCCAAAAACAAGCACAAAACAAAGGGATTTAGAGGCCCAAAGGCAAGGCGTTCCGCCGAGAACTTCGGGCACTCAAACAAGCACAAACAAGCACAATCATCGAGTGTACAAATGATGATGTCTAAGTCTTGAGGTTGGTCAAAAATGGGGTGTCTACAGTTACTGCTCTTTGACAGAACTCGGAAGTCATGAAATGACGGGAGTGAATGTTAAAGCCCAGAGACGACCCATTTTTGACAAAACTGAAGACTTAGACAAATAAGCAAACAAAACAAAGCACAGTTGCACCTGCAGGTTGCCTACGTATCCCTTTGCAAGGAATCAAACCAGCGTAGTTCTGGGGTAAGATGCAAATGATATGCACGATGCAGAACATAACTTATTATCATGCAATGAGGGCTGTAATGAAACATTTAGATGCAAATGTTATGCAAAAAAACGCTACAGCAAACTCATACATAAGTAAGTAAACATAAACCAAATCACATTTCATGCAGAAAGGATGTAAGAAAATTATGCAAGCTTAACTGCGCCTTACGCAGGAAAGATGAAGAACAACACAACCCTTAGGCGCACCCAAGGGGTGAAACAAGATTTTAATGTGTGGCACACGCGAGGAGAGAAATGGTGTATATTTTGAGCCCCTGTTTTGGTCTATATTCTGCACGTGTAGGGCTTACAGTCGCATTTGCAGTTCTGGGTAATTTTGAGCAATCTAAAAATTCAACAAGTGTAAGCCTTTGAAACTCAATTTGGTGTTCAAAACATGTACAAAAACTTCATCAAACATGAAAAATATACATGAACAAAGTTTAATTTCAAATCAATTGAATCAAAACTTTTATAAATTTCAAAATCCAACTCTTAATTTCCATGAATTCTAGAATTCCATAATTTAAGCTTCAAACTCATTTATATACACTCTTGCATGAATAAATCCTTCACATAATCTTGTTGCATGTAAACTATATAGCTCAATTCGTGTATAATTCTCAAAATTGAAACCAAGCTTAGCACATTCAAAGAATTAAAGCTCATATTCTTGGCCCCAGTTCAATCAAACATACAAACTCAATTTCTTAGAAATTATATGTTAAACCCTAAACTTAGTTCTTGAATTCAAACAATTGATGAGTTATCTACAAGAATTCTAGTTGAACTACATACCTTAAACTTGAATTTTGAGTTTTCCCTTCAATTCCTCCAATTTCCCTAAGTTTTCTTCCTCGAAGCTTGAACTTTCTTTCTTTCTCTCTTGATTTCTTCTCCAGCACAATTTGTTTTTGAGTTGAAGCTTATGTCTCTAGGACTAGCTTCAATATATATAGACTTAATTAACTTTAGATTAGGTTAATTGCTAATTAGGCTTAATTAATCAACTAATATGACTTTAATCAAGTATGACACTAATTAATTAATATTCTCTTAATTGACACATTTATTCACGATTACAACCCAACCCAATCCAATTATTTAATCTAATCCCAATTTAAGCTTAATCAATTATTTTTAATTTATACCAATCTGAATCAGATTTTTAATTAAACTCCAATAAGGCTCTAAATATTCAATTAAGTTGATAAAGCTCATCAATTAAATTTTCTAAGCCATATAGACATTCAATTTCTTATTTAAAACATAATACCTAATAAATATTCACACACACATACAAATCACAATAGATATTCACATCAAAAGCACAATTTCCCACAATTAAATAGATATAAACATGATATGCATGGTTGGGTTATTATAATCTCCCCCCCCCCAGCCCTGTCTAGAAAGATTGGTCCTCGAAACTTGTGTTGTCTCAAGTTGAAAATATTTCTGGATATTGTTGTTTCATCTCCTCTTCTCTTTCCCAAGTGGCTTCTTTCCTATAATGTTCTTTCCATTCAACTTTCACCATAAGGATTGTCTTGTTTCTCAATTGTTTGACTTGCCAATTGATAATTTGAATTGGCTTTTCCTTATATACCATATCATCATCAAGTGTTATTCGATGATGATCAATAGCATGAAAAAGATCTTGAAGATAGCCTTGCAACATCGATACATGAAGCACATAATGCCGGTGGTAATGAAACTCCTATACGCTATGGACCCAATCTTTCAAAAATTTGAAACAGTCCTATGTATCAAGGTGACAATTTACCCTTCCACCCGAACCTTGTTTGCCCTTTTATCGGTGTCACTTTGATAAACACATAATCACCAACTTCATATTTTAAATCTCTTCTTCTTTGATCGGTGTAGCTTTTCTAACGACTTTGAGTAGTTTTCAATCTTTGTTGAATGATCTTGATTTTCTCGGTTGTAACTTGCATAATTTCAGCCCCAAATAATGTTTTATCCCCTACTTTCGTCCAACAAACTGGAGATTGGCATTTCCTTCCATACAGAGCTTCATATGGTGCCATTCTAATACTAGTGAGAGATCCGAGATTGAAGTAGTATTACATGAGCAAAGTGGATTAATAGCCGCCATTATGGCCCAACCAGCAATCATTGGTGAGATCAACTAAAGGCAAAGGGAGGATGAATTCCTCAAGAAGATAGTTAATGAATTTGAGGCAAATTTGAAACCGGGATATAGTGTTGTAAATGAATGTTGAAATTCCAAGACAAATTGTGTGTTCCGAATATCCTTGAGTTAAAGAGGAGAATTTTTTATGAAGCTCATAAATTAATGTTTGCTATGCATCTGAGTAACAACAAGATGTATCAGGACTTAAAACAGAGTTACTGGCCAAATATGAAACCTGAGATTGCAGAATATGTGTCTAAATGTCTATAGTGTTAGCGAGTTAAGGCTGAAAATTAGAAATTGGCAGGTCTACTTCAACCTCTCCCTATTCCAAAATGGAAGTGGGAACACATAACCATGGACTTTGTTGTTGGCCTACCTCGGACACCTAAAGGTATAGATTCTGTTTGGGTTATAGTTGATAGACTGACTGAATCTGCACATTTTCTACTTGTGAAAACTATGCATGATGCATATAGATTAGCCACTATTTATGTTGATGAAATTGTTTGTTTACGTGGAGTTCCGGTGGCTATCGTATTAGGTAGAGATTTGAAATTTGTATCTAGATTCTGGAAAAGTCTTCAAGCAGCAATGGGAATAGAACTAAGATTTAGTACAACATTCCATCCACAAACTAATGGACAATCAAAACGGACTATCAGACTCCAGAAGAAATGCTCAAAATGCGTGCTTTGGATTTTCAAGGGAGTTGGGAGACTTACCTACCTTTAGCTGAATTTGTGTATAATAACAGTTTCCACTCCAGCATTGGTATAGCACCGTATGAAGCTTTGTATGGCCAAAAATGTAGATATGTTGGACTAAAGTTGGGGATAGCGTCTTACTTAGACCTGAACTTGTACAAACAACTACAAATAAAATTAAAGTCATTCAGCAAAGGCTTAAGCTAGCAGAAGGCCCACAAAAGAGTTATGCGGATATTAGAAGAAGGCCTCATGAGTATGAGGTCAGTGATCATGTGTTCATTCGTGTAAATACAATGAAAGGCTAATTAAGGTTTGGTAAAATGGGTGAATTATCACCTCGTTACATTGGGCCATTTCAAATTCTAGAAAGGCTTGGTCTAGTTGTTTATAAAGTTGTTTTGCCGCCAAGAATGGAACAAGTGCACAATGTATTCTACATATCAATGTTGAGGGGTTATCTTCGAGATCCGTTCCATGTAATTGATTATCACCGAATAGCACTTGACAAAAATATGGAGCACAGGGAATGACCAGAACAGATTGAGGAATAAATCCATTCCAATGGTGAAAGTGGAATGGAAAGAACAGTATGGAATGGATGCCACGTGGGAGAAAGAAGAAGAGATGCGACAACACTACCCACATTTGTTTTCGACAGAAGATAATGTAAGTTTTGAGGACAAAACTTCCTAAAAGGGGAAGGAATGTGATAACCTCATTCTGTGATATACTATTAATTGTTAATTATGCTTGTGATTGTTTTCTTAATGTGAATTTAGATGCTAATTATGTGATTATGTGTAGTTTTGAATTCGTATCTGTCCGCCGTAGGAAACTCTATTATGTATGCTATAATAAATTGAAATTGAGGGCCGTAGGGACATCAGGAACCAAAATTGATTATACCATTGCGATTAGCATGATTTTTAGACCTACGGTGAAGTTTGATTAAAATTATATTTGGATCAAAATAATTAGATTAATTTGATTTAACTAGGCCCATTTGATTAAGCCTAAGCTTTGATTAGTCAATAAGATTAAGGAAGCCTATATATATGCTAATTAAGGGGCTAATTCATATCTTTGAGCTCAAAAATACATCAAAAGAGCTTTAGAGAGAGAAAACACTTGATTTAGAGAGAGAGGGACCAAATTTTTGTAGAATTGATTTAGAGATTGAAGATTTGAGAGGCTTGGCTCTAGAATTTGCTAGAATTGGAAGCATTGAATGCTCCAAGTGAGTATTTGAACTTTAATTCATGAGCTTAAGTCCATAATCATGTGTATTCAAGAAGAATTGGTGAATTAATGTAGGATACAAGCTTAACATGAAGAACTGGGTGCCAAATCACGCATGGATACATAATTTTGTTGACCTTCATAATTTTGAACATCATTTGTACCATTTGACTTGGAGTTAGAGTCTATATTTTACATGCATGCATAATCTAAGGTGTTATGGGACTTGATTGCATGAGTTTTGAATTTATCAAGAAAAATATGAAATGATTTGGGAATTGGACCATGATTTTGGGCAATTCATTTCAAATTACCTATGTTTTTATGTTATATAATGTTTTTCCACGTTTTTGGTATCAACTTGCAAGCTTTGAGCCTTTGGAATTGTGTTTTGACCTTCAAACAAAATTCTAGAAATTTCAGAATTCGACTTGTCCGGTCGAGCAAAGGAAGTGTAGCTCGAGCGTAAAAATCAAACTCCCTGAAGTTTTACAAAGAATTGCATAGTAGCTCAAGCGACAAACCTTGCACTTGAGCGGACCTTTTTTTGCAAGACTCATTGCTCAAGCGAAGAATGTCTCATTCGAGCATAAAAATCGTGCAACCATTACTTTTACAAAGTTTTACTGACCGCTTGAGCAACCAAATCTACCCTCAAGTGGAGTGCCCCGTTTCAGAAACTTTTGAAAAACTGTTTTATGTTCCAATTTCCGTTCTCTTCCACTTCTCAGTATTCTTAGGCACACATTAAGCACCCTAAATAAATTAAAGGGCACAAAAGAAGCCCAAGAAAGTTAAGTAAACTAAAGTATAGAATGAATTGTATTATGAGCCAATGTGTTATGAATTATGTAGGGTGAAGTGCAAGGAAGAATTAAGCACCAGAACACTGTGAGTAATATCTTAGTAAAGATATTTTTGTATATGCATTATTTTTGAATATTACCTCTGTGGTAAGTTTCTAAACTTCTGAATTGGTACTATGAATGAGTATTCTATCCGCTTGATTCACAATGAAATATGTGAAGTGATTGACGTGTAAAAATGAAATGGGCCCAAGGCCGTTCAGTTTATTCGATGAGGACATAGACTGCACCTAGGGTCGTTTTGTAAGATTATTAAATGGGCCTAAGGCCATTTTGTATGGTTGTTAAATGGGCCAAAGGCCGTTTTGAATAAGGATCGATGGGACCTAAGGTCATTTTGAATACAAAGATGAATGTGAACATGATCATGGATCCAAAAATGTGCACAAATATGAATATGAATTGACCCAAGGTCGTTCTGCATACAATGGACCCAAGGTTGTTTTGCATACAATGGACCAAGGTCGTTTTGTATATAAATTGAACCTAAGGTCGTTTCGCATATAATGGACCAAAGGTCATTTTGCCTACGAATTAGACCCAAGGTCATTTTGCATATAATGGACCAAAGGTCGTTTTGTAAATACGAATAGGACCCGAGGTCGTTTTGTAGATGGATACGATATATGATATGTTGGACTTGAGGTCATTTTGTGTTGATATCGATCAACAAGTTTAGTTTATGAATTTTGATTAAATGGATCTCATTCATGAACTTCTTTACTTTGGTATCGTTCACTGGCTGCTAGCTCACTCTTTATTTATATGTATGTAGGCGAGCAGCGAGATGTCCAGCCCCAGCCCCAGTGATGTATGACAAAACCGAGTTTTGAGAAGTCAACTAAGGTCGCCTCACGCAAGAGGCTTTTGATTCGCTTTTGTTTCTTTTGTGGTCATATGTGAGCTAGTTGTGTATAACCTTGGTTTTTGTTAATACTGACTTTTGAATGATCCTTGACTTATGTAATACATACTGTGGATGTTTGTATTGTGTGAGTTATTTACATATATGAGAAAAGTTTTTGGTTAAGCCATATATGCACAACTCATTGAACAATCTTTATAAGTTCTTTTTCCGTATTTTGGCCTCCTATTATTAAATATGATTTCATTTTTGATTGAGGTCGTTGGTAATCTCATGATTACTGACCGATTATGACTCTAATCCATAGGGGTGGGTTTGGGTCTTGACAAAAACCATGCACCCAAGGCAATTCAAAGTGGGAGATTGGGTTTTGCCCAATGTCATGGGCAAACATTGTAGTCGCTGGTGATGGCAAGTTGGGACCTAACTAGGATGGACCTTACAAGATTGTGGGATTGGTTGGAAAATGGGCACACAATTTAGAGAACATCGATGGTCGAGTTGTTCTAAGACCATGGAATACTACCAACTTGAAGTTGTACTATTTTTGGCTTTTATCCTTGTAATTTCTTAACTTTTTTTCAATAAAACATGTGGACAACTTTTTCTTTACTACTTTGTTGTTTTTAGCATGATGGCATTATTGAGGAATTTTAGAGTGGCCCTACGCAACACACTCCATTGCAATGCAAAATCTTCGCCGAGCGGCATTTTGCCTGGTATTGTAGGTTGGAAGGTTTGTTCAACTTTGAAAACCTTTGTCAAGCGACATTTTGCTTGGTAAAGTAGATTGGGAGAATTGTCCAACTTTGAAAACCTTTACTGTGCAGTATTTTACTTGACAAAGTAGGTTGGGAGGTTTGGCCAACTTTGAAAACCTTTGTCAAGTGGCATTTTGCTTAGCAACGTAGGTTCAAAGGTTTGCAAAACTTTGAAAATCTTCATCAACCAGCAGTTTGCTCGGAAAAATAGGGTGTTATAACAAATTAGGAAAGAAGACAAGTGACTAAGTAAGGCGTGCAAAAAGATGATTCATTTATGTGAATTAGGGATACAAGAGAAGGGGCCATCTGCCTGGTCACAGCATTTTAGTGCCAAAAGAAAAACAAACAAAGAAAAAAGAAAAAAAAAAGTTAAAAGGGAGGTTAAAGTTCTTTTTCAGTAACATTTTCTTGGCTGGCCACAACATCTTCCTTGTCACTAGGTTAGGCCTGCATGACACCATCTTTACCTTTCTCATTGTCTTTTTTCGACACCAAAGCTGTGAAGATCTCATTGGCATAAGCCTCTATATAGTCTGGCAATATAACGGTTCCAGTTTAGACCAGACCTATTTCATGTTCTTAAATCTAAGATTTTCGTACCTTTAATTGTTATTCATGCCCTTTATCATCTTATTAGTAGTTTAGTTGAGTTGTTGGTTGTGTTTCGAATAGGTTAGGAGTTAGTTTTTGAAAGGTTTTACTTTCCAGTTTACTTCTTGTTCGCATGAGCGGTGTTTTGGTCGCTTAAGCAGTATTTTGAGATCTCCCAGTAATTTTGCAGGTCTACAGAAGTTCTGGGAGTGAGGTATCTTATCTCGAGCGGTCTTTCTTGCACTCGAGTAGTTTCTGCAGTCTGCAAAACTTTTGGGAGGGGGTCATTGTACGCTCAAGTGGTGTTTTGGTCACTCGAGCGATATCACTTAATGTGTTTGACGCTTGAATAGTGTTTTGGTCACTCGAGCAGTCTGTGTGTATATCAGCTTGGGGAAATGAGTTTTTAACTCACTTTTTCATTCATTCATCTCTCTCTCTCTCTCTCTCTCTCTCTCTCTCTCTCTCTCTCTAAAACAACCCTAACCCCAATTTCTTCGGTCTTTCTCTATAGTTCTTACCTTAAAACCTCAAATACTCTCTTATATATTGATTTCTCCACCATAGCTTCTTAGAGAAAAAGGTAGAGCTCGTTGAAAGCTTCATTTCAATCGGAGAGGATCCTGTTTATAAGTGCATCAAACTTTAACTCTTGTTTTCTTCCACTTCTAAACTTGAGGTAGGGATTTCTTCAACCTTTAGTATGATTCTTAGCTTAATTATTTGCTCATTAAAAAGGTTAGTGATTTGGGGATTTTGGTGAAATCTAGGGTGGGATTTTGAAATATAAAAGTAGGGTTTTTTAAATAAATTCTTGAGAAGGGTTGTGGAATGGTGTATATTGTTGGGTTGTGCAGGAAATTCCTTTCTTAAATGTGATTTTGAAAATAAAGTAGGTTTTGTTTGAAAAATCATTAATGTTTGATTTATAAAAGAAAGAGAAAGAATGTTAGGTCTTGAAAAGATATGGAGAATGTTCCTATTGATGATGAGAATGGAGTTCGGTATATACTATCGCTCATAGTTTGAAATTTATGAGAATTTATCTATTGTTGAAAAATTATTTGTTGAGTAGAAATACCTATTTTAGGTTATCGATGGAGGATAGTTTTGATTGTTGTAGAAATTGTTTAAGGATTAGGTTAAATTGAAACTTATTACTCATACATCTTTCATCGAGCATTGTTTCATACTTGAAAATTGAAAATGTATTTTTTTGAAAAAAATGGGTATATATCTTAGTGAATCTAGTCAGGGGGTATGGTTGTGGTTTATATTATTGGCTGGTGTGTCCTTAGTGAAAGTCCAGAAACCTGTGCGATCAGGTGCTAATCTTTCCAGTTAGTACCAATAAAATGGCTTGGGTGGTATTTGTATAGCCTACTAGCAGACACGTACCTAGAGATTCTCAGTGTTTTGCATCCACGACCCTATATTCTGATATAAAAGTGTATTTTCATGAATTGAAATATAATAATGATAGCATTGCATTGTTTTGAGATGGAAAAATATAATGTTTGGAAAATGACATGCATATGTATTCACCTTATGACTTATTAAGTTTCATACATAGTGTTAAAGTATCTCTACTAGGCTTTAGCTCATTCAATGTAGAAAATAACTTTCAGATGCTGATGATATGCCTCCACCAAGGACATAGCTTGGGAGGACGTGGAGCCAAGAGCTTCTTTTGTTTCTTTTGTGTAATTATTTTTGTACAAGCCTTAGGCTTTATATATATTGAGTTTAACTCGCATTTGTTGTACCAAAGTATTGGCTTAGAAAGATATAGCCATTAAGGCATATATATATATATACTTGCTTGTTGTTCCAATTTATTTACTCATGTCATATGCTATAGATTCATGATCTAGGATTAATGAATGTATATTTGCATATGTCACCTTTTGTACAAGCAATGAAAATTAATGAAAGAGGTATTATTGTGTAAGTTCTACTATTCTGAGAATATTATGAATGTGGGTCATTGCTTTTATTTTGGGCTGTTACAACTTGGTATCAGAGTTACTGGGTTTGAATACTTTGGGATTGTGGAACATGGTTTTTACCACAATTGATTTATCTCACGAGAGTTTCTAAGATATAGCCATCAAGTCCTATTATGGGATTTGGTTTCTAAGATATTGATTAGATCTAAGAGATTCTAGAAGTCCTATTAGAAGAGCACTTGATTACTACTTATTCTAACTAGAACTCTGGCAATGTCACATTATAATTAATTGTGTGGAAAGAAAATTTGTTTGTGATTTCTTGGCTCGGTGCTTATTAGAATGAATTAATTGTTGTCCACTGCATTAGGATGTGAGGGAATTAGCTTCAGCACATTTGTAAATGTACTAAACTATTGTGTTACCTTTATTAGAATGTCAGGACGAGAATGTGGTGGTGGTAGACGTGGCAGGCCCAGGCGGCAGGAGGTGCCGATATCGGATGAAATTTCGGCACAACAAGAGGGAGTTAGCCAGGTCAACGTGGCTAAGCTAGTAGGTTAGCAAGCCATGGATGCCTTGGCCAACAAAATGGCAGGAGCATTGAAAGAATCTATGGACATTCTCAGGGCTAAGAATCAAGTCCAGACCTATGTTGCAGAAATAGGGTCATCATTTTTGAAGGAGTTCTTCCGATCAAATCTGGACGATTTTGTAAGGGATTCAAAAGAGCCACTGAAGGCAGATGAGTGGCTTCAATAGATGGTGAAGATGTTTGAGATACTTGGCATCGAGAACGACAGTTTGAGGGTGACCTTGGCATCTTTACAACTAAAGAGAGATGCGGGTCAGTGGTGGAAGTATACGTGAGGGCATATTTGGGTGACTTGGGAGGCTTTCATCAACGCCTTTTAAGATAAGTTTTTACAAGCCACTGTTAGAGAAAAGTTGAGAGACTAGTTTCTAAAACTCAAGAAGCTAAACACGCCAGTAACTAAGGGATTCACTAGTTTGTCATGGTTTGCACCAGAACTTGTGGCAATGGAAGAACACCGTTGCATCGAGTTTGAGAAGAGATTGAGGATTAGGTTCCTTTTCAAGATGGCTGAGTTAATGATTAGGGATTATGGCTGTCTTGTGGAGTCAATGACCCCCTTAGAGGCCGTGATCCAAGCGGAGAAAGAGCGGATAAGGAACTTCAGGTAGATAGGCCAGGATGTTCAGGGTGATTCGAGGGACAACAAACAGCAAAGGGATTCCACCTTACAGCAGTATTAGACTACACAATTTAGATCAATCTTTCCCCTAACGAGTTCAGATTTGGGGTGAGGTGATCAGGCTGGGTTCATATAATAACCCAACCGTGCATATCATGTTTGGATCCATTTAATTGTAGGAAATTGTGCTTTTGATGTGAATATCTGTTGTGATTTGTATGTGTGTGTGAATATCTATTAGGTGTTATATTTTAAATCAGAAATTGAATGTTTATATGGCTTAGAAAATTTTAATTGATGAGCTTAATCAACTTAATTGAATTTTTGGAGCCTTATGGGAATTTAATTGAAAATCTGATTCAGATTGGTATAAATTAAAAATAATTGATTAAGCTTAAATTGGGATTAGATTAAAGAAATGGATTAAGTTGCAATCATGAATAATTGAGTCAATTAAGGAAAGATTCATTAATAGTGGCATACTTAATTAAAGTTAAATTAGATATAATTAAGCCCAATTAGCAATTAACCTAGTCTAAAGTTTATTAAGTATATATATAATGATGCTAGCTCTAGAGACATAAGCTACAACTCAAAAACAAATTGTCTTGGAGAAGGAATCAAGAGAGGAAGAAAGAGAGTTGAAGCTTGGAGGAAGAAAACTTAGGGAAATTGGAGGAATTGAAGGGAAATCTCAAAATTCATATGTAGTTCAACTAGAATTCTAGTAGATAACTCATCAATTGTTTGAATTCAAGAACTAATTTGAGGGTTTAACATATACTTCGCTAGGAAATTTAGTTTGCATGTTTGATTGAACTAGGGTAAAGAATATGAGCTTTAATTCTTTGAATTTGCTAAGCTTGGGTTCAATTTTGAGAATAATACAAGAATTCAGCTATATAATTTACAAGCAACAAGATTATGTGAAGGATTCATCCATGCAAGAGTGTATATAAAAGAGTTTGAAGCTTAAATTATGGAATTCTTGAATACATGGAAATTAAGAGTTAGATTTTAAAATTTCTAGAAGCTTTGATTCAATTGAGTTGAAATTAAACGTGGTTCATGTATATTTTTCATGTTTGATGAAGTTTTTTGTACAAGTTTTGAGCACCAAATTAAGTTTCAAAGGCTTACACTTGTTGAATTTTTGAGCTACTCAAAATTACCCAAAATTGCACGTGTGACTGTGAGCCCCGCACGTGCAGAATATAGACCAAAATAGAGGCGAGGCTACTGCTTTTATTGCACATGCAATACCTTCTGCACGTGTGAATGGGGGTTTCCGCACGTGCATAAAACAAGGGAACGCATCTTAGTTTTCTGATTACCGTTTTGAATTTCTAAATATGTTTAGGAACTCATTTTGATCCTTCGGGAAATTAACAGATATTTAGAAACCCATTTAAATTAAGTTACATACGTAAAGAAAAGTTTATGTAAATGACTGTTCCGTTTTATCGAATTCATATGATTGTGTTATGTAGGTCATTTGCACGAGGGGACATCGCAAGATCAAACTCACTGTGAGTAATAATTTTGCAAAGATATGTTCTAAGTATTTATTTTCAAACAATATGAATGTTATATTTTTCTGAAATTGCATTTTGCTCTGAATGAATGAGTTTCAATGAATTTCATATGAATGATATGTGGACCCAAGGTCATTCTGTTCTATCCATGGTATGATGGACCTAAGGTCATTCTGTTTTGTCTATGATATGATTAGACCTGAGGTCGTTTCGTATGATTGGACCAGAGATCGTTTTGTATCATTAGACCTGAGGTCGTTCCGTATCATTAGACTTTGGTCGTTCCGTTTTATATTGGACTCGAGGTTGTTTTATAAAGTTGGATATGAATAATGCTATTGAATGTTTTAATTTAGAAAGCTTTTGATTTAAGATAAAATGTTTTGCTCTTCTTTAAATTTGATCTTATTCATTAACCCCTTTACAATGTTATTACTCATTGAGCTTCGCTCACTCTCTTCCCCTATATGTATGTAGGTGAGCAACGTGGAGATCAACTGTAGAGTCAACCCGAAGAGTTATTTTTGTGATCCTAGAGTGTTGTGCCTCTGAGTTAAGGCTTTTGGTGTTTTTATGTTAAGTTTTTGGTTTTTGTTAAGTTGAATTTTTGGAAGTGTAAACTTAATGTTTGAAGTTACTTAATGTATATAAGTTAAGTATGGGTTCAATGCTATATATGAGAATGTTTTATCTTGATCATTTATGCACTACTCAATGGACTTTATTTAATGTCAATTTGCTTTTGCTTTTGGCCTTGTCATATTAAATATTTTGTATTTTGTTTGAGGCAATAGGTAATTAAACGATTACTGGCTGGTTATGATTCAAACCTCTAGGGTTGGGTTCAGGTCACGACAGAGTGGTATCAGAGTACGAGTTAATTACTTATGCACTAGTCCATTTGAGAAATAAGGAGTCTAGAAAATAATCTAAGTTTGCATTTATAATACATTCACATACAAGTATAATGTAAAGATGTATCTCCATAAATGTGTATTTGTGTGCATATTTTCTGTGTTTATTATAATATATTGTCATATAGATCATGCTGAGAACAAGTGTGGACGAATTGGAGGAGTCTACCTTCTCTTGACTTGATAAGATGGAGAGAATGATACAAGAAATGGCTGAACCTTTAAGGCAACAGCAACAACAGCCGCCACCACTGCCACCATTGCCTATACCACCAATAATGTAAGAAAATGAAGCAAATGATTGGATAATTGCACTCACAAAAGAGTTCAAAAAGATAAAACCTCCGTTGTTTGAAGACAGAGTTCATCTACTAAAACAGAAGCATGGGTACTCAGTATTGAAAAGTTGTTTGACGTCTTTCCATGTATTAAGACACAAAAAGTACTACTCACTGCCTTTACTTTGGAAGATGAAGCGTATAGATGGTGGATGCTTATTAGGGATGAACATCGAGGAGTTAATTGGGCTCAATTATTGGAGGTTTTCCATGAAAAATATTTTTCGCGATACATCCGAGACAGGAAGGTGTCAGAGTTGAAAGATTGAGGCAAGGAAATAAAATTGTAGCAAAGTATTAAGCACAATTTACTAAGTTAGCCCATTTCATACCGCACATGGTCTATACAGATTATAAGAAAGCGAGGAAATTTGAGGGAGGACCTAGAGATTCCATTCAAGAAAGGATCAATGTCTCAAAGCTACCAAAATATGTTGATGTGTTGGGTAGGGCCTTAATGTCTAAAACTAATATGGCTACTCGTAACTTCAGAATGGAAAGAGAAAAGACAGGGCTCTAATGCAAATAAGGGGTCGGCATCTTCACTAAACAAGAAACCGAATTTGGGAACATCAAGTACTTCTGGTTCTACTCATGATTTGGCACCAACTTGCCCAGACTGTGGAAAGAGACATTGAGGGTTTTGCTACTGAACATCCGAGGCATGTTTTAAGTGTGGAAAGACGGGTCGCTTGGTGAGGAATTGTCCCCAAAATGAACAACAAAATGTGAATAGGCTGGCCGTAAGTTCAGCCCGTTTAACACCAGTGACGAAGTCTAATGCAAAGCCTGTTACTACAAGAGACAATATCTGCCAAGGGAGAGTCTTTGCACTTAACCATAGGAGATACCCATAACACCAAGGTTATAGTCTCAAGTACACTCTCTATTAATGGTCAACATGCTCATGTGTTAATTGTTTCGGATTCCACTCATTCATTTGTTTCAAAAGCATTTGCTAGTAATTTGAATAGACCTTTGGAGCCATTGGATTATATGTTGTGTGTTTCTTCGCCATCTGGAGGATCTATGTTATGTACCTCTATTTACTTTGCATGTGAGATTCTAATTGGGGATGCTCAATTGTATGCTAATTTGATGCCTCTTGATATGGATCATTTTCATATAATTTTGGGAATGGATTAATTAACTAAATATCTTGCGACTATCGATTTTGTGTCCAAACAAGTTGTCTTCTGACCTCTGGGACAAACTGAATTTTCTTTTGTAGGACATGGGGTAGTTCTTTCATCCTTTTATGAGATATCCGCCATGAAAGCTTGCAAGTTGCTTAAGAAAGGTTGTCAAGGATACTTCTATAGTATTTTGAATGTACAAACAACAAATGTAAGTGTTGATAATATTCCAATTGTTAGAGAGTTTCTAGATGCCTTTCCAAAAGAGTTGCCGAGGTACTTAGTAGACCGTGAGATTGAATTTTTTATTGATGTTGTGACGCCCCGATTCTACACCATTGGTTGCAATCAAGGGAGAGTCACTAATGAGTCCTATGGTCAATGACCAAGTAAGATCCCAGATCGCCATAAGAGTCAAAATAGCCTCCCTTCTAAGTCCAGCTTTCTTAGGCAGTGTACTACCCTTTTGACAGATCTTAAGAGGTATTGACACAAGGTCTCATAAGCAACGATAAGGTTCATACATGGATTATAAATACATAACAACCACAATTAAACTTAATTCAAAAGATTGTTCCATTACATTACATCCCAAAAGAAAGTTTAAAACTTCACATGAGTTCTTACAAAATAATGAAAACAAATTTCAAGCTTTCCTAAGATAGCCAAAAGTCTTCGAAAGTTTCGGGCTCGTCGTCTCTAGCTATAAATTCCGCTTCGTCACCTAGCATGATACGCCATGAGCTTTGAATGCACAGTAAACACACACACACCCCACCCCTTTTTCCCAGTCCAATACACAATCACAAAATATAACATTAAGTAGTAAAGCATGATACTCCAATAAATAAATAAATAAATAAATGATTAGGTTAGATGTCAGTAATCTAGAAATCCAACAAAGAGATTTCGTCCTCCCAACCACAAGAATCGGATGCGGATTATTCGATATGCCCTCTCTTTTGCTGCTTTGTTGCAGAGCTAACCTCGGACGCCTACCAACGGTTATATACCACGTAGCGCCAACCGCAGGGCCTCAAAAGAGACGGTAATAATGGGCCTTGCCCAAATCCCTCCTCACACCAAGCTACTTAGGGTCCGAATACAACCACTCCGTTCAAGGGTTCCGAAAACCACTTGCGCAAGACTTTAACTTCAAATAGGGAATGCATCCCAATAATCCATATATCACATATTCTCATCTTTTCATTATTCAAGTGCTCGAAAACCCAATACCCTCCCCATTAGATTTCCCGTTGAATTAAATGTCTTAAATCAAGGTTAGTCCAACTTATAAGACAATAACATCCATATAAGCATGCATTCTTAAGATGAGAAAGGTAAATAACATAATCACAACACATATAATATCATGCCAAGATATGATCATAAGCTAATAAGCAATCTCATGAACTCAAGGGTATGAAACATCCACACATAACAAAATTTCCAGATTTAATATCACATAAAACTTTAAAATGAAAGGACTATTTTAAATCCTTCACCGGACTTGGCCTTCCTACGGTTCGTAGAGGATTTAATCTAGTTTCTAGAACATCTTTTGTAAATGGGATCGCTTTTCCAGATTTTGAGTTATTTAGAAAGTATTCCAGCGCTGTCCAGGTTCTGTCCAGATCCGTCAACCGTTACGAAAAATTGATTTTCTTGCAAACCGCTTAATGTTTTTCGATGAAACCAATTTTAGTTGAAAGCTAACACTTTAAGGAAGATTTTGACATAAAATAGAGTTTCAGAATATTTTTGTACATTTTTATGGAATTTTTGAAAGTTGACTGCAAAAACAGGTTTTAAGGTAGAATGCCCAAAACAAGAAAATTTATAAAAAGGGGGTTCCACCATGGGAAAGTTTCATTTATTTTGTGAAGAAAATATGCTAACTATCACATGTTTAACTCAGAAAATTTGTTTGAAAGAGTGCCCTTGAAAAGTTGAGAGATTTGTACAAAAAGAAGCTGATGTGTGCCAAAATGGGGAAAATACAAGAGGGATGAAATCAATACACAACCCTTAGCATTTTTTTGAAATAAAAACTTGATAATAACAGATCTGGAACATTATTCAAAAACTTTAGAACATGCATTAGAAAAGGAATGAAGAGAAGGTTGTGTTGGTGGCTTACCTTCAAAGCTTTGCACAAGAAACTCTCTTCTTCCTCCCTCTTCTCCTCTAGACTTCTCTTCCTTGCTCTCCTCTCTCTCTCTCTAACCAAAATGTGTGTGTGAGTGAGTGTGTTGTGTGAGTTTGCAAGCTAGGGGGTGTGGTATATATAAGCAATTTGGTGTAAAAGGACATAAAAGCCCTTTAGTTGAAAATGGATGGGAAAGCTAGGATTTTGGTTGGTGTCAAATGGGATAGGAGTAACTAAGGTGCTAAATCATAGGTTTTGGCATCAATTAGTTGATCTTTAGTTGAAAGGTAACTAGTTTTGAGATTTGCAACCTAGGTCTAGGTCACTAGGTTTGGATTTCCTAGAATATCTCATGATGGTGTGTCTTGGAAATAGATTTCTCACATTCTCCAAGGAAGGGCCAGCCATAGGGAAGTGTGGAGGGAAAATTCTTTATTATTTTATGTCCTAAGGTACACTCTTCAAGATGTATACATATATATATATATTACATGATTGATGGTACTTCAAGGTACAAGGTACAAGTACTAGTTTTTGGGGCAAGTTTTGAATTTAATTAAATGGTGCGGGCTTGGACTTAAATACATGTAACTTATGTAGAATTAAATTAGGTTAGGGATCCTAATCCGGTTAGGGAAATTCCTATTTTGACAAAAATAAAAATAGTAATGCTAGCCGACAAGATTCGAATTAATTCAAGTAACCGATGGGTTTTAAGAAAATAATTCAAACATTAGAGTCTTTAAAAGTGAATACATATTTTAGGCGCTTCACAGATGTTGTGCCGGGTACTCAACCGATTTCGAAGACTCCCTATAGAATGTCAACTACAGAAATGAAGGAATTGAAAGTACAATTACAAGAGTTTCTTGACAAAGGATTCATCCGACCGAGTAGATTGTCTTGGGGCACGCCGGTTCTTTTTGTGAAAAAAAAAGACAGAGCACTCCAATTATGTATTGACTATCGGGAACTCAATAAGGTAGCTGTAAAGAACAAATACCATTTACATCAGATTGATGATTTATTTGATCAGTTACAGGGAGCGCAAGTTTTTCTAAAATTGATTTGAGATTTGAGTATCATCAATTAAACGTCAAAGCTGAAGATTTTGAGAAGACTACCTTTCAAACTAGGTACGAGCATTATGAGTTCTTAGTTATGCCAGTCAGAGTTACGAATGCACTGGAAACCTTTATGGATTTAATGAATCAAATTTTCAAATCGTACTTGGATGAGTTTATGGTTGTATTTATTGTTGATATACTTATTTATTCAAAAAGTAAGAAGGAACATGAGCAACACTTGAGAACAATTCTTCAAACACTTAGATAGAAGAAATTATATGCTAAATTGAAGAAGTGTGAGTTTTGGTTAAATGATGTTGTATTTTTGGGACATGTGATTAATAAAGATGGTGTTTCTGTTGACTCGCAAAAGATAGCTGTTGTGAATTGGCCTACACCGACTAATGTTACAAAATTGCATAGTTTCATGAGTTTGGCAAGCCACTACAGAAGATTTGTCAAAGATTTCTCTAAAATTGCAATACAGCTCACCCAATTGGCTCAGAAGCATGTACCATTGGAATGGACAGAACAAAAGGAATCTACCTTCCAAAAATTGAAAACGAGACTAACTATAGCACCAATCCTTGCCTTACCATTAGGTACAGAAGGGTTTGTTATTTATAGTGATGCTTCTTATAAAGGATTGGGTTGTGCACTTATGTAGAATGGAAAAGTGGTTGCATATGCATCTCGACGACTGAAGCCTCATGAAAAAGAACTATCCTGCTTCTGACTTGGAATTAGCTGGAATGGCTTTTGCATTGAAGATATGGCATCATTATCTTTATGAAGCAACATGTGAAGTCTACACCAACCATAAGAGCTTAAAGTATTTATTTACTCAGAAGGAGATAAACATGCGACCAAGAAGGTGGTTAGAAATAATCAAAGATTATGATCTATAGAATCATTATCATCTAGGCAAAGCCAACACTGTAGCTAATGCTCTTAATAGAAAATCAATGGGGAATTTAGCGTGTTTGCATACAGGACAAAAAGAATTGTTAGATGAGTTAGAAAGATTGGAAGTGGAGGTGGTACTACGTGAACAAAGTGGAGTGTTAACTGCAATTTCAACACTACCGGCTATCATTGAAGAAATTAAACAAAGGCAGATGGAGGATGAATTTTTCAAGGAGATATCTGATGAAATGGAAATGAAGCCAAGACCAGGATTCACTTTTGAAGATCAAGTGTTGAACTTTTAAGGAAGATTATGTATTTCGGATATTCCAGAAATTAAAAGAATAGTTGTGGAGGAAGCTCATAAATCTAAGTTTGCTATGCATCCTAAAAACACCAAAATGTATCAAGATCTCAAGCAAGCTTTTTGATGGCCCAATATGAGGAAAGAAATTGCCGAATTTATTTCAAGATGTCTTCCATGTCAACAAGTGAAAATAGAACATCAAAGATCAGCAGGATTACTTTAATCTCTCCCTATTTCAAAATGGAAATAGGAGCATATAATTATGGATTTCGTCGTCGAATTACCCCGAACACCTTGAGGTATGACCTCTATATGGGTTATTGTGGATACATTGACTAAGCATGCTCACTTTCTGCCTGTGAAATCTTTTTGTAATGTTGATAGACTTGCTACTATATATATATATATATGAGATTATTTGATTGCATGGTGTTTCGATTTCGATTGTGTCAAATAGAGATCCTAAATTTGTGTCAAGGTTTTAGCAAAGTTTATAGAAAGCAATGAGAACGGAGTTGAGGTTCAGTACCGCATTTTACCCAGAAATTGATTGGCAATCTGAAAGGACTATACAAACTTTGGAGGACATGCTTCAAATGTGTGTTTTAGATTTCTAAGGAAGTTATGAAACTTATTTACTTTTAGCAGAATTTGCGTAGGATTTCCTTCTATTCAGTAAGTAGGCAAACTAAGCTCCCTGTTGATTTTCTGCTCAAGGCATTAACAGCTATATTAGTTTTCCTTAGGTGATACTGAATCTGAAAATCATAATCTTTTATTAATTCAAGCCATCTTCTCTACCGCATATTCAATTCTTTCTGAGTAAAGAAGTACTTTAAACTTTTGTGGTTCGTGTAAACTTCACATTTCACTCCATACAAGTAATGCCACCAAATTTTTAAAGCAAACAGAATTGCGGCCAATTCCAGATCGTGTGTTGGGTAGTTCTTTTCATGTCGTCTCAACTATTAGGAGGCATAAGCAATCACCTTTCCTTCCTGCATTAACACACAACCCAGACCCTTATAAGATGCATCATTATAAATCACAAAATTTTCCGTACCTGAGGACAATGTTAACACTGGTGCAGTAGTCAATCTCGTTTTTAGTTCTTAGAAGGCAGATTCTCTTTCATCATTCCATTCAAATGGTTGTCTTTTGGGTGTAAGTTGGGTAAGAGGTACAATTATTTTTGAAAAATCTTTCACAAACCTTCTGTAGTACCCAGCTAAACCCATGAAGTTGTGGATTACGTTTACATTCGTTGGTGTAAGTCAGTTCACAATCGCCTCTATCTTCTGTAGGTCTACTGAAATCCCCTCTTTGTTGATGACATGCCCTAAGAAAACAACCTCATCCAACCAAAATTCACATTTCTTTAATTTAGCAAATAATTTTGTTTCTCTAAGTGTTTGTAGAATAGTTATCAGATGTTGTTCATGTTAAAGGCTACTCTTTGAATATATCAGAATATCATCAATAAAAACCATAACAAATTCATCAAGATAAGTTTTGAAAATCTAGTTCATAAGGTCCATAAATGCTACAAGTGCATTAGCCACTCCAAATGGCATAACAAGAAATTCGTAGTGACCATACCTCATTTTGAATGCGATTTTCTCAAAATCTTCTGCCTTCACCTTCAACTGGTGGTATCTGGATCTCAAATCGATTTTGGAAAAGACTTGTGAACCCTATAACTGATCAAATAAATCAACAATTCGGGGTAATGGATATTTGTTCTTGATCGTTACCTTGTTCAATTCCCGGTAGTCAACGCACAAATGTAAGGTTCCGTCTTTCTTCTTTACAAATAATACTGTGCGCCCCATGGCGAAGTACTCGGTCGGATAAACCCTTTGTCAAGTAAATCTTGCAATTGTTCTTTCAGTTCTTTCATTTCAATAGTAGATATTCTATAGGGGGCTTTTGAGATAGGCTGGGTGCCTGGGACAACATCAGTGGTAAACTCTATTTCTCTGTCAATCAATCCCCCTGGCAGTTCATCTGGAAATACATCCAAAAATTCTCTAACAATAGGAATATTATCCATTTCAACATTTATAGATTGTTTAGTCAAGATACTACACAAATAATCCTGACACCCTTTCCTAAGCAATTTAAATGCTTTTATTATTGAAATTAGATAAGGTGGAGGCACTACCCCATTACCCACAAATTCAAATTCAAATTCAACATGTCCAGACGGTCTAAACATAACTCGTTTTGTTACACAGTTGATAGTGGCATAGTATTTAGACAACCAATCCATACCCAGAATTATAGCAAAGTGTCTAATGTCCAAGGGTAACAAATCCACATACAAGGTAGTACTGCCAACTCACATATCACAAACACGATACACAGATGTACACCATACAGATTCCCCAAAAGGAGTAGACACACATAACAAATATGGCAATCACTCTAGGGGTCTAGTCAATCTAGATGCAAATATAGTAGACACAAAGGAATGCGTTGAGCCGGAATCAATTAACACAAGAGCATCTTGATTGCATATAAAGATAGTACCTAAGACAACAACTTTAGTATTTCACATGTCACCTGGGACAAGTGCAAAGACTCTTCCTTTTCTTATTGTGTCTCTGGTGGCAGCAGGCTTTATGGTATTCCCCGGTTTTGGGATGGATCCGGTCGAACTAGCAACCGGTTTCCCACTTCTTTGTTGCTCAGTTTGGATGCAATCCCTTGCCATATGTCCCATTTCACCACATCTATAACACGTCCTAGAAATACGGTAACAAACCCCATGATGTTTCTTACCACATTGAGTTCAAGTTGGTGTCGTATGTCTGGTGCAGCTTGAAGTGCTAGAGGATCCCATATTTTGTTTTTTTGATAATCTCTTCTTTGAGAAAAAGCCTTGCATTTTAGCCTTCCAGTCAACTGGTGGTTTACTGTGATTGGCCGTGTTAGTTTCTGACATTAAAGCTTGATCTAGCACGTTAACATAAGTGGGTAGTTTCAATACATTCACGCTTTCCAAAATGTCATTGCGGAGACCACTCTCAAACTTTCTTGCCTTTTTATATTCGGTGTCGACCACGTGGGGAGCAAATCTAGCTAACTCGGTGAACTTGGCCTCATACTCAGCTACAGTTATATTGTCTTGCTTCAATCATTCGAATTCAAACACCTTCCTATCATGAACACATTGTGGAAAATATTTATCATAAAAGAGTGCAAGAAATTGTGTCCAATCTAAACCCTTGTTATCATTTTGAATTAGTATCCACCACCTTCTTGCTTTATCTTCCAATGTAAAGATGGCATATTGTACTTTTTGGTTTTCAAGGCATGGAAAGACTTCAAACAATTTCTCAATGCCAAGGACCCAAGCTCCGGCTTTCAGTGGGTCTACACTCCCATGAAACTGTGGTGGCTTCATTTTCTTGAATTCTTTGGTGAGAGCTATTATTTGGTCATCATTTTGCAAATCTAGTATAGGTTGTACCAGAGGCGAGGATGGTGGTTGTTGCCATTGCTATTGTTGCCTCAATGTTTCTGCCATGTCCTTCATCATTCTCTCCATGAGTCTAGCCGAGTAGTGGAGGATTCTTCTAGCTCATTGGCTCTTGTTCTCACCATTATCTAATGAGACTTGCATTATAATTCATATAGGAGTATACACAATATTCATGTACAGACAGAGCACGTATATACAATTTGGCAAGAGTTATATAAATCATGTAGTCGCATATATCGAATCACTTTAGCAAAATTTGAATGCATTCAAGCATATATTTATTATATGAATGCAACTTAGATTCTTTCTAGACACTTTATTGCTCATTTGGATAAGTATGCGAGTTATTACTCATGCTCTGATACTACTCTGTCATGACCCAAACCTGCCCCTATGGATTACAGTCATAACCTGCCAGTAATCATGAGATTACCTATGGCCTCAATCAAAAATCAAATCATATTTAATAATAGGAGGCCAAAATGTGGAAGTAGAACTTATAAAGATTGTCCGATGAGTTGTGCTTATATGGCGTAACCAAAAAATTTTCTCATATATATAATAACTCACACTATACAAACATCCATAGTATGAATTACATAAGTCTAGGATCATTCAAAAGTCAATATTAACAAAAACCAACGTTATACACAACTTGGTCACATGTGACCACAAAAGAAACAAAAATGAATCAAAAGCCTCTTGTCTGAGGCGACCTTGGTTGACTTCTCAAAACTCGGCTTTGTCACACATCACTAGGGCTGAGGCTGAACATCTCGCTGCTCACCTGCATACATATAAATAAAGAGTGATCTAACGCCTAGTGAATAATACCGAAGTAAAGGAGTTCATGAATAGATCCATTTAATCAAAATTCATAAACTAAACTTGTTGATTGATATCAACACAAAACGACCTCAAGTCCAATATATCATATATCGTATCCATATACAAAATGATGTCTAGTCTAATTCGTATTTACAAAATGACCTTTGGTCTATTAAATGCAAAACGACCTTGGGTCCAATTCTTAGGCAAAATGACCTTCGGTCCATTATATGTGAAATGACCTTGGGTCCATTGTGTGCAAAATGACCTTAGGTCCAATTCATATACAAAACAACCTTGGGTCCATTGTATACAAAACGACCTTGGGTCCAATTCATATACAAAGCGACCTTGGGTCTATTGTATGCAAAACAACCTTGGGTCCAATCAAATCATATTCACATTTGTGCACACTTTTGGATCCGTCATCATGTTCACATTCACCTTTGTATTCAAAACGACCTTAGTTCCAATTGATCCTTATTCAAAATGGCCTTCGGCCTTTTTAATAACCATACAAAATGGCTATAGGCCCATTTAACAGTCTTACAAAACAACCTTAGGCCCATTTAATAATCTTACAAAACGGCCTTAGGCCCAATCTATATTCTTATCAAATAAACTGAACAGCCTTGGGCCCATTTCATATTTACATGTCAATCACTTCACATATTTCATTGCAAATCAAGCAAATAGAATACTTATTCACAGTACCAATTCAGAAGTTTAGAAACTTACCACATAGGTAACATTTAGAAAATAATGCATATACAAAAATATCTTTACTAAGACATTGCTCACAGTGTTCCAGTGCTTGATTCGTCCTTGCACTTCACCCTACATAATTCATAACACATTGGGTCATAATACAATTCAATTCATTCTTTAGTTTACTTAACTTTCGTAGGCTTCTTTCATGCCCTTTAATTTATTTAGGGTGCTCAATGTGTGCCTAAGAATAATCACAAGTGAAAACGAATGGAAATTGGAACATAAAACAATTTTTCAAAAGTTTTTGAACCAGGGCACTCCGCTCGAGCAATCTGTAAAACTCTGTAAAAGTACTGGTTGCATGGTTTTTATGCTAGAACGAGACATTCTTCGCTCAAGCGATGAGTCTTGCAAAACAGGGTCTGCTCGAGCACAAGGTTTGCCGCTCGAGCTACCGTGTAATTCTTTGTAAAACTTCTGAAAGCTGGATTTTTACGCTCGAGCGACATTTCCTTCGTTAAAGCGGACAAGTTGAATTCTGGAATTTCTAGAATTTTGTTTGAAGCTCAAAACACATTTCCAAAGGCTCAAAGCTTGCAAGTTGATACCAAAAACATGGAAAAACATTATATAACATGAAAACATAGGTAATTTGAGACGAATTGCCCAAAATCATGGTCCAATTCCCAAATCATTTCATATTCTTCTTGACAATCAAAACTCATGCAATCAAGTCCCATAACTCAGATTATGCATGCATGTAAAATATAGACTCTAACTCCAATTCAAATGGTACAAATGATGATCAAAATCATGAAGCTCAACAAAATTATGCATACATGTGTGATTTGGCACCCAATTCTTCATGTTAAGCTTGAATCCTACTATTCACGAATTCTTCTTGAATACACATCATTATGGACTTAAGCTTGTGAATTGAAGTTCAAATACTCACTTGGAGCCTTCAATGCTTCCAATTCTAGCAAATTCTTGAGCCAAGCTTCTCAAATCTTCAATCTCTAGATCAATTCTACAAGAATTTGGTCTCTCTCTCTCTCTCTAAATTAAGTGTTTTCTCTCTCTAAAGCTCTCGATAGATTTTTGAGCTCAAAGATATGAATTAGCCTCTTAATTAGCATATATATATAGGCTTCCTTAATCTTATTGACTAATCAAAGCTTAGGCTTAATCAAATAGGTCTAATTAAACCAAATTAATCTAATTATTTTGATCCGAATCAAATTTTAATCATATTTCACCGTAGGTTCTAAAAATCATGCTAATCGCAATGGTATAATCAATTTTGGTTCCTAATGTCTCTATGGTCCTCAATTTCAATTTATTACAGCATATAAAATAAAGTTTCCTATAATGGAGAAATACAAATTCAAAACTACAAATAATCAGATAATTAGCATCTAAATTCACATCAAGCACACAATCACAATTATAATTAACAATTAATAGTATATCACATAACGTAGTTATCACAATTTTGTTATACTTTTAGGATTGTTCTTGCTAGTCGCAATGTAAATAAGAGCTTTCTCCTTTCTTTTCTCTACAAGGTCAAGTTCCAAGGTTATTACTTTTCCATTTAGGTCTGGATCAAAGTTCTCATTTCTGATGGTGGAGAGGCCAATCCCTAAAGAGATGACAGCCTCCATGCTATAAGCCAAGGCAAATGGCATTTCCCCGGTCAACCATCTTGGGGTTGCTCAGTAGGCCCACAAGACATGGGGTAGTTCTTCAACCCACTTTCTCTTTGCTTTCTCCAATTTTTCTTGAAGCTATCTAAGATTACTTTCTTTGAAGCTTTCGCCTGACCATTGGCCTGAAGGTAGACCAACATGGAGTTATAGAACTCTATCTTGTGCTCTTCACAGAGTTCTTTAAAGATCTTCCCATCAAATTGTGTGCCATTGTTTGATATCAGAGCCTTAGGAATTCCAAACAGAGTGATTACGTTATGCTAAACAAATCTGTTAACGCCTTTTTCCTTTATGGATATGAGTGATTCTGCTTCAACCCATTTAGTGAAGTAATCCATTGCTGTGATGAAGAACTTCCTATTACCTAGCGCAGTTGGAAGTGGTCCCACAATATCCAAGCCCCATATGGTGAAAGGCCAATCGCTAGTTAAAAGTAAGAGTTCTCTGGCCGGTTAGAGGATTTGATGTGCAAATTTCTAGCTTTTTTTTTTTTGTATTTTTTAATGTATTTCTCTGTGTCTTCTTGCATGCATGACCACCAATGTCTTTAAAAAATAGCTCGGTAGGCCAATGATCCCACCTTGGTGGCTTCTACAAATTCCTTCATGAATTTCGTAGAGAAAAGCTTCCACCTAGCTATGATGGACGCACTTCAAGTATGCCTAATGAAAGACTTCTTGTATAGCGCCCTTAATAGGGAAAGCCAAATCATTGTGATTTTGCTCAAATTTTGTTTGCTTCTTTCTTGTTGTTGGGCAAATCATGTCTTTCAAAAAGATAATAACGGGATCCATCTAAGAAGGTCCAAGCTTAGCGCATAATACTACAGCTACTTCAGGCTCTTCAATACTTTGCCTTGGTAAAAAATCAATTAGCAAAAGGTTGGGGATGGATGTATCTGACATGGCTACAAAACCAACCAACTCATCTGCTTTGTTGTTTTTTTCTCTATCGATTTGTTCTACTCTTACAATGTCAGACTTCTTGATCTCCGTTCTGACCAACTCTTGATACTTGGCCATCCTGTCATCCTTTGCCTCGTAACCACTAGATATTTTGTTGACCACCAATTGGGAGTCACTATACACCATTAGCTTAGTAGATTGTATGCCAAGGGGCGAATTTCAAATAGTCTAAAAGCACTTCATACTCTGCTTCATTATTGGATGCTGGAAACCCAAGTCTAATTTCCTACTTAACAATTAAACCATCTAGCAGGATAAGCATAATTCCAAGCCCAGCTCCATGTCTGTTAGAAGCTTTATCCACAAATAGCTTCTATATCTCTCCAACAAACAGATGGATTTGAAGATTTTTTTGGGTTTGGTATTACTTTTTCAACCACGTCCTATAATTACGGTGGATCTACTTGTTTGCTAACTTCTATGCTCGGTTGCCCTACCATTTCCCTTTCAAGCACGTCATTGTGAATCACGCTCTCTGTTGCTCGACTTATCTATTCACCCACTTCCAATGTGTTGTTGAGGTTTATAGATGGTGCCACTCTTGCCAAACTCAATGGTTCAATGCGTGGTTTATCTACCTGGAGTGAAGCCTCAACCGATTATAAGGCTGCTGAAGGTTGTACTATTTTCGCGGCACTTACCCCCTTGCTCGGTTTTGCTTGTCAAATTAATTGGGCAAACAAAATGACTTCCTAGAGTAAACTATGTAACAAAGTCTGCCATTGCTTGGGCCTTGATAGTTGTTCTAGGTCAAAACTTGATGTCAAATTATCCTAATCCGACTACCTATGTTAAATTCCTCCTAGAAAAATCTACATTTTTGAACAAAGCTTTCAATGGGAATGTAGTCATAACCATAATTGTATGCACGTGAAAGTAGTGCGACAACCTTTTGGATGCCATCATTAAAGCCAAAGCAAGCTTCTCCAATGGAAGGTATCTTGTCTCAAAGCAAAGCACGGTCTTACTCACATAAAAATAGGCAAGTGTTGTATTCCCTCTACATGCACAAGCACTGCACTAACATCATGTTGAGAGACTGTCAGGTACAAATATAGCTTTTCTCAAGCTACTTGGGGTCGCCAAAAGTGGTGGAGAAGATAAGTATCGTTTCAATTCCTCCAAAGCACAATTGCACTCTTTATCCCAACTAAACTTTGACTTGAGAATATAGAAGAATGGTCTGCAATGATATGAAAATCGGCTTATAAATCTGTTTAGTGTAGCCGCCAACCTCGTCAGATGTTGCAAATCCTTCACAGTATTTGGTCTCTCCAACTCTCAGATGCATTTAGGATGAGAGGGATTTGCTTATATTCCACGGTTAGTCACCAAGAAGCCCAAAAAATTGCCCGATCCCATGCCAAATGCATACTTAGATACGTTCAACAAAACTTGTGAGTCTTCAAAATTTGAAACATCTCCTCTAGGTCACTAAGATGGTCAGACTCATCCTTACTTTTGATCATCATATCATCGATATATGCCTCCATTATTTTGTCGAGCAATGGGGTGAACATTTTAGTGACCATTCTTTAGAATGTTGCCCCTGTATTTTTTAGGCCAAAGGGCATGACCTTGTAGTAATACAACTAGAGTTATAAAGGAAGTGATCTCCTAGTCCGGTTCATACATAGCGATCTAATGATATCCACAATATACATCTAGAAAAGGCAGTTGTGTCTTGACGTCAGGTTCACCAATTGGTCAATTCTTGGTAAAGGAAAGTTGTTCTTTAGGCACGTTTTGTTGGCCGTCTTGTAATTGATGCAAACACATCATTAGCTATTTTTTTTTTTTTGTCACAACGAGAGTGTTTTAGATCCACTTTGGGTAATGGACTTCTCTTATTGCCCCTGTTTCCAACAAGTTCCCCACTTCGTTGGCCACCACTTTAGCGTAGTACATAGCCGACCTGTGAATTCTCTATATGACCGGTCTAGCATGGGAGTTGACATTGAGTTGATGGCAAATGAAGTTTGGATCAATGCCAGGCATGTCATAGGGCGTCCAAGCAAACACCTTAATATTAAAAATAAAAAAATCCGTGATTTCCTTTCTTTCAGTGCTGGACAAAGATGAGCCTAGCAAAAAGAAGTTTTGTGGGTCGTTCTCATCAATCCTAAGTTCCACAAGTTCTTCCATGACCTTTTGCCCAGCCTCCTTGCAAACATCTTCGAGCATCTCCTTGTTCTCTAGCTCTTCTACTATCTGAACAAATCCCTCGGCAGCACGGCTACCATTCACTGTGACGAAGCACTATTTTAACATGATCTGATCTCCTAAGACCTCTTCAATTATCCCAACTTCATATGGGAACCACATTACTTGATGGTATGTCAATGATACGGCTCGCATGGGGTGCAACCATGCTCTCCCAAGAATGATGTTGTAACTAGATATGATAATAGAGCCTGCTTTCAAAAACCAAAACTCTACTTGTTTGACCACCTAGCCCGCTTTGACCAGCAAAATGATCTTGCCAACCGGCCATTCAAATGTAGAGTTAAAACCCACCAAAGAAGACATAGTGGGGGCCAAGTCTCTTTCATTTAACTTCAGTTACTTAAAAGTGTCATAGTGCATGATTTCGCATGGGCTTTCCTAGTTGATCAAGATCTTCTTGAAGCTGTAATTTCGAATGCGCAAAGTAACCACTAGCGCATCATTGTGTTGATTTTGCCACCTTGCTAGATCTTTGTCAGAGAAAGAAATCATGTTCCTTGCTTTTTTTCTTCCTTTTCTTGAACGTTAGCTGAACACTAAATACCTCCTTCATGTGCTTAACCTTTTTTTTATCATTCCTTTGAGCTCACAAGCTCACTCAGGCTCAGTGATCCCATAGATCACATTAATCACGCCTTGAGGTGGGCCATCAAGTGGCATTTTATTTGGCATGTTATTATCTTGAGGGGCTGGCCAAGCTCCTTCTTCAATGCAACAGCCCAAGTGGCCCGCAGCCACTAACTCCTCTAAGAGTTGTTTCAACAGCACACAGTCCTCAGTTCGGTGTCCTTTCTCATCATGGTAGGTACATTGGTACCTTTCATTGCAACCCTTCTGTGCTTTGCTCAACTTGGTTGGCCATCGGACAAACGGCTCCTCGTGGATTTCTCTAAGGATGCGATAAATAGGTTTCTTGAACACTGTAGGGCTTGCAGTGCGAACCTTTAATTTTTTCGCCCTGTTTTCTTTACTACACAACAATGGGTCACCCAGTTGTTATCACGGCTCCAATTTCCTTGCTTTCTATTCTTACCAATCATGTTAACTTTGGCGGAAGATTTTTTGTCTGACAATGCTGTTGTCCTGGACTTTGTCTTTGCTCGAGCAACATCTTCTTCCACTCTTATATGGTAGTGAACCCTTTCCATCAAAACTTCCATGGTTAGGGGTGGCATCTTGCTCATTGATTCCTTTAGTTTATGCTCAACTGGCAGTCCACGCTTGTACTGAGTGATTGCTAAGTTGGTAAGACATTAACTAATTTGATTGAATGTCTTCCAATACCTATTGTTGTACGACTTCAATGACTCCCACTCCCCCATGTCAATAGCCAGTAGTTAGTCACCTCCATAGGCGTTTTTGTGTTTGTTATGAATTGGGTAACAAATGACTTTGCAAGTTGTACCTCGGAAACTATGCTGCCTTCAGGTAACCTCTCAAACCATGTCAAGCCCAAATCCTCTAAGCTTGATACAAACATCATGCACATCAAGGTATCGTTCCTCCTGTGCATAGCCATAACTTGTCGAAAGTTGCTAAGATGTATATAAGGATTCGACTTCCTATCCTCGATCGTGAACTTTGGCTAGTTAAAACCTATTGGCAGAGGCGCACTCTCAATTTTTGGAGAGAACGACATACTTTGAAACCTCACCAACACCCTGTCTGTTAGTTCGTAGGTGAGATGTAGCATTAGCATTACAACCTCGATACTTCCATGTGCCTTAGGAGCCAATCTCTGTATAGCTGACACCCTATGGGGGTCGTGCACCAAGGCGACTTCTCTCTATTATGCCCTTTCATTGAGAACAATCTGGAAGTCTTCTGATATGGGTAATTATGTATATATCGAGAAGACATCAGGCGAGTGCACAAGGGCCGATAGCTACCCCCCTCAGATTATGATATTTTTGACCTTGTCTACTCAAACCTGGAGTGACAAGGTCTCAATGACCTAGCTGAGAGCCACCGATCTTGAGGCTCCTACTCTCAGAAGGTTCTGGTGAAGTGCGCCCATTTTAGCTTCCAGAACGATGGGATCGAGTGCATTCCTTGTGGGTTTTCATCTCTAGTGACACCTTTGCCCCTTTCCTAGCACTTCAAAACCTCCATATCTACCGCTATCTTCTTGATTAATTCATCTTGGCCCCTCACACGATCTTCCAAGGAACTGACTGTGAGGATTAGGATTAGCCTCAGTCAATTTAAAGGGCACTCACATTCATCTAGTTGGAGGATCTACTTAGTTGGAGAGGGCAGCTATGGTTAGAAGCTTATAAGAAAGGCAGACCCGAACAAGAATGTGTTATGCTTTCTGTACTTACAATAGTTGGGACATATGGTGATCACCTCCACCTACAACCATCATCAATTAGTGCGAAATGTGTCTTATAGCCTTAACTTACCTCATCATGGCAATAAAGATGGCATTCTAGGATTGACTAAGAGACTCATTGAATTATTATTCCCTCATGAGGGATGTAACCATGAAAGTGAGCTATATATATGTGTGTGTATATTCAGTCATATTAATGTAAAGCACGCTATCTATTTCCAACACTAATATAACTCTCCGATTATCTTCTTCTTTATGCACATTTCTAACTTGATTATCGGAGAGCCCTTGAGAAGGACACCTACTAGCAAGGTTCTGAAAGGTGGTTACAGTCGTCGTAACAGTTGTGATGGCGCAGTTGCGGTTGCTGAGTGTAAAGGTTGTCACGTAACGGTTACGGTAATTGGAACCGTGAATTTTTTTATTTTTTGCACAATTTGAAAAAAAACTTACCAGAACGTATATTTTTTTTTCCATGATCATATTTATTAGGTTTTAAAATAAATATTGATCAATTTTTGTAAATTTTTAAGTATGACCCAATATATTTCATATTTTTAAATCACTATAAACTGAGTTTTTTACATTTTATTTTAATAATTAATGACTTTATATTATACAAAAAATCAATCACTAACATTATATGTAAGATAAACAATGACAAAAGTAAGAATAAATAAGAGTCTAAATATATATATATATATATTTAATTAAGCCAAATAGATAATGACCACACTTACTATTATTATTATTATTATTATTATTATTATTATTATTATTATTATTATTATTATTATTATTATTATTATTATCAAACAATATATAGATAGACACATACAAACAAAATGGTTGAGTGATAGCAGCTGAATAGAATAGCATAGGTCTTACAACTTCAACAAATTAATAACATGTTCTTCGTCTTCCCTCTTCTCTCTCTCTATCTCTTGCTCCTCCATCTTCCCTCTTCTCTCCTGATCCCTTTTCTCCCAATTTTCAGCTTTTTTTTTTTTTTTTTCTGTGTGTGTGTGTGTGTTTTTTTTCGAAAAAAGAGTTCGGAACTAAAGGTATGAGAGGTGATCACACCATAATATGGTGGACCCTCTCACACCAAATCAAAGCTTTATATGGTGATTCAATCGTCCCGTAGGAATAAGTAACTAGAAGTAGGGAGTCTGAAATTTGAATAAAGAGTCACAATATTTGGAAACATGGTGACCGTTGAGTTTGATTTCAATAAGTTGTGACCATTGATTAATAGCCACCATATGCTATAAATATATGGACAATACATATTCTCTCTATTTTTTCTCTTCCAGATTGTATTCTTCTGCGGGATTAAACACCCTCACGGGGAACTTCGATCCATTGCCATTGTTAAGATTATCTTACAGTGGTATCAGAGCCTGGATTACACATTATCGCAGATGTCGAAATATAGTCCGGAATAACAAAAATTTTCCGAACTCTTTTTACCGAAAATTTAGAAAATCATTGACCGTCAATCTTCGACATTGGTTAATTCAGTTTGTTTATTTAATCATCACCAACGTGTTGTATTTCCAAAAAACTATCTAAAGAAAATAACTGTTGGTGGTGCTATTGTTCTAAACCTTGTCGAAAGTGAGTCTGAATTACACCGTTGGAAGCAATTTTATAAAATATTTTTCGGTTCAAATTGCGTTTCCAAATTGGCACCATCTTGTTCTTCTCATAATTTTGATCACAACGGTAATATTCGTTGTGAAAAATGGCAAAAATTTGATCCACAAAGTTCAAATTTCAGTGTGTGGTCGCCAACTCCCATCACCGAAGAAGACGACCAGAATACACAGTGCGAAGACTTTATTTTGCAAACTAAGAGTTTTGGGCTGAATTTAAAATTAAAAAGATGGCCCAAAATAAAGCATACAACAAGAAAATCAATTCCTTTGGGCCTTAGAATTAAAAAGAATTTTTTTGGGCTAACCCAACAATCTGACCTAAGTAGCCCAAAGTCAGCAGCCTGACCAGCGTCGTGCCCAGATCCGCGTATCGACCCTCCGCGCTTGGACCCGAGTCCGTCTGCTCCGTACCACCCACATGCTGACCCGCGCATTGACCAGTGCATTGACCAGTAGTCCAAGCCGTTTCCACGCAAGCCGGTTCAAGCCAGTTAAGCCCAAACCTTGAACCGGCAGCAGCTTGGTTCAAGGGGTTTTTCGGCTTATTCTCGCTCATTTCAAGGCTGTTTTCAGTCATTCAAAAGCCATAATTTCCAGAATTTATCTAGGAATTTTTCTATGAGTACTAGTACTGCATTTTCAAAAGAAAAAATTCGAGGAAAAGGCTATCCAAGGGCGTTACCCAAGAAAACATTCAAAGAAATAATTTTTTAATAAGCGCCATTGTGTACCTTGGGCTCGTAACTATTTTTACAATACTCAAAAGAAAATAATTGGGTTTAAAAGGCCATTGGGTTTTCATCATTCTTCTTACCCAAGGCAACAGAACCATTCTATTCCTTCACAGCAATATCTTCATCACAGAGGCTAATTCAACAACTACAAGTCTTGTCCTTATTAAGACCTGTTGTTTGTCTTTAATTTTGATTTTTTTATTTTTTATTTTAGTATTTTAATATTCACATTTGAATTTTCATAGTAACACATTTTGTTTTTAATAAGGCTATTAAAAATACCATGGATTCTTCAAGAATTGAGATGCTTAATGGAAATAATTTCTGAACATGGAAACGCCACATTTCTTATCTTCTTACACATGAAAAAACATTGCACACTTTATCCACTTCTAAACCAGATGATGATTCTAATTGGTTCCTGTAGACACCCCATTTTTGACCGACCTTAAGACTCAGACGTCACCGGTTGAGCGCTCGGTGATGTTGCATACTGTGCTCGTTCAGAAGTCTCATAGTCGCGGCCGCGTGCCCTGCCTCCGGACTTCCGAACCATCTTCTCTACCTTGTCTCGGTTTGCGAACCAGGTTCGGTTTTCTCTGTTTTCTTTCCTGAGGGAAGGGAGTGATCCCATAGATTATCTCCCGGTGGCCGTGAGCTACTTTTCGTGGCCGTAGGCCATTTTGCCCATTTCGGAGCCGGTTCCGGTTTTAGAGCCGTCGGTCAGTGCCTCGGCTCGGGACCGCCCAACCATCTCCGACTTCTCCGGTTTTTGACGGAGACCTCTGTTTTAATCTTCCAAGGAACACTAGGGCCCCTGATGCCCACTTCGCAGCCGAACACCACTTCCGGTGCCCGGCGACCCATTTTCGGGACCCCGAACTGCGTGATTTGGGCCCCGAGCATTCATTTCGCATCCGCTTTCTCCGGTTTTTGGCGGAGACCTCTGTTTTAACATTTCGAGGAACCCTGGGGCCCCCGATGCCCACTTCGTGGCCGTATGCCACTTTCGGTGCCTGTAACCGGTTTTCGGGACCCCAAACTGCCCGGTTTTGGTCCCGAGCATTCATTTTGCATCGGTTTTCTCTGATTTTTGGCAGGGACCTCTGTTTTGTCATTCCGAGGGACACTGGGGTCGCAGATACCCACTTCGCTGCTGAATACCACTTCCGGCACCCGCAGCTCATTTTCGGGATCCCGAATTGCTCGGTTTTGGCTCCGAGCGTTCATTTCTCATTAGTTTTTGTTCAAACTTGGCAGGTACCTCTGTTTCAACATCAGGAAGATCACTGGGGGGGGAGAAGCCAGCAATTATCCCAGATAACCAGTTTCGCTCCTCCGGAGCCCGTTTTTCTCACTTCCGGGCCAATGTTGAACACCCTAGGGGTATTTTCTTCCAACCAAAGCTACATATCTGTGATGAGGGCATCTAGGAGGACCCTAAGGGTTGGTGGTCGGCCAGAAAATCTTCACTTCAATTTTGTGCCATGGCCGGCCGGGTGGGGTGGCCCGTGACCACCTCCCAAATTTACTGGCCGGCCAGCTTCACCTTTCGGCTGTCCAAATGTCCGGATATTTTCCAACATATCCCGGGGCATCCGGGGGATATTTCGGGAGGGAAAGATTGGGTGCTTTCCCTCCCCTTTTACACCCTATTTCTTGTCTATTTAAAGGGCCCTCCTTCCCCTTTGCTTAGGTTGGAAAATTTGTCTTCAAGAACACTTCTCCAAAAACCTCCATTTCCTTAGCTTAAAACCTCAAAAAAGCTTCTAAGTCCCTAGGTCTTCTCTTCATCAACACCTAGCCTCACCATCCCTACTACCATTTCAGCAGCAAGGAGGTGTTCTTCAGAGGTCAAGAAGCAACAAATCAGAGCCAAGAATCAAAGAAAGACAAGTCTTCAAGGGTAAGTCTTCAAAACCAACTTTTAGGGCTTTTTCTTGATTCATTTCTACACTCTATTTGGTTGAGAATTGGGGCTCCGACCCCTACTGGTTTTGTGCTCATATTGAGCCCCTCTACAACTTTGTAGAAGGGCTCAACTTCATTTGAGGCTTCTATGATATACTTGTTTCAATACCTAGCTTTTATGCCATTATCTTGCATGCTAGTTTAGGCCTATTTCCTTTTGTTTTTAGGGGTCCGACCCCTACTGGTTTTGTGCTCATTTTGAGCCCCTCTACAACATTGTGGAAGGGCTCAACTTCATTTGGCCATTGTATCCACCACTTCCTTCAAATTCCATCAAGTGTGCCCATTTTTGTATGCAACTTTTGACCTATTTCTATTTGTTTTTGGGACTTCGACCCCTACTGACTTTGGTCTTATTTTGACCCCTTTTACACATTTCATGAAGAAAATTTTGTCATTTGGTGCTTTCTTTGCATGACTCTTGTTATAGCCTCTTTTGAGCTCCATTTTTGCATGGAATTGTTAGCATGATTTTATTCTGATTTTGAGGATGTCATCTTCTGCAATTGTGCCTATTTTTAGCTCATCTTCAATGTTGTAGAAGAAAGTTTGTCCATTTGGGGTTTGCATATGTCACTTGTCTCAATACTCCTCTTTTGGCCACTAACTTTGCATGCTATTGTTGATCTATCTATGCTTGCATTTTGGCCATGTTTGTTACTGAAAAATGCCATATTTGGGACTGCCTTGCTACTGTTCTTGCTTCCATGATCATATTTTGCATGTATGGCATGGCTATAGGCCATTTCGGGGTTTAATTTCACACTTTCGTGATGAATGCATGCTTCGAGTGTCATTTCGAATTGTTTCGGGGCTGTTTTCCCCTTTATTTAGGTGCTGAAATTCCATTTCCATGCTTGCATATTATTTCCCATGCCATTTGTATCATTTTTGCATTGCCTCGGTTTGCGTGCCAATGGGCACGCACTTCGAGGCACCTCATTCTTATCATTCCGGCATCCCATGTGAGTGTGGCTGAGGCCCTCTCATGTTGGTATAAGCCCAATCTACATTTTCCATGTCATGGCATTGTGTATGCCTTCGGTTGCGTGCCTTAGGCAGATTTCTGGCAATTTCGCTTTTATTCGACCATTTACGGCCTATGTGAGTGTGGTTGAGGCCCTCTCGTGTTGGCGTAAGCCCAATTTGCATTTTCATGCTTGTATGCCATGGCCTCGGTTTGCGTGCCCGTGTGCACGCATTTCGAGGCACTTCATTTTTATCTGACGGCAGCCTATGTGAGTGTGGTTGAGGCCCTCTCATGTTGGCATAAGCCCAATTTGTATTTTCATGCTATTTTATGCATTTCTCGGTTTGCGTGTCCGCGGGCACGCATTTCGAGGCAGCTTTATTTTCATCCGACGGCCTCCTATGTGAGTGAGCTGAGGCTCTCCCATGTTGGTGTAAGCCCATCGTTGCATTCCGTACGCCATCTCGTCTCATTTTATCATCGCCTCGATTTGCGCGCCTGTGGGCACGCGTTTCGAGGCACTTCGGTTTTATCCGATTTTCATTCTTTCATCATCGCCTCGATTTGCGCGCCTGTGGGCACGCGTTTCGAGGCACTTCGGTTTTATCCGATTTTTATTCTTTTATCATCGCCTCGGTTTGCGTGCCCGTGTGCACGCATTTCGAGGCACTTCGATTTTCCCCGATTTGCATTTCATATCATCGCCTCGATTTGCGTGCCCGTGTGCACGCTTTTCGAGGCGTCTCATTTTCATCTCATTTTCATAGCATTGAGCATGCTAGGTTGTATATTAGTTGCATTTCATACATATCTTGCATTTTGCACGGGAAACGAGGCACGTTTCATACTCCGAGTAACGGAACGAGTCTCAATTCCCAAGTCACCGACACTCCGGATTACCCATGATGGAGTTAGGTTTTGTTGTAGCATTCATATGCATTCATCCCATATTGAGTTGTGCAATTCGATTCCTCGGCCATCATGCATCGATGTGCGTGATTGGTGGCACGAGGATCGAGGCATGCATATATTTGTGAAATACATTGCTATGCCCTTTTCCTGCTTCGCAAAAGAAAATCAACAATCAACAACTTTTCGGAGGCTGGCACGCATTTCGAGAAAATTGCAAACAGAGGCTAATCAGGGCATCCCAATGGATTTCCGCGCCAAGCACTTCAAAGATACCATTCATCAGAGCAGGCGCCACGGCTTGCATGCCGCTTTTACTTTTACGTAATTAATTTGTTAATTAATTAGAAATCAGATATTTATTCGATTTGTATATTCTTTTATTCGGATCAGATTATTATTTTATTCGGACCCTCTGCGATGGCAAAATTGTAATAAGGGTGTGTGAGTGTGATGTATGTCTTCCAACCCCATTTCTTTCTCCTTTTATTTATCCGCTTTGGATGGTTAGATATAGGGCATATTTCAATTAGCATACAAGATGACAAAGATGTTTGCATCATTCATCGTTGCTCAGACGCATTACTGCTACAAGATCATACAACCGTGATCTCAGATTTCAATTCTAAGTTGAGTACTTGATAGTCGTAGCATTTCATATACCATGCTTAGAATAGCCAAGCCCGCTATAGTTGCATTTTGCATGTGTTGCATTAGGCATTTCAGATATTTTAGGATCATGCATGATTTCTAATCATTTTTGTTTTGGCTTGGAGTACTCAGAAGTTTTACGCTTTAGCATCCTTGCACGCGTGTGAGTGTTGCCATGATAGCATGCTTACCATGAGGCTACATGCTTATGTGATATAACTGCCTTGAATGCCTGTGGGTGGAGGTTGAGTTATACGAATTGGAGCAATTCATCAATTGTTTGTTAAGCCCACTAGATTGTGGCAAAATCAGTATTTTAAGCCTACTGCGGGTAGCAAACCATCTTTCACAAACAAACATGAGATGTTTAGTTCCAATTCAGCGATTCATTCTATACTTGTTTGTCATGAGCATCACATAGTAACCTAGGCTAATAATCGTAATAAGAACTCACAAAGTTTTCAAAGACAGATATCATGGTTAGTAGAGGCGGTCTTTGACCGGCGAGAGGGGTGCTCACGATGTGACCTTCCCTAATCGTACCCAAGTTCTGAGCCAACTTTGGTGATGACGGACACGTGGCCTTCGGCACCGAGTCGTGGTTTCCTAAATTTCCCATTTTAAAATATTTAGGTGGCGACTCATATCCGCAAAGCACCATGTTTGGCACTTCTTTCAAAAAATCTGTTTTCTCAAAACGCGATTTGCGGATTTGGACTCTTGGTTCGAGATTGAGAACCGCAACAAAAATCGAGTCCGAGTCAGAGCGAGCCCCATGGGCGTTGTTCTGATTCGCGACTCATTGGGATTTAGAGAACTTGACTCGAACTCATGATATCTGGTTTTGACTACACTTGTGTGTTTCTTTGCATTGCATTTGCATTGGTGCGCCTAGGACACCGTGTTTGCCATCTGCTATTCCTGAGCGGTTTGCCGGAGGCTTGTCTTGTCAAGGCATGTCCATAAGGCTGATCGGTTACGGGCTCTGCCAGTATGGGAACACAAACCCCGGTTTTACCGGGGCACCCTTTTTGACCATTCGACCTAGTGCATATTCGGATCCATAGTGACCATTCCAAACTAGGACAGGTTGCTTACCCGATATAGGTTGTTTGAAGCGTGGTGAAACCCTAGTTCCTGACAAAATAGGACAGGGAAACCCTACCCCAACATAGGGGTGTTTTGGCTCTCACTTATCTGCTATGTGCTTGTTAGAGTGTGCCTCTACAGGGAATGCATGTATCAGTATGAGTTTGGGCATCAGTTCGCGGGCATCGCTTTTGAATTTGGGAATCGAATCATGGGCATTATCCAAGATTTGGGAATCGCTTGTCCGCGGATATCGATTCGATTTATCGTAATGCAGTGATACAGAATATTGACCAAGATTTGAGGACGATGTATAGCCACTTACCAACCGTGTGTTGTTGTATACCCGATCGTGTGGTGTATTCAATTTAAGCCGTTTGTCCATTTTATTTACAGTTATTTATTTTTTTTCGCTTTATTTATCCTTTTGCTAGGATTTTGTAGCACAATTGCTTCAACCCGCCGATACCCCCAAGCAACTGACACGAGGTCGCCGACTAACCGATCCGAGGATCTAGTTGACGACATCGGTTTCACTCACTACCCCCTGTTATCAGAAGGAGGCCGAGAAGGCACAGTATATCAGAGCACGGATCACCAGAACAGCAGTCTACTATAGTGTCAGATAGTCGGGTTGAGATTGCTATTTCTGCTATAGAGAGACACTTGTGAGTTTTTCAGATGGGACAACAGAACCCAACACTAGAGGCGATGATGTGCCAGATGGCTGAAAGCATGAAGCAAATGCAAGATGATGCTATCCGCCAGCGGAATTTTTCCAAAACAACAAAGCATCACTATGGCCCAACACCGAGTTGATCGCCAGATTACAACAAAGAACGCCAGACTGCTTCGACCAGTCCCTCCACCAGGGGCTCCATTGTCAACAAACATCTATCAAGCGTAATCCTCCCCAAATCCCTGTAATGCCCCTCCAAATCGCGAATACCCAAGCTACCCTCCCAAATCCACAAAATGCTCGCCCAACCCCCAAACATTCAAGAGGACACGGGTCTTCCAACTGGCCGCCCGCTTCTACCACAACCGTCCAAAAACATTACCCTAACCACCCGGACTCTCCATTTGAGTTCGAGGTAGACCGATAGCTCAAATTGAGCAAGTTGGGGAAGCTCTTTACGTAGTCTCAAGGGGTGTAGGACATCACAGATATTGAAGACGGCTATACTGATGTGGCCGTGACTCTGCCCGACAGATTTAAAATGCCCCGGATCAATCGCTTTGATGGGTCTGCGGATCCTATGGTCCACCTCCGGCTATTCTCGACATCTTAAGACCAATGGGCCTAACCCGCAAAAAGCTTTCTTTGTTCGGTCCGAACTCGCCGGTGTGGCATCCACTTGGTACTCAAAACTCGATGATGATGTGAAAACAAACTGGGATGAGATGGCCGAGGCCTTCATCGCGCAATACTCATATAACACGCAGATCGAGATCACCACTCGGGATCTCGAGACAACGAGGCAGGAGCCCAAAGAATCTTTTTCTGACTTTGTAACCCGGTGGAGGGCGAAGGCATCGATGATGACCTTAAGGCCAACAGATAGAGATCAGATCCGGATGATTGTGCGCAATCTCCAGCCGGCGTTAATGAAGAAGATGATTGTAGTCCCCTTCCCCACTTTCGCAGATTTACATGATATGGGGATGCAAATAGAGGACGCAATGAAGCAAGGTCTGTTTGACCAAGATCGGGATCAGCCCCGAAGAACATTTAACCGAAACAACAATGCGGGCCCGAGTGGTTCTGCCAATACAAGAACTTCAGAGGTCGGAATGGTCACCACCAATCCCCCTCCCCAACCAAGGTCCGCAGCGGCCACACCTTTTTCTGATGCCTCTGGGAGCAGTAATCAAGCCCCAAGATACCAACCCAGGGGTCAACGAACCTTCTCCCCACTCTATATGCCTTTGTCTAAAGTCCTGGTTCTAGTCGAAAGGCACCAAACCCTTGGAACCGAGGCCTCATCAATCCACTCCCCTTCCCATAACCCACCCAAATATTGCCAATACCACCAACAGATGGTCATGACACCGACCAATGTTACAGTCAAGGCCATGAGATTCAAGATCTCATTGACAAAAACATCATTCTACCTCCCCAAGGACCCAACGTCACAAACAACCCACTCCCCAAACACAACCAAGATCCACCAAAAAGAGTCAACCTCATCCATACTGGGGTCGCTTCATATGATCCCAAAGATCTATATCACTCCCCACCTACCCAAGCCAGAGGTGATCCTCCTTGATAGCACGGACTTATGCATGATGGACACCTCTACACCCCAACCTGAGCCAAAGGTGGTGACCACCGAGGATGGAACGGGGCAGGCTTCTGAGGAGAGCAAAACAGTTGAATCTGGGGTGGAGCTATCTGAGAATTTAGCTGGCAGAGCTTATGATCCGAGTGGATATATCTTGTCAATGAGCCAGTCTAAGCTGAGTATGGGGTTGCCGGAAGAGGCTGAGTTGTGTATGATCCGGGGGGACAAGCTTGAATCACGGGGATGATTTGATCGGGTGGAAGAGGACTTTGCCAACCTTCAATTCTACGAAAGGAATCGGATGCATCGATTAACGGTTCAAGATGAGGAGTCGCCAGGTCGTCGGGTGGTTGGATGATCACCGATATTGTACCATTTGTGGCCTAAGGGCCGAGGATCGACATATTGCCGGAGAGCGCGCAGACAAAGAATTTCGCTCAGGAACAAAACATTTTGAAAACCGCACAGTTATTGTTGGAGGAACAAGGAAAAAGATGGGATTCTGAGAGAGCCCGAAAAGCAAAGAATCACGAGGAAGTTGAGAGTGCTGCGGGCACGCAGACTGAACATGCTGTGGGCATGCGGAATGAAAACGCTGAGAGCGTAAACTTACCAGAACCAGACAGATGCCTGCTAGATGCTAATGAAATGTGGTGGAAAGATGACGACTTGTATCTTGCCCACACAGACGAAGATTGGGCAGGTGGCCAACCAGACAGCACCTGGTACCTCAAGGAGGTAGACCATATGACTAGAAGTGGGCGGTATTTCAAGCCCCCACACCTTGATCAACCTGAGGTATCTGGGAAAGATAAAGAGGCAGAAAAGCAGAGGGAGAAGCAAGTGGAAGAAGAGGTCATCGGGCGTTTAAAGAAAATACAAGCAGATATCTCCATCTGGGGACTGCTCATGGCTTCGAGGGTGCACCCAGTTGTCTTTTATCTCGCCATGGACAGAGCGAAACTCTCCATCGAAACCACGCCCGAACAACTAGTTGGTTTGGTCTTCCCGGGAGGAGGTTCCCCAGCATTGACCTTTACAGACAAGGAATTGCCGCCTGAGGGCGTGGATCATAACCGACCTCTTTACATCTCTGTAGAATGCAGGGACAAATGGATTCCGGTGGTACTGGTTGACACCGTCCGCTTATCAATGTCTCTGTTCGCCGTAACGGCGTATGCAATTGGGTTAAAGCTCATGACTTCACACCGACTACTCAAGTAATCGAGCATATGATAATACAAGCGGGGATGTCACGGGACGGTGAAAATCCAAACCAAGATTGGGCCCGACAACACGAAATAGATTTTCATGTCTTGGAGGTCCTGATCTTTCAACATGCTTTTGGGGCGACCACGGTTGCATCGTGAAGGCCGTTTCATCTACTCGCATCAAATGGTGAAATATCCCTATGGAAAGGGAGTAGCCATTGTTTTTGGGAACTCATCAATCCATCCCTCCGGAGGTATCTACGCCACCCCGAGATTGAACACGGCATGGAGGACATGTTTATATCTTGATTTACTTTGGTTGAGGCTCTTGTGGTACAAAACATTATGGCTGTGAATGAGGGTTTGTATGTCAGCGCTCAAGCCGTATACCTCATGAATAAGCTACAACATATCCCGGGGATGGGATTGGGAAGAAGCGGCAGGAAAGGAGTCGCTGCGTTGGCCGAAGTGCCACATAATCCACATACCTTTGGATTGGGTTATCTGCCCACCAAAGAAGATTGGGCAAGAAAATGAAAGGAAATGGCCGGCAGGGCCAGAGCAAAGCAGGCTGGGAAGCCTTTTGATCTAATGCATAGGCCCGTCTGGGGTACCCTGAACGGACGCTTCGTCCGGGAGGGGGAAGATTTTCCATTTTGCGGCTTCCCAGAACCATGGTTGAACGCGGAGGGGAAGCGCGTACCAGGTTTTGAAATCTTCTTCAACCTGCAACTGTTCGGGGATGACGTTGCGGAGCGCATGCACCCAATAACCGAGATTGAGCGTATTACGGCAGAGGATCCCGAGGGCACCGAATTGGAAATGGGGTAGCACTGCATGTCTCTCTCCGATCCTCCGACGACCAAGATTGCTTGGGGAATAACGTCGGTTTCCATGATTGGAGATGAAACGCCGCGGGCCAACCAGCAGCTATTTTGGACGCATCGATCGCACCCTCTCTCATTTGGCAGTACGAGGAGGGATTCTTATCCAGCAGTTCCGGGTCAGGTAGTGAGCCGGAATCTGATTCCACCGAGTCTTCTGAGTCGGAATCAGGTTCCAGCTCGACTGAGTCTGAGTCTGGTACTCCTGGGGATGTTAACCCGGATGCCAGAGTCTTGTCCAGGTCGTCTTTTTCCTTTTCATTTGAGTCTCAGAACCGGCGAATCGCATTTATTTGGATGAACTTAATGAGAATGAGGTGAATGTGGTTTCCGAGTACTTTTCTGTGCCCCTAATTTATTGCATTAATTCAGACTTTCAAAATTTTGATCAAAACGACGAGGACGAAGTTCCTCCGGTTTTACAACGTCTAATTGAGCAAGAGCAAGAGAGATTTGTTAAGCCATTAACGGATGAAATCATTTCTGTGAATATTAGTACTGAGGAGGACCCGCGGCTGGTCCAGATCGGGTCCACGTTGTCTTCGGAGGAACGCGAGCGCTTAGTCGCTTTATTAAAAGATTTCAAAGATGTTTTCGCGTGGTCCTACGAAGACATGCCTGGAATCGATCCTGAGATTGTACAGCATCGGATCCCCCTTGACCCTGAGGCCCGACCTATCAAGCAGAAGCTCAGAAGGATCCGCCCGGATTGGGCTCTCAAGATCAAAGAAGAGGTCACCAAGCAAATTGACGCAGGCTTCCTGCTAGTATCAGAATATCCCACTTGGTTGGCCAACATAGTGCCGGTGCCGAAGAAAGATGGCAGGATCCGGGTGTGCGTAGACTTCAGGGATTTGAACAGAGCTAGTCCGAAGGACGACTTTCCCCTACCACACATCGACGAGTTGGTAGACTTTACAGCGGGGCATGCCTTGCTTTCATTCATGGATGGCTTCTCAGGGTACAACCAGATTGTGATGGCACCAGAGGACAGAGAAAAGACTGCATTCACCACCCCGTGGGGAACATACTGCTATCGGGTAATGCCGCTTAGTTGAAAAACGTCACTTTATCAACGGTCACACCACAATATTACACGATATGATCCACAAAGAGGTTGAGGTGTACGTGGGCGACATGATTGTCAAGTCCAAAGAAAGAGAGGGCTACTACACCGCCTTGCAAGTTTTTCCAAAGGATCGTGGAATTCAAAGGCGGTTAAACCCTCGTAAATGTACGCTTGGTGTTACAATGGGAAAATGTCGGGTTTCGACACACACAAAGGCATCGAGGTCGACCTTCCAAAATCAAGGCCATCTTAGAAATGCCACCACCAAGGATGAAAAGGAGGTGCGTGGCTTTCGGTAAAGTGCAATTCATAAGACGGTTTATTTCAAAACTAACCTTGACTTGTGAACCACTTTTGGCCTCTGAAGAAAGGAAAGAAGTTCCAATGGGACGGCCGATGCCAAGTCGCATTTGAACAGTTAAAGAATATCTACGTAACCCACCCGCTTTTATCACCACCGTAATCAGGAAACCGTTGATTTTGTACTGTCGCTGATCGAGACCACGATGGGCTGCATGCTTGCACAAGAATCAAGATAGGGTGGAGAAAGCCATCTATTATTTGAGCAAGAAAATGCTAGAGTATGAAACCAGATACGCTACCGAAAAGGCTTGCTTAGCTCGTATGGGCTACCGTGAAGTTGCGGCACTACTTGTTAGCTCACTGTAATGTTGGTTTCACGACTTGATCCCATCAAATATCTTTTCGAGAAACCAAATACCACGGTAGGCTAGCTCGTTGGTTGTCGTTGCTCTCCGAATTTGATCTCACATATGTGACGCGAAGTCAAGAAGGAAGAGCAATGGCAGAGTTCCTGCCGATCACCGGTTGAGGGATGAGGCGATTGAGTATCTATTCCCGATGAATCAATTTCAGATATCGACGAGGAAACTTGACGATGTACTTTGACAGAGCCAAATCAACATGGGTATGGGATAGGAGTGTTCCGATAGCATCGACAATTCCGTATCCTCTAGCCTTCAAACTCCGTTTCAAAGTCTCAAATAACGCGTAATCTGAAGCGTGCATTCTGGTATGGAAGCGACCACGGAATTAGGGGCAAGGCAATTTGGACGTCATCGAGATTCGAATCTTGTTGTGTCTCAAACTAAAGGAGGAAAGTAAAAGAAGAAAATATGATGATGTATCACCAAACCTTGGATTTGCTGATTCCTCGGTTTGAGAAGCTGAATTTCGCTCATCTACTAAGAGAGAACAACAAGTTCGCAGACGCCTTAGCAACTCTATCATCAATGATAGACATTCCGTGTGGAGTCCGGATGCGTCCGGTCATTATTGACCAGAAATTTGCACCTGCTTATGAGTCAATTGCGGCCATAGATGAAGTTCAGGACGAACACCCCTGGTACTACGACATCTGGAACTTTTTGGAGAAAGAAGTATACCCGCCAGGGGTAAATGCCAAAGACAAGAGGGCAATCAGAAGAATGTCAGTCCAGTTCATCATCTGCGGGGGTAAACTGTATAGAAGAGGTCATCTGGGAATGCATAAACTGTGTGTTGATGCTGAAGAGTCCAAACGTCTGATGGAAGCCATCCACGGGGGTGAATGCGGTGCACATATGAATGGGGTGATGTTGGCTAGGAAGATCCTTAGGCAAGGTTATTATTGGTCCACCATGGAGGAGGATTGTATCGGTTTCGTCAGGCGATGCCACAAATGTCAGATTCATGCAAATCGCATGAACATTCCGCCGTCAAAGCTGTACAACATGACTTCGCCATGGCCTTTTTCTGTCTGGGGAATTGATGTGATCGGAGCTGTTACGCCGAAGGGGTCGAACGGGCATGAGTTCATCCTCGTAGCGATAGATTATTTCACGAAGTGGGTTGAGGCCCAATCTTACGCAGTGTTGAAAGCTTCACACGTTGCAAAATTCATCAGAAACAACATTATCTGTCGCTACGGAGTCCCAAATGAAATAGTTTCTGACAATGGTTCCCACTTCAAGAAGGAGGTGATTGACTTGTTGGAGAAATACAACGTGGCTTTTCATAAGTCGTCTACTTACCGGCCGCAAACCAACGGAGCAGTTGAGGCCGCCAACAAGAACATCAAACGCATACTACAGAAGATGGTGGAAACCTATCGGGACTGGCCAGATAAGCTGCCATTTGCTCTATGGGGCTACAGAACTTCGATCAGAACTTCTACTGGGGCGACTCCGTACTCATTAGTCTACGGGATGGAGGCCGTTCTACCTATCGAGATTGAGGTTCCGTCATTGAGAGTATTGGCCGAGTGCCAGATAGCCGAAGCAGATTGGCAGCAGAATAGATTTGAAGAACTCATGCTTTTTGATGAAAGGAGATTGAAAGCGCTGTACCACGTTCAGGGTTATCAACGCAGAATCGCCCGGGCTTTTAACAAGAAGGTTAAGTCCAGGAATTTAAAAGAAGGAGATTTAGTACTCAAGGACAACCGAGCTCCTATCCACGACCCAAGGGGCAAGTTCAGACCCAATTGGACCTGGTCCTTACATCATCAAGTCAATCCGGTCGGTGGGCGTGGTTACGATGGATCTAGATGGCTTGGAGTTTTCCCAACCGATCAATATGGACAAGTTGAAGAAATATTATCCTGAGAGGCTCGCTAGGCGAAAACCGAAAGGCGACCTAGGCAAAACTTCGAGCATAGAAAATTTAAAAATTATAAAACCGAGCTCATAATTTGAAAACGCAAAAGGCGGCCTTGGCAAAAGTTAGAGCGCAAAAGGAGAGCAAAAACACTCGGCGAACTCGAGCTCGAACTACGTAAGACTTGATTCCCATCTTTGGGATACGAGGCGCCTTCATCTTGAAGTTCACCATAATCTTTTCCCCGATCAACTTTGTCCATCTTTGATCATCTCAGTCATCTTTATTCATCAGCATCTATTGTGGTCTCCGGTACAGTGCTATGGAAACTAGGGGCAACTTTCCGTTGCTATTGGAGGGCTGGGGCCCTTTTTCAGACTAGGGGCAACTTTCCGTTGCTAGGATTGAGGTTGTGCATCTCAAAGGACAGATCTCAGCGTGTCGATTCGATCCATATCGAAAATAGTTTTTAAAAGTTTTCATAAAAGTCGACTTTGTTCAAATTAATCTTTTCACAACTAAGACCATTTTTGGACCAAAAGCGGAGGATTTTCAGTACCACAACCTTCAATTTCATTAATTTCAAAACAGAGTTCTTTTGCTCTTGCATACAATTGAAGTTGCTTTTTATTACACTCACGCTAGAAAACTTGAAAGTACTAATAAAGCAATAAATCTGGGGCATAGTCAAGTCAGTGTCCTCGCGCCTTTCCGTGGTTGAAGTCTCTGATGCCAACCTAAGCCCATCTTGTGCTTCTTCGTTGAGCCAATCCCAGCACTCGTCAGATAAAGTGCAATCGAAGACGAGGCGGGGCAGAGCTCTCTGGTCCTCCAATGTAATAATAGGGCAAGATGTGCACCTCGGACTGGGAATGTAGCCGGATACTCTATCCCCTCTGGTGGGCAAATCTGATCATGGCCGAACTGGCGCAGAATACGGAATGGGAAGTAAAATACACAGTGAGTCAAGCCGATCAGACGGATCCCAGTATCCTGGAACATGCTGTAGCTCATTGCCGGGAGATTGAGCCAGGGGCAGCGCCATGCAATGCGATCTGCTGATAAATTGCACATCCATTCAAACCACCAGCTCCCATCAGGAGCATTGACTAGGCGTTGACGAAAGAAGTAGCCGCGGGCTGAATAAGCAGGGCAAGAGTCCACAACTTGCAACTTATCCATCAACCATATCTGGGATGGGATGAAAAATGAGAGATTAAAGAATAGAGAGATGTGCGATGAGAGAAAAGTGAGATAGGGGTTTTGTGAGAAAAATCGAGCCCGAGGGCCGAGTGATGTGAGTGAATACACATGTGAGCTTGAGTGGGAAACATTACCTGTAGCAGTAGTGGACTCCCTGCAAATTTATTTCGGTGGTTGTGGGAGGAGTGGCCGGCCAGCCACCTATCCTAGTAGGCCGGCCACCTTCTTGGTCTTCAACTACGAAATGTTTTCGGCCTCGCATCGGTCCTATTTTGCCCGCCGGAAGAAAGTTTGAAGCATTTTCATGCATCGGGAATGTCGAAGGCCTCCATTTCTCTCGTTTTCGAGTGCATTCCGTCATCCAGATTGTCCATCCGAAGTATATCGTGTTGTTTTTTTTGCTTATCGAGTTGTTGTTTTGCTTATCGAGTTGTAAGTTGTGTCGAGCTGTCGCATTTTGTGTTTTGAATTATTACCTTTTGATTACACAATTTTGTTAAGTCTTGTCGATTGAGTCATTAATATTGTTGTATTTTGTTTATCGAGTTGTAAAACTTGCTAAGAATCAGTTATCTCTTAGTGAGTCGATTTGTTTTTATTTGTTGCGTCGGTTCACTACCTGACCTGGTAAATACATAAGGCACATTTCCATTCAATTCCATTTTATGCAAACTAATGCGATGCGATGCTGAGAATTTCAAGTACAACATCTTTTCAAAAGCTGTTTCATTTCATCATGTCTTACAACGAAATAAGGGTACAAGTTTTACAGAAAATAAAACTGCCTAACAATGTGCAAAGTGCTACAAACTACTAGCTAAAAAAGTAGAATAAAGCAGGAAATAACATCAGTGTCCTCGGGAACGGGAATGGGGAGGCCCTCTCATCCTCTTCTGCGGGATAATCTCTGCATCTTCATCACCATCCGGATCGGGCTGCCATCCTCCGGATCCTCCTCAGGCTCGTCTCGCCTCGGAACCAAGACCGGGGCCTCCCTCTCCGTGGATGCCTCGACACATGATCTGCGATCTCCTCCTCATCCTCGACGATGGGTGCCTGCGTCTGCGAGACGACCACGCCTCGAACTCCTCGAGAAGGCCTAGATGGCCCAACTCTCGAGAAGGCTGGATGGCCCAAGACTCGACCTCTCGAGAAGGCGGGTGGCCCACCTCGCGTCGAAGCATATCTGAGGCATCCGAAAATGCAAGGTGCAATGCATTAGTTCAAACATAAAAGCGGTGCAAATCACGAGAATGTGAATAGGGTGTGTGTCGGATGTGCTCTAATATAGCGAAGGTTCAAAACCGAGTATCATCGAAACATGCTAGTACAGGAAAATGAACAATACCTCCACACCCACGATGCTCATCTGCGTCTCCTCCGAAGATCATGCCCTCGAATGTGGCGGCATCCCGAAAGCGGCTTCAGATACCCAACAGAGGTCATGAATACAAATGCAAAACTATCAAGAAAGGAATCAATGTCCAAATATCATCGATAAATCAAAGTCGAAAAACATACCGGCGTAGTCGTGGTCTCTAACATATCTGTGATCGTGAGAGGAGGCTCTAACGGAATCTGGTAAGGCGTCCCAAATCGCCAATTAAATCCTTCGGTCGGCATGTCCGCCACCTGGATGATCAAGAGTCGGAGGGATCGGAGGAATCGAATCGCCCCCACCTCTGGATGTGCCACCGCTAGAAGAAGGGATATCATGGCAGGCGACTCGAAGATGGTGCGCCGGTGGACCTCCGTGGTGGAGCCCGTACTCCCGTCAGGGGGGGCATCAGGTATATGCGGTAGGTGGCGTAGCTCCCATCAAGAAGATGTAATAAAGCATCACTGCCCTGCATAGCACTACTGACCTCCTCAGGGGATAATCTATCAGCAGTCCGCATGGTGTCTGGAGGCACAGCAGGAGGCTCCTGAGAATTGCCCCCCCATATCTCGACAACAAAACGTTCCCAGAACCAAGCCCGGCCACCGGTCCTCGAAAGCAGAATCATCGAGAACTAGTCAACCCTCCGGGGTATTGATGCTCGAGGTCGTCGCCAAAGACTGCCCAAGGCTGCCAAGTGATCTGCGGACAACCGGTGTATAAATCAATTAGAAATGCTGATCAAAGATGAAAATGAAAAGAACTGAGAGTTCTGAAGTACCTCTGTCGCTCGAACAGTATCAAAGTACCGTCGCAGAGAAGAGAGAGTCTCTCGAGGCCTCGGTAGATGCTCACCATCAAACATCATGAATCTTGAGTCGCCGGAGGCCCCGCCACCTCCATCTCCGAGCAATGTGGGAAAGTACACATACACCCACAGCTGAGAAAAGCAATGCAGAATATGAGTACAAAGTGCTAAAGGCATAATACAGAATGCAAAGTGCGCCGTGTGTGTGCAGTGAACAAGTAATGAGGAGCAAAATGTAAATCAAGAGGACGGAATGTACCTCCCAGGCGCTCCAGTAGCCAGAGTAAGTCCCTCGTGTGCGAGAGACCGCTCATATAATCTGACAGGTAGCAGGCCCCCCAATCATACTGACCAACCTGTGATAAGTCCACCAGAGCGCTCAGTAGGTACAAGCCTACCATGTTCCCTCTATCAGCGAACAAGGTGGTGCCGAGGAGGTACATGAGGAAACCGCGGGCATACTGCTCCACCTCCTCAGGAGTCTCAGGCTCCATCTGTGGCCGCCGGAAATGGGCAGCAAACCAGGAGTATCAGACCCTCCCCGAACCTCTGTCTACAGGCGGGTGTGTCCCCAATAGGTGCATCCAGGCAGCCTCCCACTGACCCATATCCTCGTCGTAGGGAATGGAAACACCGCCTACGTCTAGGCCAAGAAATCTGACAAAGTCCAGCGGGGTCATGGTCATATCCCCAGTGGCAGAAAAATGGAAGGAATTGGTGGTGTCCCACCATCTCTCCGCCAAAGCAGCGAGTAAAGTCCTACTAATGAGGCAATGAGATAATCCTCTGCAGAATGGCCCAAAACCTGCAAAGTCCACCAATCCCCGGACAGCTTCCGGAAGCTCGAAATACCACTCCCTCGCAGCGACGGAGCCATATCCTCGCACTGTGCGAGAGTGAACCTGCATTTCGAATAAATGCATAAATCAGCAAATGAAGTGAAAATGAGCTGTGTGCAAGTAAAGTGAAAATGGGCTGCGTGTTCAGTAAGTTTGGCATTTAGGCTGCGTGTTCAAAGTTTCAGAAAATCAGTGGGCTGTGTGTTCGCTTCAAGTTTGGGACTGTGTGTTCTACTTCAATCAGTGGGCTGCGTGTTCGCTTCAAGTTTGGGACTGTGTGTTCTACTCAATCAGTGGGCTGTGTGTTCGCTTCGAATCTGGGCTGTGTGTTCAGTGCATCAAAGTTTTGGGACTGTGTGTTCTACTCAATCAATGGGCTGTGTGTTCGCTTCAAGTTTGGGACTGTGTGTTCTACTTCAAATCAGTGGGCTGTGTGTTCGCTTCAAGTTTGGGACTGTGTGTTCTACTTCAAATCAGTGGGCTGTGTGTTCGCTTCAAAGTTTAGGGCTGTGTGTTCTACTCAATCGATTAATGTGTGTTAACTGCAGAACTGTGTTCAGTGCATCAAAGTTTAGGGCTGTGTGTTCTACTCAATCAATGGGCTATGTGTTCGCTTCAAGTTTGGGACTGTGTGTTCTACTCAATCAGTGGGCTGTGTGTTCGCTTCAAGTTTGGGACTGTGTGTTCTACCCAAATCAGTGGGCTGTGTGTTCGCTTCAAGTTTGGGACTGTGTGTTCTACTTCAAATCAGTGGGCTGTGTGTTCGCTTCAAGTTTGGGACTGTGTGTTCTACTTCAAATCAGTGGGCTGTGTGTTCGCTTCAAGTTTGGGACTGTGTGTTCTACTTCAAATCTGTGGGCTGTGTGTTCGCTTCAAGTTTGGGACTGTGTGTTCTACTTCAAATCGATTAATGTGTGTTCGCTTTAAAGTTTAGGGCTGTGTGTTCTACTCAATCAGTGGGCTGTGTGTTCGCTTCGAATCTGGGCTGTGTGTTCAGTGCATCAAAGTTTAGGGCTGTGTGTTCTACTCAATCAATGGGCTGGGTGTTCGCTTTAATCTGGCCGTGTTCGTAAAATCGAGTTTTGGGATGTGTGTTCTACTCTTAGTCAATATGTCTTTGGTGCTCATTTTCGACTTGGATTGTGTCTTCGATGAAACAATGTTTGAGCTGTGTGTTCAATTTCTAACTAATGTGCCTCAAGCGCCACAATTATTCAAATATGCCAGGTGTTCATGAAAGTGTTTAAGTTACATGCTCAGGGTGCAAGTTTCATGTCGTAAGTTAAACTGTGTGTCTAAGCATGACAGGAGTATGAAATGCACGAGAAATACAGAGAATAAAGTGAAATACCTCTGCATCGTAGGAGAGGTGCTGCTCCGGCTCTCGTAGAAGAAGATCCACGGGTGCTCGATCGTTGAATGCGGTAAAATGACGAAAAGTGGCTCGCGGAAGCCTATGCACCGCTGGAGCATAACGATCGGGAAGGAAAGGGCGGACCCTCGGGGGTAGTGTCATAAGATCATAATCATCTCCGGCACCAGGAAAACCTCCGCCGTGAGGGAAATGGCCTGCCATATCGAGAAATCTGCAAAGAGGAGCAAAAATGAGCAAAATGAGCCAAAATTGGAAAAAGTCAACAAAAGTCAACTCTCGGGAAATGAAAAGTCAACCAAAAGTCAACTCCCGGAAAAATTTTCCAAGTATTGAGACAAAATTACCTCAAGTGGTGAAAATGAGAAGAGAAGTCCCAAAGTCGAAATTTAGTCGCTTCAAAGTGCTTAAATCTGAAAGATTTCGCAAAAACAACTTCCGTGGGCGGCCGAGAGACGTATAAAATGCAGATCTGAAAGAGAAAGTGGCTTAGAGAGCAAGAGGAAGAAGTTTTGCAACTTTGGGTGTGATTTCGGAGGCAATGGAGGTGTGTATATATAGAAAATGCCAAAATGACCATTTTGCCCCTGCTTTTGGGCAGGTGGCCGGCCGGCCACCTAACCTGGCTGGCCGGCCCCTCTACTTTTTGGCCCTGGCCGATGGCCTCTCCTAGGGCAATGGGCTGGCCGACCATCTTCCCCCCTCCCTCCCCTACCTCTCTGCAAATTTTGAGGAAAATCGGAGCTCCCGGGACCCGAAAAAGTTGAAGAAAAGTACACTTTCTGGCGCGAATTGCTCCGCTGAAACTTTAACTGCAATTTCTGACATGTGTCTCATCATTATTCATCAAAATCGGAGTGTATCCTTTTTAAACATGTTGTGACCTCTCCGGAATGTAAATCAGAGGCCGCGATCGAGTTGCCGTCGCCGGAATGCGCGTTTTCCAGCTCGTTATTGTGCAACAACTGGGCATCCTGATTTGTGCTCGTTTTGCGTTATTTGGCTTATAATTTGCATTCTCATGAATGTTTTGCATTGTCATGCATGCTTTCTTGATGTGCCATACTTCTATGCTTAAACATGCGTTGTCGCGCATTATCTTTTCTCGCGTTATGTTGCATTCATTCATCGACACTGTATGTGTCAAACTCTTCGAGTCATGGGAATCGCATTGAATGTATGTTGTTAGCATATTGTTCTTGTTAGATTTCTCCCTTTTGCAGGCACGATATTGTATGTACGGTTCATTTGAGGCTGGTGCGACCAGACGAATCGCGCAGGTATCGTATCTTCTCCGTGTGAGACGCGACGAGAATTGAATGATTCTCCGCATTCCTAACTGCATGAAATGTAGTCGTTACTTTGCTGCTTTGCATTCTTGCTTAAAACTGTTGCATCTATTTGCGAATACTTGCTTCATTACAGCTTGCTGCATTTGCATGATCACCTGGCTCCGTGCCTATCATTTGCATTTTGCCCCATTTTGCCTGCGGGCACATATCTCTGTTTATCTTGTATGATTGTCTAAGTCTTCGGCCTTGTCAAAAATGGGTCGTCTCTGGGCTTTGACATTCACTCCCGTCACTTCTTGACTTTCGAGTTCTGTCAAAGAGGGCAATCAGAGACACCCCATTTTTGACCGACCTTAAGACTTCAGACGTCCTGGGTTGGCGCTTCGGTGATGTTGCATCTTGTGCTCGTTCGAAGCCTCATAGTCGCAGCCGCGTGCCCTGCCTCCGGACTTCCGAACCATCTTCTCTACCTTGTCTCGGTTTGCGAACCAGGTTCGGTTTTCTCTGTTTTCTTTCCTGAGGGAAGGGAGTGATCCCGTAGATTATCTCCCGGTGGCCGTGAGCTACTTTTCGTGGCCGTAGGCCATTTTGCCCATTTCGGAGCCCGGTTCCCGGTTTTCGGAGCCGTCAGGCTGTGTGCCTCGGCTCGGGACCGCCCAACCATCTCCGACTTCTCCGGTTTTTGACGGAGACCTCTGTTTTAATGTTCCGAGGAACACTGGGGCCCCTGATGCCCACTTCGCAGCCGAACACCACTTCCGGTGCCCGGCGACCCATTTTCGGGACCCCGAACTGCGTGATTTGGGCCCCGAGCATTCATTTCGCATCCGCTTTCTCCGGTTTTGGCAGAGACCTCTGTTTAACATTTCAAGGAACCTGGGGCCCCGATGCCACTTCGTGGCCGTAGGCCACTTTCGGTGCTCAGAATCGTTTCGGGACCCAACCGCTTGTTTTGGTCCCGAGCATTCATTTTGCATCGGTTTTCTCTGATTTTTGGCAGGTACCTCTGTTTTAGCATAACGAGGGACACTGGGGCCTCTGATACCCACTTCGCTGCTGAACACCACTTCCGGCACCTGCAGCCCATTTTCGGGATCCCGAATTGCTCGGTTTTGACTCCGAGCGTTCATTTCTCATTAGTTTTTGTTCAAATTTGGCAGGTACCTCCGTTTCAACATCAGAAAGATCACCGGGGAGAAGCCAGCAATTATCCCAGATAACCAGTTTCGCTCCTCCGGAGCCCGTTTTTCTCACTTCCGGGCCAATGTTGAACACCCTAGGGGTATTTTCTTCCAACCAAAGCTACATATCTGTGATGAGGGCATCTAGGAGGACCCTAAGGGTTGGTGGTCGGCCAGAAAATCTTCACTTCAATTTTGTGCCATGGCCGGCTGGCCAGGAGGGGTAGCTGGCCGACCAGGTGGGGTGGCCGGCCGGCCACCTCCCACAAATTTACCTGGCCGGCCACTCGCTTCCAAATTGCCCAATGTCCTGGATATTTTCCAACATATCCCGGGGCATCCGGGGGATATTTCGGGAGGGAAAGATTGGGTGCTTTCCCTCCCCTTTTACACCCTATTTCTTGTCTATTTAAAGGGCCCTCCTTCCCCTTTGCTTAGGTTGGGAAATTGGTCTTCAAGAACACTTCTCCAAAAACCTCCATTTCCTTAGCTTAAAACCTCAAAAAAGCTTCGAAGTCCCTAGGTCTTCTCTTCATCAACACCTAGCCTCACCATCCCTACTACCATTTCAGCAGCAAGGAGGTGTTCTTCAGAGGTCAAGAAGCAACAAATCAGAGCCAAGAATCAAAGAAAGACAAGTCTTCAAGGGTAAGTCTTCAAAACCAACTTTTAGGGCTTTTTCTTGATTCATTTCTACACTCTATTTGGTTGAGAATTGGGGCTCCGACCCCTAATGGTTTTGTGCTCATATTGAGCCCCTCTACAACTTTGTAGAAGGGCTCAACTTCATTTGAGGCTTCTATGATATACTTGTTTCAATACCTAGCTTTTATGCCATTATCTTGCATGCTAGTTTAGGCCTATTTCCTTTTGTTTTTATGGGTCCGACCCCTACTGGTTTTGTGCTCATTTTGAGCCCCTCTACAACATTGTGGAAGGGCTCAACTTCATTTGGCCATTGTATCCACCACTTCCTTCAAATTCCATCAAGTGTGCCCATTTTTGTATGCAACTTTTGACCTATTTCTATTTGTTTTTGGGACTTCGACCCCTACTGACTTTGGTCTTATTTTGACCCCTTTTACATATTTCATGAAGAAAATTTTGTCATTTGGTGCTTTCTTTGCATGACTCTTGTTATAGCCTCTTTTGAGCTCCATTTTTGCATGGAATTGTTAGCATGATTTTATTCTGATTTTGAGGATGTCATCTTCTTCAATTGTGCCTATTTGTAGCTCATCTTCAATGTTGTAGAAGAAAGTTTGTCCATTTGGGGTTTTCATATGTCACTTGTCTCAATACTCCTCTTTTGGCCACTAACTTTGCATGCTATTGTTGATCTATCTATGCTTGCATTTTGGCCATGTTTGTTACTGAAAAATGCCATATTTTGGACTGCCTTGCTACTGTTCTTGCTGCCATGATCATATTTTGCATGTATGGCATGGCTATAGGCCATTTCGGGGTTTAATTTCACACTTTCGGGATGAATGCATGCTTCGAGTGTCATTTCGAATTGTTTCGGGGCTGTTTTCCCCTTTATTTAGGTGCTGAAATTCCATTGCCATGCTTGCATATCATTTCCCATGCCATTTGTATCATTTTTGCATTGCCTCGGTTTGCGTGCCAATGGGCACGCACTTCGAGGCACCTCATTCTTATCATTCCGGCATCCCATGTGAGTGTGGCTGAGGCCCTCTCATGTTGGTATAAGCCCAATCTACATTTTCCATGTCATGGCATTGTGTATGCCTCCGCCTCGGTTTGCGTGTCTGCAGGCCAAGATTTCGAGGCAACCTCGCTTTTATCCGACGGCACCTATGTGAGTGTGGTTGAGGCCCTCGTGTTGGCGTAAGCCCAATTTGCATTTTCATGCTTAGATGCCATGGTTATGCGTCTGCATGCACGATTTCGAGGCACTTCATTTTTATCTGACGGCAGCCTATGTGAGTGTGGTTGAGGCCCTCTCATGTTGGCATAAGCCCAATTTGTATTTTCATGCTATTTTATGCATTTCTCGGTTTTATGGTTCTCGGCACGCATTTCGAGGCGCCTTTATTTTCATCCGACGGCCTCCTATGTGAGTGAGGCTCTCCCATGTTGGTGTAAGCCCATCGCTGCATTCCGTGACGCCATCTCGTCTCATTTTATCATCGCTGATTTGCGTGCGCGTGGGCACGCTTTCGAGGCACTTTGCCGGTTTATCCGATTTTCATTCTTTCATCATCGCCGACGGCGCTACAGGCACGCTGCGAGGCACTTCGGTTTTATCCGATTTTTATTCTTTTATCATCGCCTCGGTTTGCGGGCCCGTGTGCACGCATTTCGTGGCACCTCGATTTTACCCGATTTGCATTTCATATCATCGCTTCGATTTGCGTGCTCGTGCACGCTTTCGAGGCGCCTCATTTTCATCTCATTTTCATAGCATTGAGCATGCTAGGTTGTATATTAGTTGCGTTTCATACATATCTTGCATTTTGCACGGAAACGAGGCACGCTTCATACCCGAGTAATCGAACGAGTCTCAATTCCCAAGTCACCGATAATTCGGATTACCCATGATGGAGTTAGGTTTTGTTGTATTCATATGCATTCATCCCATATTGAGTTGTGCAATTCGATTCCTCGGCCATCATGCATCGATGTGTGTGATTGGTGGCACGAGGATCGAGGTATGTATATATTTGTGAAATACATTGCTATGCCCTTTTCTCGCTCTCGTTGCAAAGAAAATCAACAATCAACAACTTTTCGAGGTCGCACGCATTTCGAGAAAATTGCAAACAGAGGCTAATCAGGCATCCCAAAGGATTTTCTGCGCCCAAAGATACCATACCATTCATCAGAGTAAGGCGCCCTCGGCTTGCATGCCAGTTTTACTTTTCTGTAATTAATTTGTTAATTAATTAGAAATCAGATATTTATTCTGGATCAGATATTCTTTTATTCGATCAGTATTATTATTTTATTCGGACCCTCTGCGAGGGCAAAATTGTAATAAGGGTGTGTGAGTGTGATGTATGTCTTCCAACCCCATTTCTTTCTCCTTTTATTTATCCGCTTTGGATGGTTAGATATAGGGCATATTTCAATTAGCATACAAGATGACAAAGATGTTTGCATCATTCATCTGTTTCAGACGCACTGCTCGGCACATCATACAAACCGTGATTCAGATTTCAATTCCAAGTTGAGTACTTGATAGCTGTAGCATTTCATATACCATGCTTAGAATAGCCAAGCCCGCTATAGTTGCATTTTGCATGTGTTGCATTAGGCATTTCTGTATATTTTTAGGATCATGCATGATTTCTAATCAGCTTCTGTTTTGGCTTGGAGTACTGTAAGTTTTACGCTTTAGCATCCTTGCACGCTGTGAGTGTTGCCATGATAGCATGCTTACCATGAGGCTACATGCTTATGTGATATAACTGCCTTGAATGCCTGTGGGTGGAGGTTGAGTTATCTGAATTGGAGCAATTCATCAATTGTTTGTTAAGCCCACTAGATTGTGGCAAAATCAGATTTTAAGCCTACTGCGGGTAGCAAACCATCTTTCACAAACAAACATGAGATGTTTAGTTCCAATTCAAGCCATTCAGTCTATACTTGATTGCTGCGGGCATCACATAGTAACCTAGGCTAATAATCGGAATAAGGACTGACAAAGTTCTCAAAAACAGATATCATGGTTAGCAGAGGCGGTCTTGATCGGCGAGAGGGTGCTCACGATGTGACCTTCCCTAATCGTACCCAAGTTCCCGAGCCAACTTTGGTGATGAGACACGTGGCCTTCGGCACCGAGTCGTGGTTTCCTAAATTTCCCATTTTAAAATATTTAGGTGGCGACTCTGTTATCTGGCAAAGCAGTCCATGTTTGGCACTTCTTTCAAAAAAAATCTGTTTTCTCAAAACGATTTGCCGGATTTGGACTCTTTGGTTCGAGATTGAGAACCGCAACAAAAATCGAGTCCGAGCTGTAGCGAGCCCCCCCCGCGGGCGTTGTTACAGTTCCAAAATAAATGGATAGAAGATGATGCAATGGCAAAGGTAACTATGTTACATACTATGAAAGATAAGATTATTCCGCTTTTTGAAGAACATGAAACTGCAAGACAATTAATGGAAGCACTAGAAAGTAAGTATAGAGTTCGATCGGATTTTCAAATTCAATTGCTCTTGGACAAATATAATAACACTCGTATAAGCGATTATGATAATGTTGGTGATCATGTTAATCAAATGGAATTAATTGCTAAAGAATTATCCAACGCTGGTCACTCTTTGTTGGACAAGATGCAAGTAACTACCATACTTAATAGTCTTCCATTGTCTTGGGATCATGTTATCACATCTCTAACTCATAGCGGACGAGAGATTTCAATGGTAACATTGTCTGTACTCTTAGTTTTGGAAGAAGAAAGAATGAAGCAAAGACGTAAAGAATGATTATCTTCTAACTTGTTGATGGCAAAATCTTCACCACAACCACAGAATAATACCCACACACCATCCAACAAGAAAAAGACGACTTCTTTCAAGAAAAAAATGGAAGAAGGGATTTCAGAAAGGATGGAAGAAACAACAAGAATGGCAAAAACAACATCATAAGCATCAAATTGGCTCATGTTACAAGTGCGGTCAAAAAGGTCATATCAAAGCCACTTGTCCTCAAAAGAAGCAGAAAAAGGATCATAACCCTGTTGCCATGACAGTTTCTAAAGCAATGGTACTTGAACCTTCATCAAATTCATGGTGGATTGATTCTGCTGCAACTAGGCATATTGTGTAAAATAAAGACATGTTTGTGGAGTTTACTAACAAGAAGGTTGGTGAACACAGAATCTACATGGGCAACAACTCATATAGTGATGTTTTGGGCATTGGCAATTGTCAATTCTCTATTAATGGAACTTCCATTATGCTTCATGATGTGCTTTATGTACCCAGCATTCACCGAAATTTAATTTCAATTCCAATGTTAACCCAAAAGGGTTTTGAGGTTAATTTTAGGTTTAACGTAGTATTGATTAAGAAAGAGGGTGTATTAGTGAAAGGTGTAAGAGTGAATGACTTATACTCTCTTCCTATTGATAATAATAATAAAGTATGTGTTTCTAATTATTTGTTTGTTTCTACAAATAATAGTTCTTATTTATAGCATTTAAGGTTAGGTCACATCAATAAAAATAAAATGTCTCGAATGTTTAAAAGCGACTTATTACCTAAAGTATGTTCTGATGATTTTGATATATGTGAACCATGTATCAAAGCCAAAATGACTAGCAAGCCATTTTTTAAACATTGGAAATCATTAGGATTACTCAAAATAATTCATTCGGACATTTGTGGCCCTTTAAGAACTAAAACTCATCGAGGCATGGAATACTTTATTACTTTCACTAATGATTATTCAAGATATGAACATATCTACCTTCTTAAACACAAATCAGAAGCAATTGAAAAGTTTAAGGAATATAAATTAGAGGTAGAAAAGCAACTTGATCAGTCCATTAAACACTTGAATAATGATAGAGGTGGTGAATATGAAGCTATGGATTCTTTCTGCAAGGACAACGGCATAAAACATTTGTTTACAATGCCATACATACCACAACAAAATGGGGTCGCCGAAAGACGAAATCGTACTCTCATGGAAATGACAAGGTCTATGATGGTTCATGCTGATCTTCCTATTCATTTTTTGGGAAAAGCTTTCTCCACTGCTGCATACATACTAAATAGAGTCGAAACAAAAGCCAAACCTCTAACTCCTTACGAATGCTGGCATGATACTAAACCTAATGTTCAAAATTTCAAAGTTTGGGGATGTAAGGCATATGTACTTATTCCCAAACCTTTAAGGGATAAATTGGAAAACAAAACTTGGAATGCAAGTTTATTCGTTATGTCGAAAATGGGAGTGGTTATCGTTTTTACCATCCCGAACATGGATTAATAGAAAGTAGAGATGCTATTTTTCTTGAATCCACTGATCTTGTTACTCTTATTGAACAAATTGAATTGCTTTCTAAAGTATCTCAGGATTCTTCTTTTCTTTCTTTGTCACACAGTCCACATATTCTCCTTGAACCATCTAATAGTGGGAGCAAAAGCAAATTACATGACGTTGTTTTACCTGTTTCGAATAATGAGATAAGTGGGAGTAAGAGAGCAAGACGTCCATCTACGTTTTTGAAAGATCATTATGTTTTTCAAGTTGAAGAACTTAATAACTTAGTAGATGATCCTACTACTTATAATGAAGCAATAAGTAGCAATGATGCTACTCAATGGTTTAAGGCAATGAATGAAGAACTTGACTCAGTCAAGAAAAATGATGTTTGGTAATTAACCGATCTCCCGAATGAAAGAAAAGCCATTGGTTGCAAATGGGTTCTTAGAAAGAAATTCAAACTAGATAGAAGTTTGGAGAAATACAAGGCCAAGTTAGTAGCTAAGGGATTCACTCAACAACCTGGAATAGACTTCATAGATACATATTCTCTTGTTGCAAAATTTGCCTCTATAAGGATTCTAATGGCGGTAGTAGCCAGGATGGATTTGGAATTGCATCAATTAGATATTAAAATTGCTTTTATCAATGGAGAATTAAAAGAGGAAATTTATATGATTCAACCTGATGGTTTCCAGAACTAAGGCAATGAGGATAAAGTCTACAAGTTGAAGAAATCTCTATATGGACTTAAACAATCTTCAAGACAATGGTACTTGAAATTCCACCAAACCATTTTAGAAATGGGCTATATTGTGAGTCCATTAGATCACTGTGTTTATATCTGGAAAAATGATAGCAAGTTAGCAATATTGTCTTTATACGTGGATGACATATTGTTAGTAGGAAATTGTCTAGATATTATTATAAAAACCAAAACTTTCTTGGCATCTAGATTTAAAATGAAAGACATGGGTCTTGCAACCTATGTTCTGGGAATTAGAATTTCAAGAGATAGAAATTCAAAATTATTATATCTACATCAAGAGAAATATCTAGACAAGGTACTTAAAAGATTTAATATGGATAACTGTAATTCTTTAAGTATGCCTGTTTGCAAGGGACAAAGTCTTAGTAAAAGTATGAGTCCTCAAACTAAGTCTGACGTTGAGGAAATGAGAAATGTCCCATATGCTCAAGCAGTAGGTAGCCTAATGTATGTTATGACAAGCACAAGACCTGACATATGTCATGCAGTCGGATTGGTAAGTCGGTTTCAATCTAATCCAGGTAAGGAACATTGGTAAGCAGTCAAAAGAATATTCAAATATTTAAAAGGCACTAAAAATTTGAAGTTATGTTTTGGTTTGTGTGATCTAGACATAAAATGATACACTGATGCGCATTTTGCAGGAGATGTAGATGATAGAAAATCTACTAGTGGTCATGTGTTCTTGTTTAGTAGAATAGCAGTTTCTTGGTTAAGTAAGAAACAGAGTCGTGTTGCAAAGTACACTATAGAAACTGAATACATAGCTTGCAGCACAGCCATTAGTAATGTGGTCTGGATAAAACGATTTGTTGACAGTTTACAATTAGATATACCTGCTAGACCGGTCAATATGTTTTGTGACAATCAATCCGCCATCTTATTAATAAAAAGTGGAGCAAATAGCTCTAAGGGAAAACATATTGATGTAAGTTACCACTATATTCAGGACATAATGGAGAGAGATGAAATTAAAGTCAATTATATACCCTCAGAAGAAATGGTGACTGACCCTATGACCAAAGGGTTGTCTCTAAAAAAATTCAGAGAACATGTAGCTAATATGGGATTGAAAAATGCCTAGCTAGGTTGTTTAGCTACTTATATAAGAGCATAGTCGGATGACTCTAGGACGCCTAGATAACCGATGTTTTGCGTCTTTATCTTGCATGGAAACATGTGTTTGGTCAGGTAACAAGATAGAGGAACTGACAAGGTACGAATATCATAGTTAGCATGAGATATAAAGCCCATAATATGCAATGTGATAACTAGATGATATTGTCTGCTTGATCAGCAAAAAGTCGTTGATAAGGTGTGTTAAGGAAAACCTTCAGGAATAGGTCTTAAAGGAAATACTTAACAATAATTTCAGTGCAGGTCGACACATGAAAAATGTGTACAGCTGAAGTCGTCAATGGTGATTGGGTATGGACTATGAACCTATCACTAAAAATTGATGCCGTTCACTTGAAATATAGTGAATTGAAGTCATCTGGAGTGTGTTGTCAGTGGGAGAACACATTCGTATAAGTGCGGTCAGATTGGTGGTAAAAACGTGCGCACGTATGGCCAAGTCACAATCAGATGTCGATCTATGAGGTAATTTCATAGATGAAAGTTGGCATGAGGCAAAATTTTGGTACCGAGGTAAACATGCCCAACTCAGGTTTTCTCACCAATATTATAATGTGATCAAGTGGGAGATAAAGGTATGAGAGGTGATCACACCATAATATGGTGGACCCTCTCACACCAAATCAAAGCTTTATATGGTGATTCAATCTTCCCGCAGGAAGAAGTAACTGGAACTTGGGTGTTTGAAATTTGAATGAAGAGTCGCAATGTTTGGAAACATGGTGACCATTGAGTTTGATTTCAATAAGTTGTGACCATTAATTAACAGTCACCTGTAGACACCCCATTTTTGACAGACCTTAAGACTCAGACATCATCGATTGAGCGCTCAGTGATAGTGCATGCTGTGCTCGTTTCGAGTTTCCGGAGTTTTCGGCTGAATGACTTGCCTCCGGGCCTCTGAACTCTTTGTGTTTTTGGCTTGATTTGTGGACCAAGCCCTGTTGACCTTCCTTGGAGGAGAATGAGGTCTGTAAACCACCTTTTTGTGGTCGTAGACCACTTTTCGTGGTCGTTGATGACTTTTCCTCCTTGGAGATTAGTTTCCGATTTTTGGAGCCTTTGGCCGTGAGCCTTGTCTCGGGACCGCTTAACGTTGTCCGTTTTGCTTGATTTTTGAACCATGCCTTGTTGACCTTTCCTAGAGGGACACTGTGGTCTGGGAGACCACTTTTTGTGGTCGTAGACCACTTTTTCCTCGTTGATTGCTTTTGGTGCCCGTAGACTAGTTTTTGAGGCTTCCGGCTGTGCGCCTTGCCTTCTGGACTCTTGTCTTGCATCCCTTTTGGTTTGTTTTTAGCACAAACCTTGTTTTCCTTGCTTGGAGGGTGGAATACAGGTGGGAGACCAGTTCTTCACCTTGGAGACCACTTTTCTTCCCACCAGCCAGTTTTCTAGTCGGCCAACTGGTTTTCTTGGTCTTTGGACCACCAATAGTGGTCGGCCACCACACCACCACTAGCTTACTTTCAGTGTGCAGACCACCTTCCCCCTATGGCCGACCACTTTCACTGGTCGGCCGACCAGTGTAAGTAGTTGGCCGACCACTTCAAGTGGTCGGTAGCTTTCCATCACCTTTTTAGAGATATTTTCTAGCCAGTTGTAACAGTTGGAGGACACATGAACCATCCTCTATACACGTGTATGAAGGGATGGCTTTAGGCCTAAGCTTGTTCAACAAGCTTAACCTTTGGTTTTCTATATAAGGGAACCTCTCCCATCATGCCTTAGGTTCAGAAAAGTTGCTTAAGAGCTATACATATCATCTATATCTATATTTCTCATTTCTCTCGTTTTGTGCTTCAAAGTGCATTTTCATCATACTATTGCACACAAACACACACTCAAACACCACTCTTTTGTTGTTGAGGCCCTTTGAGGTTGGTTTTGGAGTTTTTGGATTGGTTTTGATCCAAAATAGCTACTGGAGTTGTTGCTCTAAAGTGGTTCTACAAAGGTGAGCTTCTAACCCTTAAAACCCTTGTTTTTGTTTAAGCTTTTGGCCCAACTTGCATGTTGTTTTAGGCCTAACTTTCTACTGCAAAAAGTTCTGATTTTGCATGCTTGTAATGTTTGTTTAAGGTCTCTTTTGTGTTGGGGGTGGTCTATCCCCTCTTGTTCCTTGTTTGGCTTTGTTTTACACCATCACTTCTGGCCCTTGAGATCACTTTCTCTTGGCCTTTTGACCACTAAAATCCAGTGGATTTTCAATGGTAAAACTTGTGCTTTGAGGTCTTAAATAGGAGGAGGTCATCCCCTCTCCTTGTGTCTTGTATGCTTGTCTTGTATGCCTCATGTTTAAGCATGTTTGTTAAGCTTATGTTGACTCCATCTTAGCATGTATTTGGGGTTATTTTGACATGGCATACCACTATTTTGACTTGCAGTGTAGATGTTACAAACTAGCTTTGTGTGCTTCATGAAGTAGCATGTCTTTCTAGCATGTTTTGAGTCCATCTCAGTGGGTTTTTGGTGTTGTTTTACATGCCTTAGATCTGTTTTGGGTTGGTTTGATGGCCCCATGCATACTCCATGCACTTGTAGTGCATTTCCATTCACTAGCCTAATGTGTATCATGCTTTTGATCATCATTCTAGCATGCTTTTGGCTCAACTCTAAGAAGCTTTTGTCCATGTTTTAGCATGCTTAAGCTCTGATTTGTGTTGTTTTGGTCATGCATGCATTCTTTGTATAGCCATGGTTCAATCTTGCTCATTAGCTTTGTGTATTGAGTCCATTAGCATGCATTACTTGGACTATTTTCATGATTTTGCATCATTTGAAATGTGATTTCAGTACATGTAGTGTGGTCATACACTTGCATTTGTCACTCTTTCCATGCTTTGGAAAGTTGGTTCTTTATGCCTTAAACATGAGTCATTGCATATGCCTTCATGCTTAAGCTTGTGAGCTATCATTCCAGTATGTTTTTGGAGTTAGTTTGCCATGATATAACTCTGATTTTTGTTGGCGAAACCATCTCATGCTTGGTCTTGGTAGGTGTAGTGTAATCCTCCCTTTTGGCCTTGCATACATCATGCCTCATGCCCTCCACGCTAGCTTATTTTGGCTTCCTTCCATACATATTTTAGCATCATTTTAACATGCTCTAGGACTATTTTGGATTGTATTTGCCATATGCTTCATGTATTGCACAGATGTAGTACAAATGCATATGCTAGCTTCAAGCTTTGAGCACCATAGCATGCTTCATTTGTGTTGTTTTCATGATTTGGCATCATTTAACATAACATTTCAGGGCATATAGGACTGCCATGTTCCCACTTCTTTCACCCTTTGAGTGCCTCTAAGGGTTGTGCATTGTTGCTTTGCTTATGGCCTAGTGTGTATGCATGTATGCTTAGACATTTGAGCCCCCATCTCAGCATGCTTTGGTCTTTGTCTTGACCTATTTGAGCTCTGTCCATAGTTGGTTCATACATTTGTGCCATGTATTGCATGGCCCCTTTGTAGTCCTCTTTGCTAGCCTTATGCCTTAAGGACTCTAGTATGCTATGCTTGTATTGTTTGAGTGATTTGGCATCATTTCATACTTGATTTCAGAGCTTATAGTGTTGTCACACTTCCACATTTGGCACTCCTTGAGTACTGTTGAGAGTTGTGCTCTTAGGCCTAGTTGGTGGACCAATGCACGAGTATGCTTTGTCTTGTATTTCATGTCTTCATTTTTTAGCATTATGGCCACTGATTTGGGCATGATTGAGGTCTGTCCATTTTTGGTTTAAGTCAATTGAGCATGTTTATATTCATGTTATTTGCATGCTTATGTTACTTTGCATTGAGTATGCATGACATTAGCATTGATAGGCTACTTATGTTGCTTTGCATTGAGTATGCATGACATTAGTATCGATAGGTTGCTTATGTTGCTTTGCATTGAGTATGCATGCCATTAGCATTGATAGCACGCTCATGTTACATTGCAATGTGTATGCTATGTTGTTGTTTGCATTGTGTATGTCATGTTGTTGTTTGCATTGTGTATGCCATATTACATTGCATTGAGTATGCCATGTTGTTGCATTGCATTGTGTATGCATGCCATTAGGTTCCTCATATTGCATTGCATTGTGAATGCATGCATTACATTGTGTTTAGCATGCTTGAGTTGCATTACATGTTTGCATACTTGAGTTGCTTTGCATTTGGTTGGATTAGGTGTTAATCCAAACACGAGAAACGAGGGACATTTCATACTTGAAGTGATGAAATGTGCCTCATTTCGATCCCACCCTCTTGATCGTGCATGATAGAGGTCAAGGCTTTATGTGTCTTTTTGTGCATTCATTTACATTGAAATGTGCAATCTTGCCTCTTTGGCCATCATGCATCGAGATGCGTGATTGGTGGCCCAAGGGTCGAGAACCGCACTGCCTTGAGCTCATGAAATGATAGGGAGGATAGCTGTGCACATATATGTTGCAAATACATTGCCATGCCCCTTCTTGTCCTCTGTTGCAGCAAATTGAGTCAGCAACAAAAACGGGTGAACCCGGTAAAAGTGTTGGCCGACCACTTTATCTGCTCTGCAGCAATGGTAAGTGGTCGGCAGGTGGTCTCCCTCATCAACAACTGGTCGGCCATGTTCCTACAGGTTCCCATGGTGGAGTTGAAGCTATCTGGAGCTTGGTGTAATGTTTTAAGAACAATTACAAATAGAGGCAAGTTGGGGCATCGCGACGGATTTCCGAACAAGGCGACCGAGCATGCATGCACTCCTCATCTCGAGGACCTCTTTTTACTACTTTCCTTAGCTAGTTTATGCTTTGGTTCTGTACTTAAATAGTTAATGCATTTAGCTATTCATTTGTGTTTAATTAGCTAGTGTAGTTAGCTAATGGATTTGTTTTGTAATAACTAGTTAGTTAACTAGGATTAGTTAATCAGTTTTGTTTGTAATAATTAGTTTAATTAGCTTAGATTAGCTGGTTAGCTTCTTATTTGGACCCTCCGCCGAGAGGGCCAACTATTGTAATAAGCATGTGTGTGTGTGATGCATGTCTTCCACCCCCCATTTCTTTCTCCCTTTTACTTACCTACTTTCAGTGGTTAGTTCTAGGGCATCTTTCAATTAGCATTCTTATGCTTCACATGCGTGCACCCATTCATCTGTATTGCATGCACTGGGCTCGGCGCATCATACTAACTGCATTGTATTTCAATATATTTACTTGAATACGTGTTCAACAGCATGTTATCAAGTTGCATTCACATGACATTTTAGAATAGCCGAGCCTATTTTAGTCGCATTTTTGCATGTGTTGCATTAGCCATATTCACATGAACTAGGATCATGCATGATTTCTAACTAGTTATCTGTTTTGGCTCGAAGTACACTATGAGTGTTTACGCTTTAGCATACTGCATGAGATGTGTATGTTGCCATGTTAGCATGCTTGCCATGAGGCTAACTGCTTAAGTGATTAACTGCATGAATGCTTGTGGATGAATGTTGGATTGCTTGAATTGGAACAATTCATTGAAATGCGAGTTTTAAGCCCACTTGAGGGTGGCAAAATCTATGACTTAGCCTACTTGCGAGTAGCACCTCTAAACTGTTTTCAAACAAACGAACATGAAATGTTTTGTTCCAACTTAGGCAACCTAGTCTATACTTGTATGCTGTGCGCATCTCATAGTAAATTCTAGGTTAATAACCGGAATAAGAACACATGTGTTTTCAAAAACAAAATATCATGTTAGTTAAGGCCGATATTTGATCGGGCGAGCGGGGGTACTCATTGCATGACCTTCTCCTCTCGTACCCAAGTTTCCGAGCCGAGGTAACTTTGGTGATAACGGACACGTGGCCTTGAGCACAAGTCATGGTTTCCTAAATTTTTCCAAAATAAAACATTTAGATGATGACTCTGTATCTAGAAAACCAGTCTATGTTTGGCACTTCTTTATAAAAATCAGTTTTCCAAAATGATTTGCCGAATTTGGACTCTTTGGTGATTTATCGGTCTCACAGTGCACTTTGTGAGATTAGATTCAGAACCGTGACACGAGTCCAAACTGTAGTAGCTAAGAACAAATGATTCACGCCCTCGCGCGCGAAGCGGGAGTTCTCGGGCGGTCTACACCACCATATGCTATAAATATATGGACAATACATAAGTTCAATAAACTTGAATTTCTCTCTGTTTTTTCTCTTCCAAATTGTATTCTTCTGCGTGATTAAACACCCTCACGAGAATTTCGATCCATTGCCATTGTTAAGATTATCTTACAGGAACCGTTACGTAACCGTTACAACCGCTACGGTAACTGCTACGGCAACCGCTACAGCCGACACATCTGTGAATCTCAATCACATTGCAAATGTGACTATAACGGGTGACAGTAACCATCACAACCGTTACGTAACGGCGTTACGCAATGTTTGCGACTGCTTTTTAAAACCTTACCCACTAGTAAGTTCTCATGTTTGCAAGTCGTATGAGAAGAAAGTCCATCTGATCAGTGCCTTTGAATACCAATCCATCTCCATTTTATCCCGTCTGTAAACCGCTCATTTAATTTGTTGATTTTATCATTTACCATCCTATTGTTAAAGTTACATTGATTTAATGAATCACACTATTTATATCAGTCATTAATCAAGTGATGACATATGAAATGATAAATAAAAGATGATAAATAAATGTGGTTATTATAACACTATTGAAATTATATAAAAGAACTATAGAATACAAATATGACATATGATGTACATATTCTTATTATTATTATTATTATTATTATTATTATTATTATTGTGTATGAACTTCATCCATCTTTATAGGGGTTGGGCTCTCAGTCGACATTCTAGAAGGTTTAGGAGCAACCCAAGTTATTTATCACACTCTTTATTATATTCTTTCCCTCATATTTATTTTATATTATCGTGCCACTAAAATTAATAATTAAAAAGATACGGAACAAATGACTATGCGGTTTTGAGAGTAATTTGCTGTCAAACAATTTGGGGCTCATAGGTAGGACACAAGATTCTTGTTCGACAATGTTTCGAAAAGTGAAGCATATATATAATTATATATGAACAAAGCACATACGGTGTGGGGGTCTTTAAAATCATCTCGGAGGCAATGTGCTCACATCATTTTTCTTGAAAAATCTACTAGACAGTTGTATTATTATAGCATTACTCCACAAAGGAAAGTTTTGAGGCCTGTTGGCATAAAATTCAAATAGACAATTAGTGTGAGTGGAAATTAATGAAAACTTTCATATGTTTAACAAGAAAAATATGCTTATTTTCTATGATTTGGATATAAAACTGTTACAACTTTGATTGGTAGCTCGAATTTTCCTCCCCCGAATCCCCCTAATTTCCATTTTAAGTAAACTGTTTTTTTTTTTTTTTTTTTTCACTTGCCTTGCATTTTTTTTTTTTTACCCAAATTGGCATTTTCGGGGGATTCGGGGCCGGGGCTTTCGAGCTCCCCGCTTTTCCCAAACTGTTAATTATAGATAATATAAGAGTGATAATTTTGTAATTAAAAATATTTTAATGGATGTGTCTAATGAGTAATGACAATAAAATAAATTCATCAATAAAAATAAAGAATAAGTGATTCAATGTTTTAAAAACGAAATTGGTGAGCAAACCGAAAAAGAGATTGAGTGGAAGGATTATCGGTTCAACTGTCGGGTTGAACTGGAATCGAATCATGATGTTAGAAATATATTAAAATTATATTTAAATAAAAATATAACTAATAAAATTATAAATTTAAAAAATTGAAAATATTAAATTATCTTAAATATTTCTCCTAATATTTTTTTAATAAAAAAAATAATAATATATTTTAAAATATTATTAATTTTAATTTTGGAATAGGAAACCAAATATTCAATATTCTCTCCATATGATTTTAATTCAATTGAAAGAAGAGAAAAAAATTTGGAGAGATGTCAAAATTTTAAGTCTCCCTCCAATAAATTTGATTGAATCCCACATGGATTTTTTTTTTTTTTTTTTTTGAAACAATCTTTTTCTTATAAATAGGTAGAGATACTTTCACAATAATTTTAAACTTTCAATGGGATTCGTCACAAGAAGAGACCTTTTGAAAGAAAGTTTCTAATTAAAATTTTCTTATATATATATAATAAGAAAGAAAGAGAGAAGAGAAAGAAAGAATAAAAAAAAAAGTTATAAAATATCAAAAATGTTAAGTTTTTGTTATTGGCAATCTCGTTTAACAAAACTCCTTTCAGTTGTAATTTCATTCGATCTTTTATTTCAGTGAGGCTATGAGTTTTGATATGTGAATCCAACCCGAATTGTGTCTATGTAAAGGAATTTGTAATCTTAATCCTATCATGTTTACCACATCGCTGACTAATTCGAGGATCGAGCTGTAATTATACTTTGCTCACCCGCCTACAAAAGTACTGGGAGTTGAGATTTTATGCTCAAGCGAACTTTCCATCGCTCGAGCGAAGGCATTTGTTCAGAAACACATATTTAAGCCACACCGCTCAAGCGGCCATTCTTGTGCTCGAGCGTTGATCGCGATTCTACCTGCCATAAAGCCGAGATTAAATCAGTTTCTAGGGTACGATTTTTCAGATTTTCTTCTTGGGTATTAGGGTTTTCATCTGGAGTTTCTTTACTTGTTTTTTTTTTATATCTATGAGAGTTTATATCATGAATTGGAGTAGATTATATCAAAAGGGGTTGTTTTGTTTATTCAATACAAAAGAGAGAGTTATTCTTCAGTGAATTCTAGAGAATTTGGACCTGAAGTTTTGGTGAATTCCAGAGTGGCTCATCGTCGTGAATTTGATATCGGCATTGTGAATTCAACGTTAGGCAAGAAAATTCCGAGGTGAAGACGGGCAGGAAGAGGAACATAGGGGTTGGTTTGATTTGGGTGTGGATTCACTAGGTAATTGATGGTACACTTATGTAATTCTTTTTTGTCTTCTTAGTGGATTATTTTGTGACTTTTGCCCGTTATTTTTTATCATAATTGGAGGCGCTGCAATTGTTGGGTTTGCACGTAAAATGGTTGTGTCGATTTGTCTTTAATTGTTTAATTTGGATTGCTATTTACTGATTAAAATTAATACATAATCACAAATCAATATATCGGGGATTTAAGATTTTTCAAAAAAAAAAAGTTCAAAAGTTTTAATTTTATCAACTCGGCCGATTCACCTAAGTCGTCCTCGAGTCAGTCGGTTCAGCGGTTCAACCCTCAATTTTTTCGGCTCTCTCTAAATAGGTCGGTTTTTGGATTTGAATGGTTTAGAGAGTATATTTGAATCGAAGTCCCGATCGGTCAACGGTTCAACCGGTCGAATCGGCCAATCCAATCTGGTTTTTAAAACCTTCAAGTGAATATTGGTGATCAATATCAATTTTATAGTGGAGAATCAATCTCCAATGATGTTTAGAATCTTTTTTGTTGATCTTAAAATTTTAAAGAAAGGCATATGATTGAATTTGGCCCAAGAGAGCAATGAATTTCAATTTTGTGATATTAAAAATGTGTGTTTCAACTCCCTTTGTTTGGCATCTAATGAGTGCTCCAAATGTTTCTAAAGAACAATGCAATCCATTAATTTATCAAAAGTTGTCAAAAGTATAACCCTCATTTAATGAGTTTTGTTTCTTTAAAGCCTTCAAATAATTAACAATCTACATATATGCTTATACAACCGGTACAAAATTATAATGGATGTTTATAGATTTTATTAACGAGTATTCTAAGACTTTGTTAACAATCTTTAAATGATTATATATTATTTATAAAAATTTGTATCGTAAGAAATTTTTAATTATTTTTAATTTTGTAATGCTTGCCCCTTTTATATTATGTAAACACCAATACAGCAACTAAGGAAGTTGGAATGAATGATAACTTTTGAAGATTCCATTTTAGATTCCAAAAGGCCATTATTATCCACCATCGAAGCATATATAATTGAATGCAAGAGGTGGTCCATGGACTTCCATTATATAGTTGTCATTATGATCTAGGTGAGTGATTAGGGCACATGATTCATGTTAGAGAGGTTTTCTTATTATATATATATAATGGCAATGGAAAAGTCGAATCCCATGTGCAGCAGAAATTTTCAAGTGGATCAAGACTAATAACCTGTTTGTGTTTTCAATGAATTAATTCGCATTTAAATGTTCACTTTATTTATTTTTATTTATTTATTTATGTAATAGATAGTGACATAGACACGTCTTATTGAAATAAGGGACTCTAACCTAATTGGTTAGTCATTTAGCTATCAAGTCTCTCTTAAGGGGAAGTCTTATGAAGCAAGGATCCTTTAGAATTTTTTTTTCTTAAAAGGTGCATTGTGTGGTTGAGATTTAATGACAAGTCACATCAATTTTTCAGTATTAAATCTCAACTACACAATATACCACTTTAGAAAATTTTAAGAAAAAAACACTCTAGAATCCTTGGTGAGTCTTATGTTCCACTTTTAGGAGTAGAATAAGAGGGTAAAATTTTCTTGTAAAGTATATGAGCGTGAGTTTGAACTCTTTCGAATTACTAACCTACCATCTAATCAACTAACTTTAACCAAAAAAAAAAGAAAAAAACATGTCTTATTGTTTGGTGACAGCGTGGTGTTCGGACTACCAGATGACTTCTCGATGCAAAGGGACTGCTCCAAAAGAAGAAGCATATCTACATCCTTTGATGAAAATCTGAGTAATAAAGATACATTCTCCATTTAGAAACATTAACATTATTTGTTTTGTTTTACTTTTCTGGTTCAAAGATGAAATGATTCAGCATAGCTGAGAATAGAAACATGACATTCCTTTTTACTCTCTCTCTCTTTTTGGTAAATGGGAATGCATTTTATTGCTTCTTCATAGTGTCATGATTTATGCTAAAATCCATTACATTTGGACTGGCTAATCTCTCTCTTCAGGCCTAGGGATAGTCTTTCTTCTTTTAACATTTACGTTCTGTGGCAAAACCAAGGGTAATATAGTCCCAAAAATGTTGATAAGCTTCTGTCTAATTGGATGCACTCATCAAATCTCTTTCTATACTCGTACGTACAAGTGTCTTTTTTTATACTATGTATGAATCATGAATTTAAGTAGGAATTTGAAAAGAAAAAAAATAGAAATGAGGAAAATATGAATGAAATATAAGCTAAACAATTTCTTCATTTCTCTTGTTTTTTTCTTTCCCTTTCTAAATTTTTACACAAATTCATGATCCAAAACACAACCTTACACAACCTTAAGGTATATAAGATTTACACGTCATGTGCTGGGTGAAAAAAATTAGATAGGCGCATTTGGAAGCTCCTGTTTAATTGGTAGTTGGAAGAGTTGCACAATGACAAGTTGGATTTACAGGCTTATACAAGCAGCCCTAGGCAAACTTTGGGGTGAGTTGTAAACTGTGACGTTTTGGATTTCATTTTCCCTAGTGTCTCCCCAATGAGACCTTCCTTAGAAACTTTCCTTCTTGTCAAAAAAATAAATAAATAAATAAAATAAAGAAAAAAAAAATTGAGAGAGTGAGAGAAAGTCTTTAAATCTAATTACTGTATCAGCAATGCTAGGTATCATGAAAAGTCTTTCATGAAAATGATCATAAAAAATTTGTGACATTTGGATTACACTTAGAATAAAGTACCACACACACACTAATCAAGGTAATCTAAGAGTCACAAATCTTTCATGATCATTTTCATGGAAAAATTTTCATGATCCCTAACATTTTCCTTACTGTATACACTATTAAGCTACCCTTTGCTAAATTTCAATAATTTATGCTATTCAATTTTGTGTAAATTTTGAATAGCATCACAAATGTATTAGTTTAATGGGTTCTAATTTTCATGACTCGGTATCTAAAATTTGGTAGCAAATAATTGTTAGATAATCGAAAGTGTACAATAATTTGGTCACTCTATGACTGTTTTATTATCTTTGACAACGATGGAATATTTCTGTTTAGTAAAAACAATATTTTATTATGTAGTTATAGTGTTTTTAGTAATGAAATCAAAATATGCCGGTTTGGTACACTCACTATTCATCAATTTTAGTTTTATTTTTTATTATATCAATTTAATTTAATTGATAATGACCCATTAAAAATTGGACATACTTCAGAAGGCAAAACGGTTCATTCACTCTCCTTGACATAATTGAACAGTTGGCATCCAATTTGAAATGGTTAATTTTTTTTTTATGAACCAACATTTTGACCTTAATTTTTGTTTAATATTCTAATAGATATTGTCAATTAGACTCAATTGATACAATGTGAATAATTCAATGAATTGATATAATGCGACAATAAGACATTTATGGACTATTTGAGAATAATTAGAGATGATAGAAAATGATCTTCATTACCACAACTACACTTGATTACAGATTTATATACAAACCATGATAACCGTCTAACCCTACTAGAGTTTGCAACTAATTCCTAACACAACTATAGTGAAATCTAACTACCTAACCACTAACTACTTTATGTTGAGGCTTGAGCTGAGCCGGGCTCCTCTATTAATCTCACTCCTCTGTTTCTCATCTTGTGAAGATACACTATCATTCCCCCTCAAGTGAATGAGAGAAGCTTGAACCATGAGCTTGCTTTGGAGATATTGAAATCGAGCAACTATCAATGGTTTGGTGAGAATATCAGCAATTTGATTGGAAGATGGAATATGCCGAACGCACAACTGTTTAGTACCAACCCTCTCACGTACATAATGAAAATCATGTGCTTTGATCAAGCGTGGAAAATTGGACTGCTAGTGAGGGAGATTGCAGAAAGATTATCACACCATAAAGTAGGTGTGATGACCCTGACCTCCGAACTAGTATATTATGTTATTTTAACAAGCCTAATTGCATGATTATGTCCTTAATTGTGTGATTACATGTTTAATTCTGTAATTATCTGTTGTCACATAGAATATTTGTTTAAATTGACAACTTAGAATCAGAAATTCAGAGCTTAAACGGCTTCAGAAACTGAAATTGATCAGCGTAATAGACTAAATAGAATATTTAGAATTTTATGGTAACTTTAATTGAAAATTGATTTGGATCGAATTAATTAAGATAAACTGATTGAATTAATTAGAATTGAGCCAAAATTACTTAACCTTAATCATACTTGATTAGGCTAAGGTAATCACACCATATAAATAGCTCTAATTAAGCTTATAGGCTCATATTTACTTCATTTGAACTGAGATTTTGAGAGAGAACAAGAGGGAGCTCAACATCTAGAGTTAGAGAAGGGGAAACTTGAAGGAAATTGTGGAGAATTGAAGAATTAAACTATACAACACTTGCATTTACACATTAGGTATGAAATTCAACCCAAATTCTTGGAATCAAGTCATGTAGAAGTTGAATTCATCTAAGTTTTGAGTTCATTTGTATGAAATTGTTAAATCGAAACTTCAATCACTTTGAATTTGGAAGTTAAGAGTTAAACATGTACATGCATGCGTAATTTGAGTTAGAATTCATGAAGTTCCTACATGCATGGCACAATTACACCTCAATTTGGATAATCCTTCATGTTTTCAAGCTTCTCATGTCACTTGATCATGTTTTGAATGTGTTTTGAAGAAATATACACTCAATTTGAATTAGACTTGTTTTATAACTTGAAATTGAAGTTTTTGGTTAAGAATTTGCCATGGTTTTGAGCAAATTGGTTCCAAATTAATTATGTTTTCATGTTTTGTGAAGTTTTCCTGTGAATTTGAACCTAAAACACGAGTTTGGGACCTTTGAATATCATGTTTGAACTTCAAACATAGTTTTGGAAATTCCAGAATTTGTCTTGTCTGCTCGAGGGAGGAAAACTCCACTCGAGCATAAAAAGCAGGCTCTCAGAAGTTTTGCAAAATTATACGAGCCGCTCAAGCAAGCAAAGTGGTGCTCGAGCGAGGACCCTTTTTACTCAGTCTTCCGTTCGAGCGTCCGTCCAGCAAGAATTTCATGCAACCAATACTTTTGTTAAGTGTGCAGACTGCACGAGCGGCAAAAGTTATGCTCGAGCAACCACCTTTGTTTTGAACCCCCGCTCGAGCGTAGGAAGTTGCGCTCGAACGAAGACCCTGTTTTTAACAAAATTTTACCAACTCTTTTCAGTGCATATTTGCATCCTCATGCCACTCCAAGTATTCTTAGGTACCATTTGAACTCATATAATCATAGAATTGAATTAAAAAGAATTAGTGCTTCAACTGTGCTTTTGATATGTGTTTTATTTAGGTGGACATCTGAGTCTCAATGACAACTCAAACCACTGTGAGTAATAACTTTATAAAGATATGTTCAAGTAATATTATTTTTAAAATTGTTATTGTTTTGGAATCAGTATGTGAAGTTAGATGTATTGAATAAATGGTTTATCGAAAAGTTATTTTGTAACGATGAGTGAAGTTCATTTTCGAAATGTATTTGTGGCATTCATTGAACATAGGCACTTGCTTGGGGGTAACAATACCACGGCTATTGATTGTAGGCCCTTACTTGGGGGTAACAATACCACGACTATTAGATGTATTGTTTGGGGGTAACAATACCATGGCTATTGGATTGCACAGAGATCTCTAGTGTTGACCCTTCGTGGTCTATTGGTTCCACCCTTCGCGATCCATTGGATTGACCCTTCGTGGTCCATTGGTTTGACCCTCCGTGGTCCATTGGTTTTGCTTCATTATGATTGGAATATTATTGTTTGAGCCACTTAATTTGATATTGAATGACATCGATTATGAAATTTATTGAATTTAAATATTTGAAATGAGAATTTGATTATCATGTTATCGAACTTCATTCATATAACCTCTTTATTCTATTATTACTCACTGGACTCTAGCTCACTATTTATTTATATATATGTAGGTGGGCAACATGATCATCAAAATTAGAAAGCCTCGAGTCTACCTGAGTCAGCCTTTAGAGGAAGCTTCCAAGTGAAGTGATCAGGCTCAGGAGAAGCCATACTAGTTGAACCCCTTTTGTGTGTCTTGGAGGTTTTTTTATTTATATATAGTTAGGGTTGTATATGCAAGACATGAATTTTGTACAACTGTGATGGACGTACTATCTGAATGAATTTTTGTCTAATATACTAGTTCTCTTCATATACGCACAGCTCAATGGATAATTTCTATGTTATTTTTTTTTAAACTTCCGCTAAGCCCTGTACTTTAAGAGGTTCATTTGTATAGAGGTCGTAGGTAATCCATGATTACGGGCCGGTCATGACGCTAAACCTATAGGGGCGGATTTGGGTCCTGATAGTAGGTGTAGGAGTGACCACTTGAAAATCTTTGAGAAGCATTAATAACCAACTGAGTTCAGCAACAGTTTAGGCTAAAGCGCAATATTCGACTTTGGTATAGGAACGAGAAATTGTTGATTGCTTTTTAGCAACCCACAAAATTAAATTGGAACCTAGAAAAATACAATACCCAGTTGTAGACTTGCGATCAATACCCAATCTGAGTCAGAGTAGGAATTGAGAATGAGTGGACTGAGGAAAAATGAAGACCATGTGTGATAGTCCCTTTGACATAACAAACTAAGTGTTTAACCGTGGCAAAGTGACTATTTAAGGGCTTATGCATAAACTGACATGCATAATTGACTACAAAAGACAAATCTGGTCTTGTAATTGTGGGATATTAAAGAGCACCAACAATAGACTTGTATAAGGAAGGATTAGAGCAGGAAAGTGTTGGGTATACCTCCTTATTAGAGTATGGAACCCAAAAGGAGTTTAATTTGGTTTGGTGTCGGTTATAATATACTTTTAATATATTATATCTAACTTTTGGAGGCCCAATTCAGTTTGGTAACAGCTAGGGGGAAAAAAAAAAATTTCCAAGAATCAATAATATATATATATTGTTTTTGTTAGCGGTTGCTATAACATTGTTTCAGGAGGGCTATTGGTTTTGTGTGGCAACTATAGATTTGATGTGGTGCTTCTTTGGGTTAATCAATTGGTGAATTCAAAGCTTGGTGAAATAAATTACGTGGGTTTATTTAAAGCAATCCTTTAATGGTGATTTCGATTATTGTTTTGGGTCTTCTTCAACTCTATTTTGAAAACTTTTGGTTATCTATTTAGTGAGGTCTTTCCTCTTGATTATTTGTGATTATTTGGAACTCACCTAAGGATGGTTTGTGAGACCATTCATGTCTTGTTTGTAATCGTTTGGAGACTTTTTGGTTGATAGTGGAATCAGATTTCGATCCCGTGAGGAAACCACGTAAAATTCTTTTGTTGCTTTTGATTTAATTTTTTTCTCATTAGTTTTTATTCCCATTGACTGATTTACTTGTGGGGATTCATATATTTTTCCTTACAACTGGTATTAAAGCTTGTGGTTTATGGAAAAAAATCAAAAATCCTTTATGATAGAAAAAATTAGCCACAAATAAAGCTTTTCTATTTCGTAAGTTGGTTAATTTAAAATATAATGATGGCAGTCCCATTTTGGAACATTGGAATGAAATAAAGAGTATTGTTAACCAACTTGCTTTTATGAAAATTATTTTTGATAATGAGTTACAGGCTTTGATGCTACTTAATTCTTTACCCGAAGATTGAGAGACTTTGGTTGTGACAGTTAGTAATTCGGCGCCCGATGGAGTTGTCACAATGAGCCAAGTCACTAGTAGCATGTTGAATGAAGAAACTAGAAGAAAATTAGCAGATTTTTCTCATTCAAAAGCATATGTTGTGAGAGGCTGAAGCAAAACAAGGGAGGGGCGTAAGACTCCTTATAGTTGTGATCAAAGCCGTGACAAATTAAGAGATGGTTCTTTTTCAAAAAAAGACATTGAGTACTATTATTGCCATGAGAAAGGACACATGAAGTAGGAATGCCGAAAGCTCAAAAACAATGAGAAAAGGCATGACAAAAGTGTGGATAAGAAGCAAAAAGACACAAGGGTATTTTGGAAAGATGCTTAAAAGCTACTTTTTTACTTTCTTTGATTTTTTTGTGAGAGAGGGAAGTGGGCTAAAAGTTGGGAAGTTACTTTTAACCCACTTCTCAAAACACCCCACAATGGCGGTTACTACCGATGATCTCATGGTCGTTTGTGAAGATGATTGTATCAATTTTGTAGGCCAAGAGAGCAATTGGGTGATTGATTTCGATGCTTCTTTTCATGTGAATTCTCGAGTTTATTTATTTACTACCTACACCAAAGGAGATTATAGTTCTGTTCGAATGGATAATGAAGGTTTGTCCAAGATTATTGGCATGGGTGATGTTTGCTTGGAAACAAATTTGGGCTGCAAGTTGTTGTTTAAAGATGTGAGGCATGTTCCCAACATTCACCTCAATTTGATCTTTACCAAGAAACTAGATGATGAAGGCTACAACAACAAATTTGATGATGGAATATGGAAGCTCACAAGGGATTCTTTGATGGTAGCTAAGTGTAAGAAAACTCATACACTTTATTCGATACAAGGAAAAATTTGTAAAGATGTTGTCAACGCACTTGAAGATGATACTTCTACCGAATTGTGGCACAAATGGCTTAGCCATATGAGTGAAAAGTGACTACAAGTTTTGTTCAAGGAAAAGAGCTTCTACCTGGTTTGAAAGGTACACATCTTAAAACTTGTGTTCATTATTTGGCGGGTAAACAATATAGAGTTTCTTTTCATAAAAATGTTGCTTCTAGAAAATAAAATGTTTTGGAGTTGATTCATTTGGATGTTTGTGGTCCTTTGAAAGTTAGAACACATAGTGGTGCATTTTATTTTGTCGCTTTCATTGATGATTATTCAAGGAAAGTTTGGGCTTTTATATTAAAAACTAAATATCAAGTTCTAGATGTATTTAAGCATTTTCAGGCCATGGTTGAAAAAGAAACATGACAGAAATTGAAGTACATCTCATCAGACAATGGTGGTGAATACATTGAGCTATTTGATGAGTATTATCGCAACCAAAGTATTCGGTACCAAAAGACAATTAAGAAGATTCATCAACAAAATGACATTGCCGAGAGAATGAACTGCACCATTGTGGAAAGAATAAGGTGTCTGCTTTTTACATGCTAAATTGCCAAAATCCTTTTGGGGTGAGGCAATGAGTTCAACGGTTGACGTGATCAATTTGTCTCCTTCCTATCCTTTGAATAGTGATGTTCCCGAAAGAGTTTGAACCGGTAAAGATGTGTCTTGTAAGCACTTGAGAGTGTTTGGTTGCTAAGCCTTTGTTTACATTCCAAAAGATGAGAGGTCCAAGCTTGATAGCAAGTCAAGACAATGTATTTTTCTTAGCAATGGACGTGATGATTTTGGTCATAGATTGTGGGATCCGGTCGACAAGAAAGTCATTCGAAGCTGTGATGTTGTGTTTCTTGAAGACCAAACAATTGCAGACTTTGGCAAAGGTGATCAACTGGAGCCAAAAAGTAGTGATCTCATTAACATGGATCCATCTCCTTCATCTTCCGTGGATGATGAAAATTAAGGAGATGTGCAGCCACCTACTGAAGATGCAGAAGATGATACTAATCCTACTGAACTTGAGCTAGAAATTGAGGAATAGCATCCAACTCAAGAATCACCACCACAACTTGAGTTGAGAAAATCTACAAGGGACCGACAACCTTCAAGAAAGTATCCTTCCAATGAATTTGTGTTGATTTCCGATCAAGGGGAGCTTGAGAGCTACCAATAAGCAATTGAGCATGCAAAAAAAGATTATTGGAAAAAGGCCATGGAAGAGAAGATTAATTCCTTACTTGAAAATCACACTTATGATTTAGTGAAGTTGCCTAAGGGGAGGCAAATTCTGAAAAATAAGTGAGTTTTTAAATTGAAGAATGATGACAAGAATCTGAGGTACATAGCACGTCTTGTTGTGAAAGGCTTTAGGCAAAAGAAAGGTATTGACTTTGATGAGATTTTCTAACCGGTTGTGAAGATGTCTTCTATTCGGGTTGTCTTTGGCATGGCCGCAAGTGTGAACCTTGAAGTTGAGCAACTTGATGTGAAGACCGCATTTCTTCATGGTGATCTTGAAGAAGAAATTTACATGGAGCGATCGAAAGGTTTTGTAAAGAAAGGAAAAGAGAAATTTGTTTGCAAATTAAAGAAAAGTTTGTATGACCTCAAGTAAGCCCTGCAGAAATGGTACAAAAAATTTGACTCTTTCATGATGAATAATGGTTTTTCTAAAATCACTTCGAACTGTTGTGTGTTTGTGAAAAAATTTCCGGATGACAAATTTATTATTCTTTTGCTTTATGTTAATGACATGTTAATTATGGGTCAAGATTCTACCATGACTAACAGGTCGAAATTGGAGTTAAGCAAGTCTTTTGCTATGAAAGATTTGGAACCAGTAAAGCAAATACTTGGTATGAAAATTATTCGTGATCGCAAAAAAGGGCTAATTTGGTTGTCTCAAGAAAACTACATTGAGAAAGTTCTTGAGAGGTTCAATATGGATAAAGCAAAGCCGGTTGGTTGTCCACTTGCAGTCACTTCAAACTTAGTTCAAATCAATGTCTTACAAGTGAGAAAGACAAAGAAGAGATGTTGAAAATTCCTTATGCTTCAGCGGTTGGTTCTTTGATGTACGCCATGGTTTGTACAAGGCCAGATATTGCTCACGCTATTAGTGTGGTGAGTTGTTTTCTCTCTAATCCAGGTAAAGAACATTGGACAGCGGTATAATGGATTCTAAGGTATCTTCGAGGGACTTCGAAGGTGTATTTGTGTTTTGGAGATAGTAAGCCGATGCTTGATGGGTTCACGGATTCTGACATCGCCGGTGATGTTGATTTTAGGAAATCTACTTCAGGGTATTTGATGACATTTGCAGGGGGAGCTGTGTCATGGCAATCTAAATTACAAAAATGTGTTGCTCTCTCAATTACCGAAGCTGAATTTATTGCCATTACGGAAGCTTGCAAAGAAGAGTTATAGTTGAAGAAATTTTTGCAAGAGTTGGGTTTGAAGCAAGAGAAGTATGTGCTTTATTGTGACAGTTAAAGTGCTGTTCATTTGAGTAAAAATTCTACTTTTCATTCGAGATCGAAACACATTGATGTGAGATACCATTGGATTTGTGATGTGTTAGATTTGAAATTGTTACAACTCAAAAAGGTTCACATAGATGATAATATTTTGGGTATATTGACTAAGATTTTGTTAAGGAACAAACATTTAAAGTGTCGAACTTTGGCGGGTATGGTTGATGTCTCCACCTAAGTTGGTAGGGGGAGAATTGTTGGGTATACCTTCTTATTAGAGTACGGGACCCAATTAGTTTATTAAAAGAGTTTAATTTGGTTTGGTGTTGGTTATAATATATTTTTAATATATTATATCTAATTTCGGAGGCCCAATTCAATTTAATAACAGCTAGGGTTTTAATAAAAAAAAATCCAAGAATCAATAATATATATATATATATACATGTTGTCTTTGTTAGTGGCTGCTATAACATTGTTTTGGGGGGCTATTGGTTTTGTGTGGCAGCTACAGATTTGATATGGTGCTTGCTGGGTTAATCAATTGGTGAATTTAAAGCTTGGTGAAATAAATTATGTGGGTTTATTTCGGCAGTCACTGTGTGGTTGATTTGGGTTATTATTTTGGGTCTTCTTCAACTCTGTTTTGAAGACTTTTGTTCATCTATTTGGTGATGTCTTTTCTCTTGATTATTTGGAATTCACCTAAGGGCGGTTTGTGAGACCATTTGTGTCTCGTTTATAATCGTTTGGAAACTTTTTGGTTGATAGTAGAATCGGATTTCGATCCTGTGAACGTACCCCACATTAAGGAAACCACATAAAATTCTTGTGTTGCTTTTGATTTAATTTTTCCGTATTAGTTTTTATTCTCATTGATTGATTTACTTGTGGGGAATCATATATTTTCCCTAACAGAAAGATCTAAGTTGAGTTTGGAATTGGATTTTAAAGCCACGGGAGAGGAATAAGCTTTGCAATAAGTCATGCCAACTTTGGTCAGTAAATAAATGGCAGATTTGTGTTGAGACAAAAAATATATATATATATATATGGACTGAAATATCCAAAAAATAGTTCAAACAACTCAACTATTTCATGGAGAAATGAGAATGCATCTAAGAGATCAAAAAAGATACGAATATTAGATCATTACTAATGAGAAGAATATCATCAAGATGTATTATGAATAAAAAGAGATGAATCAAGAACTGTAAGAGAAGGACACAACAAAGTTCCATCAACATAACATAGTAGTTTTGTAGCTCTCAAGATGTTTTGTACTTGATTTTCCCACACAATATAGTTTGTAGAACCAAGTTTGACAATAATGAATGAACTCAAATTTGAAATGAGAAGTATAAGATTAGAAGGAAGAGAAGAATTATCTATCATTGGAGATAAACTTGGAAGCATGACTGTGGATGGAGAAGAAGAATCCACCATTGAAGACTTCTTCAAGAAAAATCCACCATTGAAGTTTTTTTGTGCTCGTTGGAGCTTTACGGAAGCTCTAATACGATGAGAACAATTAGAAATGATAGAAAATGATCTTCATTACCACAACTACGCTTGATCACAAATTTACATACAAACCATGATAATTGTCTAACTCTATTAGAGTTTGTAATTAATTCCTAACACAAGTATAGTTAAGTCTAACTACCTAACCACTAACTAGTTTCTGTTGAGGCTTGAATTGAGCCACACTTCTCTGTTCCTCACTCCTCTATTCCTTATCTTGTGCAGATACACTATCACTATTGTCTTATTAAATTTTTGTCAAATATGTAATTATTAAAATATGGCAATGAGATATCATTCTAATGTGTGTGCTTCTTCTGTAAAAGAGAACTATGCATAGCAAGGTTCACTAGACTTGTAGTGGTAGTGTTGCTCCTACAAGGTTTAGTCGTTGTATCATAAGAGACATCGGACTAGAGAGTGCTGGACATCAACGCATTTGCTCTGATCATACTATTGTGTTTATCACCACACTGACAGACATCGGACTAGAGAGTGCTGGACGTTGAAAAACATTTTCAAGAAGAAAGTTCTAGCAAATGAGTTGATGTTCAAAGATGATGGCAACTATGATGTGAGGAAGGATCCTTACCCTGATCATAAGAAGAAAAAGAAGAATGTGAATTTGAATATTCCACATGATCCCACAAACACGTGTCATCACCCTTTTGGCTACTTGGTATCTTAAGTACCAAGGAAAAACCTTTAAATAAGACCAATTTCTCAGGGTTTAGGGAAAGGATTTTTAGGGATTTGGAGAGATGCTACTTATTTTTTCTGTCATATTCTTTCCTTCTTAAACCGCTTGTGCCTCTTTTACCTAGTTACTCGTTCTCCAAGTCCTTAGATTTTGTATTATTTACATCATTTTCCATCTCTAAATGATATTATTTACATTGGACATTTTGGGCCTCCTACAGTGTCATTTTGAAAGGTGACAATGAGATATCATTCTAATGTGTGTGTACTATTGTCTTACTAAATGTTTGAGAAATGCGTCATTTTGAATATGTGATAATGAGATATTATCATTCTAATATGTGTGTACTATTGTCTTACTAAACGTTTGAGAAATCCGTCATTCTAAATATGTGATGACAATGAGATATCATTCTAATGTGTGCATTATTATTTTAATATATGTTTCTAAATATGGATATATTTCATTTGGGAGATTTTAATGTGATATAGAACTTATGAATTCATAAGAATATTATGGACTAAATGATCCATAAGTCATGAATATATGATCTATTAGTAAATATCCCTTCATATAATTAGAATTAGAGTATATTTGCCTCAATATTAAATAATGCTCCAAAGTAGTTAGCATTTGTCAAAAATCAGTATTTTATACTTCACCGTATTTATTCTTACATATTGATACATGGAAGTTGCTTCACCGTGTAATAGACGAGTCCCATTCTCTTCTTCCCAACGAAAACATTATTCAAGATCAAACTCCACGCTAGATTCAATGTTTGGTGAGCAAAAAACAAAATACAACATTTAGTCAACAAAAGTCTATTCCTTACGAGATGTCAGAGCCCCTCATTGTAGATACACTTGTACACAATAGCAATTGACATGTGTGCATAGTGCATGAAAACGATATTGGTGTAAACTTCATTTAAGTCGTTCATACCAAGTTAGAATGGTTCAAAGCATCAACCTTAAAGTCTAAACATTCAGAGTCATAGGCTTTTAGTTCCTATCACAATGACTAAAAAGTTTTTACAATTACTTATTTAACAAAAATATTTTTAAAAAAGTTGTGTAAAATTTAAAATATATAGGTCCAATTCATTTAATATTTCTTACACAGATAACATCATATTCTGAAGTCTTTCAGTATGTAATTCATGCATTGATTCCAAATAAATATGGGGCGAATTACACTAACAGTCCTTATAGTTTGGGGTTCGTATCACTTTAATCCCTAACTTTTCAATTGTGACATGTTTGATCCGAATTTTGAATTTTATTCCAAATAAGGACAATTGGAATACCATTAGATTTTTCAAGGGCAAAATCGTCAATTTGATAAAATATAAACTAATTTTATAAAACTAATAAATGTCAAAAATATTTTTAAAATTTTTAAAATTATTCCTACCAACCAAAGATTATTTTTAAATATTGATCTTTGGTGGGTAAAAATATTTTTTAAAAATTGAAAAATATTTTTTTAACATTTATTTTTATTAAATTAGTTTATATTTTATAAAATTGATGATTTTGCCCTTGAAAAATTCAATGGTATCTTTAATTGTCCTTATTTGAAACAAGAATTAAAATTTAAAGTCAAATGTGTTACAATTGAAAAGTCGGGGATCAAAATGACATCAGCCTCAAACTATGGGGACGGTTAGTGTAATTCATCCATAAATATAATACAAATTAATTACTAATTCCCTCTTAATTCATAAAAATTCCAAACATTGAATTTTTAGTCTCAAGACAAATAATCTCATACAATACAATAAAATCCAATGAGACAATCATAATATTAAAGGTTCGTTTAGCAATATCACTTTTTAACTTAAAAGGCAAAAAGTCACCAAAAAAAATAAAAAACCAACAACCTATATTAAAAAGTTAAAAATTTTATTTTCTCTCTACTTTTTGTACATCTTTTTGTAAAAAATCAAAAAGTCATCCCAAACATACTAGTTTTTTTTTAACATCATATTTTAGTCAAAAATCCAAAAAATTATTTAAAAAGTATGTTCCTAAACGAGGCCTAAATACATTTTCAAGAACATTTTTGAGTTATTTACATAGGTACTCCTTAAACTATTAAAAAATATTACTTTGATCCTTGAACTATAAAAACGTATAAATAGATCCCTTAAACTATTGAGAAATATCGCTTTACCCATAAACTATAAAAGCATACAAATGAAACTCCTAAACTATTGACGTGTTTCATTTTGACTCATTCCATTAGAAGGTCCAATTGATATATTTTTATAATTTAAGAAATCTATTTGTACATTTTTATAATTTAGAGAGTCAAAATAATACTTTTTAATAGTTTATAGGATCTATTTATATAATTTTATAATTTAAAAAGTAAAAAAAATATTTTTTTAATAATTTAAATGTCTCCATGTAAATAATTCAATATTTTTCTCAATAGAATGTTTCCATCATCTCTCTCTCAACTTGCTCCCAATAGGGGCAACACATCAGTTACCCAGAGTATGGTACCAATCAACCCTAGCCTGGTCCATCTTTCCCTAACAATAATAGAAGGCTCAGAACCATTCAGTGGTCACTACCATTAGGTAATTAACTTATTTTGTCGATTCTAATTTTTTATTTTTTATTTTTTATTTTTTATTTTTTATTTTTTTTAACACACTATGAAAATATATGAATAAATATTTTTTTATTAGTTTAAAATAATAAAATTGACAATTTTTGGTGAAATTAATCAATTCATTTTCTAAATATTGGATATACAATTTTAAGCTAATCAAATTTTATTCATATATACTTTATAATTTTTGCATAATTACACTGATCTTTTTTATAGTATAGTTAAATAGACCAAAACTAATACAAATAGTATGAAAATAAAAATATAAACAATGTAAAATTTACATTTTCATGTAAAAGAAATAATATCATTTTTTTTTTTTTTTATTCATATGACTTTAAGACATTTCAATATAATTTTAAGGCATTTCAATATAATTATGTTAAAACTATGCAATTTTTTTAAGTTTTAAAGGGAGGTCAGTGTAATTTATCTAATTTTTGTTGATTTAAAATAATGAAATTCTTAATTTTAAATGAAATCAATCAATACACTATCTAAATGTAAGACATGCAATTGTAAACTAATCAAATTTTATGTTTTATTTACCTAATCAATTTCAAAATATGTTTACCAGGTCCACTCAGGCTTCCTGATTGGATATCAAGAAAATGAAAGAAAAGTGACTCAACACGGAAATGGCATTGAGAATGTGCAAGTGTAAGGTAATCCATATTCAGCTGGAAAGCATGACATTGACATTCTCTAGATTTCATAGAATACTCCTTGGGAAACACTAAAGAACAAAGAGGAGAGAAAATCTCAGACCCACTTGAAAATGTGTTTTTTCATGGATGGATAAGAACACGTGGTCCACGCGTTTCCGTGGGTAAAACAACCGGATCTTAGCAGTTATTAACTGTCAACCCGTGTGTGGATGGACGTAACGGTTCTCGTCATAGCCAAGGAAGGAAGGTTGTCAAGTATCAGAGTCCCCTAAAAAGTAGTATCTTATGTTTCTGTCATCCCACGTAAGCTCGAGATGAGATGACTCCTATCTTTTAGCGTACTTCTTCTTCGCAGCTTCCAAGGACCTTTGGAGTGCTGACTTGGTCCGCCCATTTTCATATATTTTTAATAAGGTCAATGTTTGAGACTCTCCTTTCCGGAGATTCCACTACTCTTATAGTGATGTGGATGTATTTGTATTTTTTTGTTTTTTTTTTTTTTTACTTGAATCAATCACAAGTGAGTGGGAGTTGTGGGGGTGATGTTTTGTGAGAGTCTAAATCATTACTGTTTTAATAAAAATGAAATTTGATGCAATTTTCTTTTAATAAATTACAATAATTTTTTTAAAATTATGACTCATTTATACTTGTTCTTTAAATTTTAAAAATTAAAAATTAACATCGGTAAAGTATTATTTTATTAAAAAATATTTCATCAACAATATTTTCTTTCTCATAATCCTTACAAATGAGGTAGCAATTAAAATTTCAAAAGTTACCCCAGACTCTAATTGGTATAGAATTTGTAGACCCCACAATCCTCACAAATGAGGTCGTAAGACATAATGTAAATTCTATATCAATTGGAGTGCAGGTCTACAAGTTCTATGCCAATTAAAGGATGAGTTAATTTTTAAAATTTTTGTAGGGATTGTGAGAGAGGAAATTATTTAGACGTAGTAACCTTGTATTTTATTATAGCTAATCCTTTTTGTTAGGTTTCTATTAGAAATTTATAAAAATCAAATCATGTGTAAAACACTTGATACATTTATTGAAATTTTAAAATAATGGGGTACTTTTTCATAAATTTCTTTTACCTACTTATATTTTATTTAGTCCAAATTATTTTCTTATATTTCGATAAATTCTATGTGTGACATAATTATCAAATAACCCTAATAATATTCACATTTATAGTATGAATATTCTGTGATGTGAATGTTCACACCATCAGTGTGAATGTTAACATGTCAATGTGAATGTTCATATTATCAATATAAATATTCACATTGTAAAATATGAATATTCACATCACCAAATTACTAACCGTTCAAAAAATATTTGTAAGGGTAGAAATGTCTATAAAATATTTAAAATATGATAACTAAGATTTGGTATATCAAATATTCAAAAATATGACTTGTTGAAATATAAAAATATCTTATGAATTAATTGAAATATAAATACTTAAAAAAATTTCTAATAAATTTCTTTAAAATAATATTATTCAATATTAATTATTTTAGAATAAGAATACTTTTATCTGATTATTTTATTTAAACTTTGTCTCCTTTATTTTAGTGTCAGTGCAAACAAGTTCAAGGGCACTATTGCCCAAAGAAGTATCTTTATGTTTCTATCATCCCACCACGTAAGCTCCAGAGGCGAGGTCATTCCTATCTTTTAGCTGTTGTTCGTACTTCTTCGCAGCTTCCAAGAACCTTTGGAGTGCTGAATTGGTCCGCCCATCTTCATATATATTTTTAATAAAAATAAAATTCGAAGCAATTTTTTTTTTAATAAATTACAGTAAATTTTTAAAAATAATGGCTCAGTGATACTTGTTTCTTAAATTTTAAATTAACAATTAACATTGGTAAAGTATTATTTTATTAAAAAATATTTTATCCACATAATTTTTTCTCCTACAATCCTCACAAATGAAATGACAAGTAAAATTTCAAAAATTAAGGCTTGATTTGGAAACTCAAAAATAATCTAAAAAGTCAAAAAATTAAACAAAAAACAAAAAAGACATTACTATTCACAAATAAAAAATATTAAAAAAATATTTTATATATTTTTTATAATACAAATGGATTGAGCATCTATTGTTGTCCGTACTTGTGATAGAGACAGGCATTATACACTTTGTTTGGGGAAAAAAATTCTATATGTAAAGTCACAAAATTCTATAGTAATGTTGGGCCTTTGGGGGCCCACTAAGGACTCCGTTTTAATAATTTGAACCGTTCAATATGTAGAACTCGTCGATTAATATATGCTTGTAAAAAATCATGTTGATCGGATATCGTAAACTATATGATCAAATTAGTTTTGTATAAACAAAACGGATGGCGTGATAGTTAACTGTTGAAAAAACTAATCTGATCATATAGTTATCGATATCTAATCAATGTGATTTTTACAAGCATATAATATTCGACGAGTTGTACATGTTGAACGGTTCAGATTATTAAAATAGGACCCATGGTGGCCCCCGTGGACCGACCATCACTGTCCAACATTTTGCCCCGAAAGAGACAATTATATTTCTATGTAAGGCCTGCTAGGGGCACAGCTAGAACAGTCGTACAACAATCACCTTTCTTCTCCTGTACACTTTATTTATCTGATTTTTTATTACACATTTTTGTAAAAGATAAAAAGTTAACCCAAACATCCATATTTTTTCTCAATTTTTAGTTCAAAAAGATAAAAAGTGTCTTATTTAGGACACCCCAAACAACCCTAACCCACTCTAATTGATATAGAACTTGTAGATCCACAATCCACACAAATGAGGTTGTAAAACATAATACAAATTCTATACCAATTGGAGTGTGTCTAAGTTCTATACCAATTAAAGTTTTAGTTAACTTTTGAAATTTTATTTGTCACCCATTTTTATAGGGATTGTGGGAGAGAAAATTATTTAGATGTAGCACTGCCTTATTTTATTACAATTAATCCTTTTTGTTAGGTTTCTATTAGAAATTTATAAAAAATCAAATCATGTGTAAAACACTTGATACATTTATTAAAAGTTTAAAATAATATTATTCATTATTGATTGTTTTAAGATAATAATACTCTTATCTGGTTATTTTATTTGAACTTTGTCTCTTTTATTTTAGTAGTAAAGTGCAAACAGGATCAACAAATAAGGGCACTATTGCCCAAAAAATTTAATAAATGTGTTATGTGCTTTTACGCATGATCTAATTTTTGTAAATTTTTAACAGAATCCTAATAAAAAGGGTTAACTGTAATAAGATAATATTTTAGGGGGATTAACTGTTAAGCTTTGAAATTGAAGAGGCAAAATGAAAATGTCATTATTTAAGGGGATTTTCTGTAACTTACCCCGTTTTAAAAAATTTAAAAGGAAAAAAAAAACAAAGAAAATATAATAATACAATATAAACTTAACAAAATATATAAATTTGCTTATTAATTGGTGTAACATAAAGTAATAATATTTTAAAAATTAAAACGTTACCATTAGATGTCACATCATTAATTAAGAAAAATTCATTATATTTTCTAGTTTGTATAAATTTATCTTTTTTTTTAAGAGAAGTTTTGTCACGACCCAAACCCGTCCCGAGAAGGTCGGCATCGTAACCGGCCAGTAATTCTAGATTACCACAGGCCTTATTGTACATAATATAAATAAACAGGGCTCGCGGAAGCGAAAACAAACTACAATAGTCCAAAGAGCTGTGCATTTATATGAACATACATTACATGCCAAAAAATGAGTTAATTACCCACATTCATTACATAACATGATCGTAAACATCACATACGATTCTGCCACAACTGTATAACAAAACTAAACAAGAGCTCACAAAACGGCCTTCCAGGCCTAGCCCCAGCTCGGAGGCACAAAAAAACTCTAGTGGCTCCAAAACGGTGGCTCGATGCAAAACTCAGCCTAGGCTTGACTCCCTGAAGGCTCACCTATAAATACATAAATAAAAACAATGAGCTAAAACTCAGCAAGTAACATTAACGTAAAGGGTTAGTGAACAAACTCCAACATTTCATGTAAATCCATAAAACATAACATTCATATACATAATCATACTCATTATAGAACATACATAATGGCATACTCCATAGAACATAACATAACATGTGTCGACTAACGACTAGAGTAACCGGTCCCGAACACCGATTAAACACATACCGAGATCTCGTAAACTGGTCCACTTAGGACTATCTATGGATGCCATACTAGATTATAAATCGGGATATTCGTTCACGATTTAAAATCACATTTCAAAACATACCATATCATATAGCATTAGTATAACATTTCAAATACATTGCATATCAATATAACTACGAAATGTTACTCACGATGGTTTCCAAAACCGATGGCACGGTCTTCACTTCTTGACCTGCAATTAACAACATTATAACACATTTCCTTAACATTCATCATCAATAAATCATATCATTCATGCCATTACATTCTTCTTTACTTCATTTCATGCTCAATCTAATCTTTTTTTACTTTAATTCATACTCATGAAATGCTAAATTATGCCATTAACATGCTAAAAATCATGTAAAACAACTTCCAAAAACTTTCCAGAAAAAGGTCCTCCGCTCGAGCGCCCCTTTGTCCACTCAAGCGGACTGTACAATCTGACAAAATTGCTGGGAGGCCAATTTCTACGCTCGAGCGGGATTCACTCCGCTCAAGCGGAACATGCAAAAATCCGAAACTCTGATTCTTCTTCTAAGCTTGATCCTTTCATCATTTCCTTTGAAACATTAACTTTCAATTTTATGAAATCAAAGCTCAAAACCATTGATCAACAACATGATTTAATCATCAAACCTCAACACAAAGCCCATATAGATCATAGATAAGATTAAACCCATGAACTAAGATGAAAAACCATGAACATATAAATACAAGCTTCATATCTCTATATCCATGGAGGTTCTACCTCAAATTGACCAAATATAACCATGAATCATCAATTTATGCCATGCATGCTCAAATTAAACATATATCCCCTTCAATTCTCTTATTTAACATGAGATCATTGATGAACCAACCTTAATTGAAGGAAATATGAAGGAATTCTTACCTTGATTGCTAAGTTGGAGAGACTAAGCTTGATTTCCTCTTCTTTTCTCTTGATTTCTCTCTTCTCCCCCGAATTCTCTCTCTCTCTCTTTCTCTAGATTTTTTTTTCTTTGTTGAGTCAATAATGGGTCAAAGCCTTATCTATAAGACATATATATCATAAATAAACCATTGTGCCATAAACTCAAGCCAAACAAGACTTAGCGATTCAGACGAAATTCAGTCCTCAATTTATTTTCTCAAATGGTTCTAAAAATTCCCGGTATCACATAGGCGTGTTCAATTTCGTTTTCTGAAGCCATTACGGTTGTCAATTTAAGTCCCAAAGTCGTAATTCCAACGGATATTTTGCTAATTCAAACAGATAATCTTCAATTAAATCATATAAATGCATAATTAATTACTGATAATTGTGACACATGGTTCCGAGTCATTACAAGTTTTATTTTGCCCCTATAGTTTACTCCATGCACTATTTGTCTCCTTGAAATTTAAAAATAAACACATAATTTGAAGTAAGCATTCCATCCCAATTAACAGTAAATTGTAAAAACATGCCTACACATATGAGGATTATGTATCCATATCAAAATTTCAGATGGTAAATCGCATGTGAATCATTAAAAAAATGATGAAACGCATGTTTTACATGGCTATTTTGTCTTTAGAAAAAAATAATAATAAAAAAAAAAACCTACTCACATGAAATTTTACTTATTTACATGGGGCAAAAATGTAATATACATGTGTGTGTGTGTGTGCGTGTGTGTGTTTGGTTTAACTCACTTTGCTAAAAATTGAGTTTTTTTATTTTACATTTTTTTTTTAATTTTTAGTAAATTTTTAAATATTTTAAGTAAATTTTTATTTTTTAAATACATTTAATCTAGATACAGTTAAAAGATATAATATTTGTGGGGAAAAAAAACTTTAAAAAATCACAGAGTACAAAAAAATGGGGAAGAGTGTCACGACCCAAACCCGCCCCTATGGGTTTAGCATCAGAAGGCGATGTCTGAGATTACGAAGACACCTTAACGATAAACCCGGTAATTAGTCTGATTTGGCGGAAGCATATCTGATAATTAAAAGATGTTCAATGAGCTATGACAGTCCGTATGCAAAAGACTTTTCATACATATATACAATCATTTCCAAACAGCATGCACAATATTTACAATTACCCAGATTAGGGACTTGATCTCCATTAAGACAGTACAGTACAAAAACATTCAGTCTATACAGGACATATACAAAAAGGGGGAAAAACTAAAACACCCCAAGCAGCCGCAACTTGAACAGTTCGGGAACTTCAAAGTAAAGCACAAAGGTTGGCTTGACAAAACAGGAGCCTATCTGGCGCCTCTAGCAACGTCCGGTGCCTATACACCTACATATATATATATATATATATGAGCGATGAGCTAAAACCTAATAAATAACATAATGCATAAAAATTAAGAATGAATGTCCTTTCGGTATTAACGATCATTTAATGATATATCGATCATTAGGTTTGTGGCTCATGTTTGAGCCATAAGTCATTGAAACTATAATAGTCATATGTGGTACATCCAATAGCAAAATAATGCATGAGGTCTTAATCGAGAAACGATCGATTGATGGCCATCATATCGATAAACAATAGTGGTTCCAACATAGGAGCCGATAGAGATCTCTGCGTGTCGATAGCGATGCAGTATAGTAATAATAGGTTACTAAGAATGCCTGTCTGTTCACAACTAGGACATTTTTCATTTAGTAACAGTATCATTTTAGAAAATACTACAATTCAATTGCTCAGAAGATAATCATTTTGAACATATCTTTACAACATTGTTACTCATAGAGTTATGGGTTGGTGGTAAGCTAGTACGCGTCTCCGGATGCCAGCCCTACACGATTCTGAAGCGAACACACACTAAGCTACACAGTTGGGAAAAACAATAACTTAATCCCTAACTTGACTCGATGTGGTCCTACATCAATATCCTCATTAAAATGCCTTAAACTAGGTCTAAGAATGCCTAGGATGGAATGAGGATGCAAAGATGCACTTTAAAAATATTTTCAGAATTTTCAGAAAAACAGGGTCCCGCTCGAGCGTGTCTTTCTCCTTCGGCGGACATCTGACGAAGGTTCCTTCGGCGTCACTTCCCACGCTCAAGCGGACTGCAAAACATGGCAAAAGTACTGGATGTGTGAAAATCACGCTCGATGGGCGCTCGACACCCGCTCGAGCGTGTGACACAAAACCCCACTCGAGCGTCCATTCTTCCGCTCGGGTGGACTGCAAAACAATGCGAAGTGTTGGGAGCACGAATTCCACGCTCGAGCACCACTTTCCCCGCTCGAGCCTGAGTCCAAATTTTGGAAATTTTATATTTGAACCTCAAGCTCAAAACCAAGTTTCAATGCATCAAATTCGATCCTTTTGGGCTAATTTTCTGGAAAACACTTCAAAACTCATAATATAACATATTCCAAAGCTTAATTTGAGAAATCAAAACCAAAAGGTAAGTTAATTAAATACAAACTTTAGCTCAAAACTCAAGAATGTGATGAACATGCACATGCATGAATTTAACCAACTCCAAAGCTTCAAATACTTGTTCAAAAGAGTCTATTTCCTCAAGAACTTGGTGAATTCATGATCCATTGTAAAAATATGAACGTGCATATACAATTTTATGAACAATAACTTCAAAACTCAAGAATGCAACATGCATGCATGATTTATGCTAAAATTCAACATTATAAACTAACTCTTGGCTAGAATCTCTAATTTCTCATGGATCATGCAAGAATCAATTCAAATACACAATTAAGAAGAGGTTTCTCATACCTTAGGTCCTCAATTACAAGTACGGAAGCTCAATTATGCACTTATCCTTCAATTCCTCCAAGCTAAAATTGTTGAAATCAAGTTTTCCTCTCACTCTCTCTCTCTAGTCGACTATAGCTAAAGAAATGGCTGATGAAATGTAATGAAATGAGGTGAAAATAAAGCTCAATATGTCCTATGTAGTGGGCCACTAATGTGGCAAATTGGTGAATAAGTCCAAGTGGTGCAATTTAAACTAGTACATTTAATCGATCGATTCGATTTGATCGATTCAATTACTTATCATAATCGATCTCGGTTTAGCGATGTCGATGGTTAACTTGATGTCGATGGTGAGGGTTATTACAGTCTCCCATCCTTAAAAAGAGTTTGGTCCTCCAAACTCGAATTACCTTTGTTCTGGAAGAAAACAGGATCCAGTGGGAACAATTCGGGATATCTTCTGGCCATGTCATCTTCCCTTTCCCAAGTGGTATACACGCTACCATAGTTTTGCTAGTCAACTTTCACTAACGGAATCTCTCTGTTTCTCAACTTCTAGATCCATCTGTTCATAATTTGAATAGGCCGTTCTTCATAAGTGTAGTCATCACTTAGCACTACACGAGTAGGCTCTATCACATGGAAAGAATTCCGGAGGTAGTACCTCAACATAGAAATGTGGAATACGTTATGCATATGTTCCATTTCAGGAGGAAGCGCTACTTGATACGCCACCGGATTGATTTCTCAATAATCTTATACGGTTCGACATATCTCGGCGCTAACTTACCCTTAACTCCAAAACGAGTCTGGCCTTTCATCGGTGTCACTTTCAGAAAAACGTGATCACCTACTTCGTATTCTCTATCTCGCCTGCGGACATCCGCATAACTTTTCTGTCTACTCCAAAACGAGTCTGGCCTTAAATTGAATCTCCACTTTTTCTTCTTTTTTTTTTCGTTTTTTTAAATATAATTTATCCCAAATTTTATTTATCTGTAATTTTCTTTAAATAAATAATACTAATAAAAAGTAAGGGTTGGTTTGGGATGTCCTAAAAAAGTGTACTTTTTAACTTATTGGTGGGTTTGGGTTGGATTTGATGTGATGTGTTAGAAAGGTGATGTAATTTAAATAAGATGATGTAACTTAAATAAGATAGTGATTTTTTGACTTTTTAAATTCGGCTTTAGTTGGTAGCTCAAAAATTAGTGGCCCTAATGGCTCTAATTTCCATATAAAGTAAAAAAAAAAAAACAATGTAAAAAATAAAAAGAAAAAAAAACATACTTACCCAAAAAGAAAATTAGGGCCATTAAAGCCATTGTTTTTAGGGTCACAAAACATTTTTCTTTTAAATTATTTAAGTTATGCCAAACTATCCCTGAAAAAAAGACGTTGAAATAGTGCAAAATCGCGAGGAATTTGTCTCCCTGAACTGTAGCAAGAACAGAATTTCTAGTTGAGCAAATTTTGACTCTGACGTCAGCACTCTTCCTGTTCATTGAATTCAGAAGATGTTGCTGGGGAAGGTAGCGCTGTCAATATCAATATCAATCACTCATCATCACTTACATTACATCATAAATAAAATATAAAATAATGGCAACCCAAAAAGAAAGTAATCTCCACTTGCCACATCAACCCCCCCACAGCCCAAACCACACGTGTTATACATACACACATACAACACATCAACTTGACTCTTAAGAAAACAGACAGCTGTTCTCTCTCACTTTGTCCCAAATCACTAAACCGTGGGCCGCCCCATCCCCAGCCTGGCTACTCATCATTTTCCGCGTTGGCCTTTGTACTTATTTTATCTATATCTATATATATATATATACCCACTTTACTTCCCAGATTAAAAAATCTAACCACTTTGTTCACACTTTGTGCCCCAAAAGCAAAACTTAACTACTTCTCATCACTCTTATACAAACACTTGAAACTCCACTGCTTACTACTCGTACTCTACTATGGATTTGGAACAAATAATGGATATGTTTTCTGACCCACTTCCTAATGGGTCTGTTTTCTGGTCGTCCAACGACGTTCCAGAATCTTCTTCGACGTCAGATAGCGGCAGCGGTGCTCGTCCAGCTGCTCACTTTTCTGACGAGGAGGTTTTGTTGGCTTCGAGGTATCCGAAGAAGCGAGCAGGTAGGAAGAAATTCAGGGAGACTCGGCACCCGGTGTACCGAGGTGTGAGGCGGAGGAACTCCGGCAAGTGGGTCTGTGAAGTCCGCGAGCCTAATAAGAAGTCCAGGATATGGCTCGGGACGTTTCCCACTCCGGAGATGGCTGCGAGAGCTCACGACGTTGCTGCGATTGCTTTCAGAGGTCGGCTGGCTTGTCTCAATTTCGCTGACTCGGCTTGGAATCTGCCCATTCCGGCTTCTTTACAGCCCAAGGATATTCAGAAGGCAGCGGGGGGGGCGGGGGAAGCATCTCGGCCATCTTTGGAGGTTGGAGGATGTTTCTGGTGACGTGGCAAAGCCAGAGGAGGAGGAGGCGGTGGTGACGGCAAGGCCGGAGGAAATTTTCTACATGGACGAGGAAGCGGTTTTCGGGATGCCGAGATTGCTTGCTAACATGGCGGAAGGGTTGCTCCTACCACCACCTCCACCTCCACCTCCACCTCACTCTGCTGGAGGAGAATGGTACCAGGATGATGACATGGCAGTTGGTGCTGACGTGGCACTCTGGAGCTTTTCCATTTAAAATATTTGAGTTGCTTTTGAGTATTTTAGTCATAGTGAGATTTTTCCCAAACCGTACTTTAAATTTTTGATGTAAGTACGGAAATTAGAAGTATATCTATTATAAATAATTCTTATGAGCGAAAATAAGAAGCAATAACCCAAGGGGTTGTGGCATTGTGGTAAAGCCTTGGGGTTTAAGCCCCAAGGTCACAGGTTCAATTCCCCACCCCCCCTTGGGCCAATCTCCTGGGCGAAGCACCGTTGGTTAGGAGGTTGGACCTCAAGTTGTCTAGTCGACTTGGTGTGGGTTCAATACTCCCATTGTCTGATCTGACAAGCGAACTGTCTTGGGAGGTCGGGGCAAGTTCGAGTTATAGTCTCTCGTCTTAGGACTAACGAGACACTTTGGTGATCTCTGCAAGGGGCGCTGCCTTGGACCTGCGGAAGAGTGAGAGGATTTCCCTGTAACAAAAAAAAAAAAAAAAAAGCAATGGAAAAAGACATCAAAGAGATGTGTACGATGGAGTAGTATCTATCATCATCATAAGCGTTCTGTTTGCAATAGATATTGAGTGCATGTGTATATGTGTAAAATTGTAAAAGTAGTTATAAATATAAACAAGATTTTGTCATAAAGGTACTGTTAAATAAACTTTTCCATATTTGGGGGAGAAGTTCCAATTATTGGTCAAGCAAGACTCCAATTTCGTAGTTTTCTTGGTCAAGTGAAGCTTGTTATTTATAATATATGTATAATGATATATAAATTTAAAAATTAACTTTATGTAATCATTGCAAGTTATTAGGATTATAAATTTCCATTCAGTCACCTGATATGAGAATCTCGAAATGTAAAACCAAGACTATATTGGAACAAAAATTTAAAGATATAAATTTTAACTCCAACAATCTTTGTTTTTGGAATAAGAGATGCTTTATTTGGTTAATTAAAATGAGATGGAATAGAATTGAATGGAACTATCATTCATTAGGTTTTTTGATAGAATCATAATTTCTTTACAGTGGTGAGTAACAATTCCATTTATAATGTAATTTGATTTTTTTTATTCAACAAAAAATAAGAATGAATATTTTGATAGAATGATTATTTCGTTTCATTACAATGAACCAAACATTACCGAACAGTTAACTACATTCTAGAAAGATATAAATTGCAACAAAAGTAGGATGGGTTTGGGTAAAATGGTGTTGGGAAGAAGATAACAGTGCAATAAGTTCTTCATAATGCTCACATCCCTACAGATATCAAAGCAAATTGTTTATTTATCTTTGCATAAATTTCTAACACTGTGAAATGTCCAAGTAGAATTGAGCATGTCCACAAGTATGTTTAGCAAGAGTATTTCTATATTATGTCCGGTAAGAGAATTTGTATCGACTATAGTTCATATTTATGACGAAATTTGAAGCATTACAAAATCACTATTCGAATAAAGAATAATGTTAGAGACTTCAAAATTCTATCCAAAGTTCTACCAAATGTCTTTCACGGATTATTATAGGAAATGGCTGCTACGGATTATTTAGAAAACTAGATTCAGTCAGGGGTCTGTTAGTCCTCTAATGTGCTAAACTGAAAATTGTGATTGATTTCAAATTCTGATTTTGAACTATAGACCTGCTATTCCAATATGTTGTGATAAAATGTGAGACATGTGCTAATATGTTCTCTATATACTAAAAGTTGAGATTTAAAACCCATTTTAAATCATTTTGCTTCCCCATTCCAAACTTTTCAAACATGAAGAGGAAATGAAAAAAAGAAAGAACAGTGGGAGCAGGACACCGGATGAGGATCATGACCATTTATTTTTCAGATGTTCCTATTCTTCTAGTGTGCTTGGCCCTTTAGTTCACAAATGTAATATGAATTGGCCGGTTTTGAATTGGAGCAGTTGTGTGGAATGGCTATCTGGGCACTTTGCTGGCCAGTCTTTGGCCACTACTATTAAGAAACTAATGTTTAACTGCACTGTTTATTGTATTTGGCAGGAAAGAAATTCAAGGATATTCTCATCTGTGTGTACTCCTACTAATATTGTTGTGAAAAAAGTTGAATCTCTGGTTCGATGCAGGCTGTTATCTATTAACAACTTCAAGGATGATGGGGCAAATGCTTGGTTTATGGATTCATGGCATCTCCCTCCTATAGTGTCAAGGGCTCATGCTCTTTGAGCTGACTGCTCTCCTACTCCTAGTAGATATATCTCTGCTTGCTGTGTGTTTGGCTTCCCTCTTGCAGGTCTCCTGGAGCGATCTTTTGGAGCTGCCCCACTTTCCTCTTTGATTGTATGGCTGGGCTGGTTCGCTCTTAGGGATGTTGTGGGTTGAGTGTTTGTGAGCCCTTACAATTAGTTTGTTTGATTGAGACTTTTGAGTGTGAATGTGAGCATATATATGAGTGTTTGACCTGTGTGAGATTTCATAATCCTGTTATTTTGCTCATTATCTGTCTTTGCAGGTTGTCTTTGCTGGTCTATTGTAGGGAAGAGGGTTGAGTTGGTGAGGCCTATATTTGAGGGTGCCTTTGTGGTTGAGTGATGGTGAGCCCTATAGTTTTTTTTTTCTAATGTTTTTGTTGCAGGTTGCCTAGCTGGTCCATTTTGTGAGGGAGTTTTATTGTTGTGGGTTGAGTGATTTAGTCTCATATATTGTTTTTGAGTGTTGTTGTTGCATCTTGAGGTTGAGTTGGTGAGGCCTATATTTGTGGTTGCCTTTGTGGGTTGAGTGATGGTGAGACCCTATAGTTTTTTTCTAATGTTTTTTGTTGCAGGTTGCCAAGCTGGTCCATTTTGTGAGGAGTTTTATTGTTGTGGGTTGAGTGATTTAGTCTCATATATTGTTTTTGAGTGTTGTTGTTGCATCTTGAGGGTTGAGTTGGTGAGGCCTATATTTGTGGTTGCCTTTGTGGGTTGAGTGATGGTGAGACCCTATAGTTTTTTTTCTAATGTTTTTTGTTGCAGGTTGCCAAGCTGGTCCATTTTGTGAGGGAGTTTTATTGTTGTGGGTTGAGTGATTTAGCCTCATATATTGTTTTAGAGTACTGTGTGTTGTATCTTGAGGGTTGAGTGATTGAGGACTATATCTGGTTCGTGTTTTGTCTTCCCAATTCTCTACTTTCTGAATCTGTTCAACATCTCCATCTTCTAAATTATGTGGAGGTTGAACAGGTATCTGTTAGTATGTGTGATCATCTAAAATCTTGGGTGATTCTTTTGTGGGATCTTGCTATGTTTTTTTTTAGTATTGATGTTGCACTTTTTTTCTGCTGGTGTGGTACTGCTGTGCTTGATCTAGTTCATGCTGTGGATCTCTGGATTTGCTGTTTGCCATCACTCTGTTTGTGGTCTCTGCTGTGGCTGGATTCCTTGCTGCATAGTCTGCTGTTGCTGTTTTCCATGCAGCAGTGATGTCTGCTGTTGCTGTTTCTGTTTGCTTCGGTGATGCCTGCTGGTCTGGTTTTTTTTTTTTTTTTTTTTTTTCTGGTCTTCTGGGGCTGTCTTGATCCCAGTTTCTGTGCTGGCTGGTTTAAGTCCTTGCTTGAAGGGTGTGGTTGAGCTGCTGGTTTGGTGCTTCAGTTGGGGTTTGGTTTGCAAGGGGGCTTGTCCCTGCTGCCTCTATTTTTTGTTTGTTGTTTTGTTTCCTTTTCTCTATTTTCTATGTCTAGCTTGTTCGTTTTTGGGATCATTTCTGTCTGGGCTCTTGTGTAGTTTTTTTTTTTTGGGTGGTTTTTTGTTGCTTTTTAGCTGCCTGAGGTATGCCTCTTGTAAATCTGTATATTTCTCTATTTTATTTTGTAACTTACCCAAAAAAAAAAAAAAAGGACACAGACAAAGAGGCGGTGTAAAATCAGCCAAAACTCATTACCCCAGATGAACAAACTGTCCTGAAGAACGTGTGTACACCTATCAGGCAATTTTTGTTGGTTCCTTTCAAATCTGACCTTGATAGTTCATTTATCACATTGGTAGGAAATCAATGAATCAAGAGCAATTTCAGATACATTTATCTTTGAAGCAGTTTATATATATGAATGAATCATTCATTAATTTCTGTTGTTTCTTGCTTTAATAGGAAAAGTATAAGGAACAGCTGATGGTTATCTCAGAATACGTGAGCAGAATTGAGGTATCTAAGAATTGACATTAATATCTTTTCAATTCCACTAGATTATGTTTCAAATGCTTCATATGATAGTGCAAGTTCTGAATGATTTATTTCATGTTGTGCACTTTCTTAAATAGTTGCAGTAAGCTTCATAGTTCTAAATCGCGGTATCGGTGGCGAATTGATGTCGATCATGAATGATGTATCGGTAGTATCGGCCGGTATGTATCGGGAATCGGGCGTCGCGACCGCGAAATTTTAAAAATCATTAACAATTCCTCTAAAACTAAATTTATGTATTTTTTTGACTCTTATAACTTTAATTTGTTATATTTTAATCAAAATTTCGTTATCTAAGAACATTTTTAACTAATTTTCAACTAAATGATATGTATTTATTTTTGGCATATGTTAAACTTTTAATAAAAAAATTGATTTGAATATTTATTTTTTCTTGTATTGAGAAAATATATATATATATATATATTAATATAAATAGAGGTATAGGTGTAAAAAAAAAAAAAAAAAAAAAAAAAAAAAACCTTAAACATTTGAATCTACAAATCCACCATAAACCTATACACTGCCATGTAGCCAAGTATCTCTCTCTTCTTATCCATCTCAATCTTAGACTCCCAATGCACCTCATATATATCCACTTCAATCTCAGACTTTCATACTCCCCCCAGGATTCGACCCTGGGTCAACCTGAAATGTACCCTTGGGGACCCCCTCTCAGATCTCGGTTGAACCCTCTGCGGTCAGAGTGAGCTCCACACAGTCTTGGTGGTGGGTCCCCTCATGGTGGGGAGTTAATTCTGGTAGGGCAACCGGGGTTAGGGCCCACAGGGGACGTGATGACACCTCAGATCCCCTTTTTTTTCGTTCAAAAAAAAAAATCTCAGACTTTCATACCATAATACAACCACCTCTCTCTCTCTCTCTCTCTCCCTCTCTCTCACTGAAAATATTGACCCGAAGTTGCAGAAGAAAAACAGGTGAATTTCAGCAAAGAAAAAAAAACAGAGCATGCTTTATACAAAGCAAACAGAGGCAAAACATATATATATATATATAAACCGAACTGCTTATATATTTTGCAGGTGCTTTGCTCTGTATATAACCAGAGCATGCCTTCTCTATATATAAACAGAGCATGACTTTTGCAAGTGCTTTGCTCCACTTTTACAGCTGCTTTGCTTTGCTCTGGTCGATTATTTTTTGCTTCGTACCGGCTGTATCGGAAATATATCGCTCACGTATCAGATTCAGGCCGATACGTAGAGGGAATCGGCTGTTACGGACGCGAAATCCATTCTCACCGGTATACCGGTGAGTATTCGACTCGGTGGTGGCATATTCCTGTATGAACTGGCCGGTACGGAACGTACCGGCCGATATTTAGAACCTTGGTAAGGTTGCTGATACATTAAATTTTTTGAATTTAAAATATGTAGATCAAATTCATTTTTGAGGTGTGGGTCATATGACATGAGATTTAAATCTTCGCCACATATTTAAATTATGAACAATTTTTTAGATCTTTTTTGATAGCTTGAGGAAGGACTCTTTGCTTATAGTAAAACTGTAAGGGTAGTCTTAACTTTCTAATGAAATATAAAGAAACTGCTTTTTGAGTGATAGTGTCATACACATATGCTATGATATTGGTGATGATTGGACTTCCAGATAATCTGCAATATGTGTTTTTCTTTTGTGTGCAATACAATTGACTCTTTCACCAATTGGGAAATCAATCTTTTAGCCTCTAAATCTTTAGTGATGAGTGATGATGATAATTAGTTTAGTCCATTATTTGTAGGTTGGTATGCTTCATATATGGGGCAGATTCCTATACAAATTAAGACATGGTTTAAAAAACTTATAATTTATGCTATGACTGTTGATGTATGGTATAGGAGAGTTGCACATCGTATTATTTTTGACATACAAACATACATAGAATCAAAATCATCATGACATGGATCATGATGAAGATGTTAATATGCATATAGCATGGCATTTATGTACTATGGTCTCAAGAAGAGATAAAAAAGCTTAAGTCCAAGGTGGAAGAAGAAGAAACAAAGTTGGACTCATCAGCATTAATGGTGGCGACAGAGTGTTGTACTGAAAAAGAGAAAAAGAAAGTGGGAGACAATGGCAAACAACAGGAAGTGGGAACAGAAGGAGCTGATAATCAGAGCCAAACAAACACAGCAACAGAAAGGACAGCAGTAGAGGAAAAAGCAGCAAAGATACAGAGGTTGAAGAGTGGGTTTAGGATCTGCAAACCCCAGAGGACATTCCTTTGGCCAAACATGGTCAGCAACAACAACAAAAACAGCAACACCAATACCAGCATGTTGTCTTCTTCTCAGGTTGTGGTCCAGGTTGAAGATCTTTTAGTGGTCCAGATTTTTCAATTAAAACTTGTAGGAACCAATCGAAGATGCAACGAGCAAGAAAAAATTTCATAGAGAAACTCAAGTAGCTTTTTCTTATTCTTTTTTTTTTTTTTTCTTTTCTTTTCTAATTTTATGAAAAAAACTACATAGTCCATAGACTTCTATTTAAGTTTAGGAGTAATTACAGTTTCAGGTAAGGATTGTTATTACTTTATTATTGAGTTGCTCAATAATGGGATGCATTTGAGGATTGTTATTACTTTAAGGACTACTATAAAATTTAACTGTTTTTATTTTGGTGCTTCCCATCTTAGATATAAGGATATTTCACAAAGTTTGTAAAAATAAAAAATTGGTTAATACTTGTAGGAGCCAAGCAAAGGGGCAAATGGACACTCACATTGCTCAAACTGCAGAGTTCTTTTTCTTTTTGCGATCTTAATTTTCTACTAACTTTCTGGTACCCAAGTGATAGTTCTTTTTCTTTTTGTTTGTGTCTAAACTTCTATGCCATGTGAGTTATACATTTTCTCATGTTCTCTTTTGCATTCCCAATGGCTATATATATGTCTTGTTTTCCTTTGATAATAATCTAGAATAGAAATTGTATCCCTTAGCCTTTTTGTAACTTTGCTGATAGTTGTGAAGTTTCTATTATATAATTGTGCTTTGAAGCAAGCTTTTCAGTTGGCTAATGTTTCAATTCTTCTGGTTAAACTCACCACTTTTCTCCTACATTATTTATTTATTCAAAGCTAATCTTCTTTTCAAAGAAGCATGGTCCTTGATCCATCCAAATTTCTACTTAACCAATGCCATAAGTTTTAAACCTTTGGGCTTATGATAGTGTTGCAGCAGATGTCTGATCATGTGGAGTCATCCTTTATGTTTTGATGGCTGGATATTTTCCATTTGATGACATAGACCTTCTAACCTTGTACAAAAAGGTTACTTGCTCTTATTCTTTTACATGCAATGTTGCTTCTCTCTAGTTGAAGTGTGTGAACACATTGCTCAACTGATCATAGAAAAAAAAAATTATATTTGACAGATTGAGATAAGTCCAGTTATCTCCATCCTAAACAACACCCACCTTAGCTTTCATAACTATTGCTTAATCTTTCGTTGTTCTTTAACTTGTTCTTTATTGTTAAGAAATTAGAACATGGTCAAAGCAATTCTTTTCAACTTAGAAAGTAAAGTTCTGGACAAGTTATTCTTTTCAATTGGAGGAAGAGACATGTAAACTTATATGTTAGGTATTATGGAGCTTAGAATGCATTGTTTGGTTGTTGAGAATCTAGGAAAAATATGAGGAAAATCGGGAATTACTAGTCTTTAGGCAGGTTGAAATTTTTTGGATCCTAAATGAAGTATAATTTGCTCCTATATTGTTAGTTTAAATAGATTTATCTCATCTCATGCTTATGTTTCTTGTATAATTGTATTGTTTACTTCAATAGGTCAGATCACCATATTTCTATATACTAATAATTCAATAGTTGCACATCCTGGGTTCTTCACAATCTATTGAATATGGCTTCTGCTAAATGCTAATAGCGAGAGCTTAAACTATTCTCTCCTTTTCATCTTCCCTAGAGAGCAGATAGAATGGTTTTATTGGTTTATATTGCAATCTAGATATTTGCTTGTCTGGTGTTTGACTAGACTGTGCATTATTGTTTTGTGCCTTTAGGTACAACAGTAGCACTAAATCTTTCGGGTTTCTATTTTTATGGTTATGAAAATCGTGGCAGAGAAGTGTTTCTATTGGATATTTATTTCTTCGTGGTGATGTGAGTTTAGGGTGCATTGCGAAGAAAGTGGTGAAGAAAGCTCGGAGATGGAATCGGACGTATGCACTGAAGTGCCACATATCACATGAAGTGAACCATTTACATGAGGGGCTTAAGCATGTAAGTGCTATTGCTGAACTGATGTAAGGCTTCTCCTTCTTTGGGCCATAGTGCGATTTACATTAAAGGTTCACGTATCACTAGCTTGCCAAGGCAAAAACTGGCTTTAACTTTACTTGATTGTTGGCTTGAAACACGAAGCATTAGGTTTCAAATAGTACTTGATTTGTTTATTATTTTTTATTTTTGTTCTCCCTCCCCCCAAATAAACAGGTACGTGACCATTCAGTTTGTGCTGTTTTTTGGAAAAGGGAATCAAATCAGAAGGCCAAGATTTTATGGATAACTTCAGTTTTCAACATGCTCGTATTTTTTAAGGAGAATGCATCCCTGCACTATACCCCTGTTTACTGTGGCATGGTTAGGTCTTATCTGGTGAAGTTGGTGGTCAAGCTCTTAGGAGGACAAAAACCTTGACACTAAGAGAAGTCCTTGGTAAAAGCTTAAATGCTTGGATAATGGGTGGTCTATCAATCTAAGTTCATGCAACTTGGGCCTGTGACCACCTCTTGGGTGCTTCATTGTAAAATAAATGTACTGTATTCTTTGAATTTGGCCAGGAAAACTTTATAGATATTTTGATCATACTTTTGTATGCCCTTTTAATGATATTCTTTTTGGACGGTTTTGAAGTCGATGATGATTTTTTATGTTTAGAAATATAGTTTTTGGATGATTTGGAATGCACAGACAGTTTTTGGATGTTTCAAATTTATGTTTAGTTTTTTTGATATTTGAAATAATATTTTAGTGGTTGATTGATGTTTTGTAATGTTTGTTTATAATATTTGTTAGATTGTACAAAATTGGTTAAATAGAATTTGTTGAAATTTTTTTTTTTTTTTTTTTTTTTAAAGACTGCATATTCTACAGCAAGCATAATAAGTTGTTGTATTACATATTTTACGACGCGCAAACAGCGTCGTTATTTCTCACCAATTAACGGCGTGCAAAAGTAGTCGTAAAAAAAGTAATAACGACGCACAAAATCTGCCGTTAAATAGTTTTTAACGGCGTACTATAGCATGTCGTAGAAAAAGTAACAATGACATACAAAATTTATCGTTAAATAGTTTTTAATGGCGTACTATGGCATGTCGTAGAAAAAGTAACAATGACACACAAAATCTGTTGTTAAATAGTTTTTAATGGCATACAAAGCATGTCGTTGAAAGTGAATGACTTTCCATGACTAGTCATAATATAACGCGCACTGCACGTCGTAAAAACGTCGTAAAAAGGTTTTTACGACATGCATTGCGTGCCGTAAAAACCCTTTTTTGTTGTAGTGCATTCTGATATATGGTACAATCAATCAATAAATCCCTTCAAAGTTCAAAGGATGCCCATTGCCCAACATTGACCAAATATGAGCTTAAGTCCCCCCCTCCCCAAAAAAAAAAAAAGCTCACTACATTAATGTTTTGGTAGACTGGATTAGATAGTGCATTGTTGTGAGATTACACTTGCTTAAGATGAAGTGGCCAGATTGCTTTGGTATAATTCAAAGAAATGCTAAACGTATGCTTACAAGTTGTTACTTGAGCACAAAGGAGGCAGAACTAGTGTATCACTCAATTCATTGCGAGAAGGGTGGCTAGGAATAAATTCTTAGTGTGTTTAAGAAAGATAAAGTCATTCAAGATGTGGAGGAGAGCAAGCCCAAAGATCAAAAAGCAATTCTTGAGTCTCTTAGGGTCATTTGGATATTGTAATTAGGAAAGAACTAATCCATCCCTTAAGACCTTCACGGACTTTGCAAAGAACACAAATAATAATGGTGAATATGGATAGTGTATAATTGAGATTATGTTAAGTTGGCATGAGGTACTAGGAAAAAAATCAGAAACTTGCACGGAGTATGGATCAATTTCTTTACAGCTGGCAACCAATAAAGAGGAGGTGGTGAGATGGTTCTTTTATAGACCACTAGTAAACACACAACCTAGAGATTCTCTTCAAATGATAGAAACTGAAATGTGATTTTGAAATAAACATTGTGTTCCTTAAATTCTAAATTTGAAATAGAAATTGAAAATTGAAACTTGCTCTATATAATTATATATATCATTAGCATCACGATCACATCCATTGTATGTATATGTGCTAAAATTTGACCTGACCACACACGATTAATAATATCTTCTTCTCCTAGCTTCCGAAAACAAAGTTGAAGAGTACGTGTACTAGATGGAATCAACACCTACAAACACGGAAAGACAAGTAACAAACTCATTGGTTTGTCCACCCGGGGATATTCTGGCGATCAAATAAATAATTTTATTTCACTAGATAATCAAATAAGATCACAACTCAAACAATAACTCACAAGTTAAAACATACCTCTAACCTACGGAGGTGTCTGCTTTATATAACAACATGTGCCCTCATCATCCTAAAAGTCTTACTTCAATAGAATTCTTATTCTTCACTTGGATAACACTTATCTTGGACTCATCTCTCTATTTGGATTACGATACACCTCTCACAAAGTCCTAATTCATCTAATCTTGGAGTCTGTCATTATCTAGGACTCTAGTCCTTCTCTGAATATCTTGGATTCCATTGTGATCACATCACACCTTAGCTAATCAATGCCACCCACATGTAACCTTGGCCAACAATTTAGGTTATGTAGACAACTCAAAAATTATGTCCCCACAGTATGAATCATATTACTTGAGTAAGAAATTTTTTATTGGACAATTGTTCACACTATTGTTATTTAAATCTTTTCGTGATTGGATACAGACCACCTCGATTATTCTTTGATGAGATGTCTGGCCAACATGCTCTTTTTTATTATGATTTCCCTTGGAACCTTATTTTTTATGGTCCCATGTCTTGTTTTGTAAGAACAACTCTCTCTTTTGTTATTGTAAACCCGTGAGGCATCATACATGTAGAACATGTTATTATTTTGTAATTTACATGTTATATATTCATGTCATAATTTGAATGAATTATGTGAGTTGATTAAGATCAGAGTGGCTCTTTGGTTGAAGCCAAGATTTAAGGATTATCATTTTATAGCTCAGGATTTCTTGATTAATTTGTTTGATCGGCAAAGAAAAAGGAAAACTTTTATTGATGAAATGAGCAAATACAAGCAACAATAAACATCAATAAAAGAGGGAAGTGCAAAACATCATAGCCAACACTCCACAATCCCAATTAGTTTTGCACTAAGGAGGAAGCACAATCATCTGTTAGCACTAAACCTAACAATTGGTGAGATGCCAATCCAAAACAGAGAAACTAGACAAGAGACAGTGTGGGGAAGTTGTTTGGAAACACTCCTCAGATCTTGGGGGATGCTCGCGATCCTCAGATTATCACCTAAAAAGAAATGAACACTCCGGTCGGGGGTGCCGGAATTAGCACTCCGACGGACAAGTTAGTCTCTACTCTCTCTGGATTACTTGTATTTTAAGTTAAGTATACTAGTTCTCACATACCTTTCTCTGACTGATGATCCTGTATTTATATTATTCTCTTTGGGCCCTAGGGCCAGGCCCATCCTCGATCCTTTACATGTACTTCTACTCGGCCTTTGTTCTATTGATTGGAAAGCCGATTACTTTATTCGACTCTTCAATTGACTAGGATAAGTGCCGAATAAAGATTATGTCCCAGACTGGACTCATCCATTCGTCCCTATTGATCCAATTAAATTTGGCTCCTACAATTGCCCCCCCCAAACACCCCACTAGCATCAGTTAGTCGGTGTGTTTGGCTTCGAGCCTGGAAAGTAAAAAATTTGGCTGTTAATCCTCCTCTTAATGTGTGTCAGAACGCGTACACGGTTTTTGGTCATTATAACGATTTCCCGCCCCTTCATACACTGTCTCCATTTAATGTGATTTGAAATTGTCTCTTCGAATGTATGTTTTGAATACTCAAAAATATCTGGTTCGCCTTCTAGTGCAACTCCCTCACTTCGCGGCTTCTACAACTCCTTGTTTCTCGTTTTCCCCTTCATCTCCTGTAAGTTTTCTTCTCCTTTACTTCTGATCCCACTTTCTTGTTTGCTTTTAGTTTCCCATAATCCTTGGGCTATCCGAGATGGCAAAACATCTGAAGGAGCTCCTTTCAACGAATCGAATCTTCGGCTTTCAACGTCATTTTTCCATCCCCGATGACGTCCATCTGTCACTTTTGGCAGATAGCACCACTGATATGGAGAGGGATGATGAGAGCACAATCGTCTTTTCTCTCCTATCAATTGCTGAGGGCGGAGTCCGCTTTCCCCTTCACCTATTTTTTAGGGCCGTTCTTCGATATTAGGGTCTAATCCCTTCCCAGCCCAACGTGTATTTTTTCCGCATCATAATGGAAATTGTAGAGCTAAACCGGCGTCTTAGGATTAATTTAGGTATACTCGCCGTTCGGCATTATTATGTCTTAGCCAAATCTATTGGCCGACTAGGACGCTACTTTCTCAGAGCCAAGGATACTAATCATCACTTAGTGACTATGCTTGCCAGCTCTAGCAAGCATGTCAATGACGTGATGGTCGTTGTCCGAGGCAATTGGGAATTCGGCGAGGGTGAAGATCGCCTAGACCCCGTGCCAAGGTGAAAAGGCGAACCAGGTAGCCGATTAGATCACTTTTGTTTCTGTTATTACAATATCTGTATTTGGCACTATGTACATCTAATTGCCTTGTTTATGCAGGCAGCGACTTGAAGAGAGTATTGGTTTCAGATGACAACGCTGTGCTTGCAGAAATTAAAATCGCGCTACAGTTCGTTGGCCGTCCAAACCTTCAAAAACAAGGGAGGGCCGCCCACATTCTTCTGCGGTATAAGCCGACTTACACGACATTTTCGGCGGCAGACAACATTCCAATCACGCGAGACGACAACCATCTTACAGCCTTATCTTCCCCAGCTTCAAGAACTTAAGGCAGATTGGTTTAGAAACATCCAATTTGGAACACGTAGAAGAACAAGCGGCTGAACCAATCGTCGAGGACCCAGACTAGTTGGCAGCGGAGGTTGACGAAGCTCTTAACTCGGCCTTTGAGGAAGCCTGACTCAACTTGTCCGACCCTCCATCCACATCAGGCCGAGGGGACGCCTCATTCGAAGATATTTTTAGAAATTTGGGAGACATTTCCGACGATTATTCTAAGGGTATGGCTAGGGAAAATCTCACGCAGTTGGCACGAAAGAAAAACGCCGAACACATGGCCGCCCGACAGAAAGCCGAGGCCATCTGTTCTAGACCTGCCCTGACTAAATCTTTCGAACCTATTATTGTAGAAGAAATGGCTCAAGTTCATGTAGCCAAGACGGAGAAGGATACCGAACGGCCGATTCCAAAAGAACGACCGATTCCAGAAGATTGGGGAGAAAAATGTACCACCGAGAGCGAGGCTAGCTCTGAGGAAAACCCTGTTGATAAACAGCCACGCTTAGAGGAGTCGGGTATGGTTGCTCCTTTTGTTGTTGAACCAAAAATAAAAAACATGCCGATCTCCTCTGAAGTGTCGGCCTTGAAAGATCCAGTTGTGGCGTTGAGCTTGGCTGCCTCGATCTCATTGCCGACTGACAAGGTAACCTTTTGTCTTGGCCGGTTGGTAGCAATAACATTAGGCGCTTGATCGGCCGATACGGTATGTGACTTGATCCTAACTCCTTGTTTTGGTTTAGTTTGCAGAAGGTATTTCTTGGTATGTGACGATCCTAACTTGTTTTGCAGACGGTTGGAAGGATAGCCGAAATTGGCTGCCGCCAGCATGATCCCATTGAAAGAATTAACCGTTTGTAGTCGGAAGTCGAGGGTGAGAAGAGCAAGGCCGAGTTCGAGGTGGCAAGAGCCACAATGGAAAGTGCACAAGCCAAAGTTGAGAAGGAGATGGCGCGGACTGCTGACCAGCTCAGATCTGACACTGAGGAGAGGGCAAACACGAGCGAGAAATCGCTCGTGTTAGCCAAGGAGGCGCTTGCCAAGCTGGAGGTCGAATTGGAAGATTCGAAGAAGGCTAAGGAAAAAGTCGACTCCGAGGCTTCTGCGGCATTCGAGGTTGGAAAGAGCGCCGCCCTTGAAAACTATGTAGAAGAAGTCCCCAAATTCGAGAATCGGGGATTCAAACATGACTGACTCAAAGCCCTTGCTGCCGCTGGAGTGACATTGGCCATGCCAATTCCATACGAGCAAATGGACATTGAGCCGCTTGAGTCTGATCCCAAGGATTGATTTGGGAGACATTCTAGTTTTGTTAAGTATTTTCAATGTATGTTCTTGTAAACATGTTTTGTTTTCTTAGTAGACATCTATTTGCTTAGGGTAATTTTCATGTATAAAATGATGACTATGCTGTATTCAATTTATGAATGAATATTTCCCTTGCCTTGCATTATTTCCTGTATTTAATTGTTGTTATCAATGAAGATTACTGTTTTGTTTTTGCTATTTTGGATAAAACTATTTACATGCATTGCGGTAGCTAAGCGTTCGTGTACACTTCGATTAGATAACTAAGGGTTAATAAATGTGAGCAGTTAATAAATGTGATCTTCGAATATCATTAGTTCATGGGTAGCTCTGACAAATCGTCGTCGGCATCGGGCTTAGGTATTTGTGTCAGATTAATAAATTTGCCCTTGCCCCAGCCAATGTTGAACTTCGAAAGCCGAATATCATTAGTTCATGGGATGGCTGTGGCATAAATCGATTGGCATCGAGCTTAGGTATTTGGTCGATCAGATTAATAAATCTGCCCTTGCCCCAGCCAATGTATGAACCCCGAAAGCCGAATATCATTAGTTCATGGGATGGCTGCGGCATAAATTGATCGGCATCGAGCTTCGGTATTTGGCCAATCATATTAATAAATCTGCTCTTGCCCCAGCCAATGTATGAACTCCAAAAGCCGAATATCATTAGTTCATGGGATGGCTGCGACATAAATTGATCGACATCGGGCTTAGGCATTTGGCCAATCAGATTAATAAATCTTCCCTTACCCCAGCCAATGTTCGAACTCCGAAAGCCGAATATCACTACTTCATGAAGTGGCTGTGGCACAAATCGATCGGCATCGGGCTTAGGTATTTGGCTAATCAGATTGATAAATCTGCCCTTGCCCCAGCCAATGTTGAACTCCGAAAGCCGAATATCATTGGTTCATGGGATGGCTGCGGCATAAATCGATCGGCATCGGGCTTAGGTATTTGGCCGATTAGATTAATAAATCTGCTCTTGCCCCAACCAATGTATGAACCCCGAAAGCCGAATATCATTAGTTCATGGGATGGGTGTGGCATAAATCGATCGGCATCGAGCTTCGGTATTTGGCCGATCAGATTAATAAATCTGCTCTTACCCCAGCGAATGTATGAACTCTGAAAGCCGAATATCATTAGTTCATGGGATGGCTGTGGCATAAATCAATCGGCATCGGGCATAGATATTTGGCCGATCAGATTAATAAATCTGCCCTTACCCCAGCCAATGTTCGAACTCCGAAAGCCGAATATCATTAGTTCATGAAGTGGCTGTGGCACAAATCGATCGACATCGAGCTTAGGTATTTGGCCAATAAGATTAATAAATCTGCCCTTGCCCCAGCCAATGTTGAACTTCAAAAGTCGAGTATCATTAGTTCATGGGATGGCTGTGGCATAAATCGATCGGCATCGGGCTTAGGTATTTGGCGGATTAGATTAATAAATCTGCCCTTGCCCCAGCCAATGTATGAACCCCGAAAGCTGAATATCATTAGTTCATGGGATGGCTGTGGCATAAATCGATCGGCATCGAGCTTCGGTATTTGGCCGATCAGATTAATAAATCTGCCCTTGCCCCAGCCAATGTATGAACTCCAAAAGCCGAATATCATTAGTTCATGGGATGGCTGCGGCGTAAATCGATCGGCATCGGGCTTAGGTATTTGGCCGATTAGATTAATAAATTTGCCCTTACCCCAGCCAATGTTCGAACTCCGAAAGTCGAATATCATTAGATCATGAAGTGGCTGTGGCACAAATCGATCGACATCGGGCTTAGGTATTTGGCCAACTAGATTAATAAATCTTCCCTTGCCCCAGCCAATGTTGAACTCCGAAAGCCGAATATCATTAGTTCATGAGATGGTTGCAGTATAAATCGATCGGCATCGGGCTTAGGTATTTGGCCGATTAGATTAATGAATCTGCCCTTGCCCCAGCCAATGTATGAACCTTGAAAGCCGAATATCATTAGTTCATGGGATGGCTGCGGCATAAATCGATCGGCATCGAGCTTAGGTATTTGGCCAATCAGGTTAATAAATCTGCCCTTGCCCCAGCCAATGTATGAACTCCGAAAGTCGAATATCATTAGTTCATGGAATGGCTGCGGCATAAATCGATCGGTTTCGGGCTTAGGTATTTGGCCGATCAGATTAATAAATCTGCACTTACCCCAGCCAATGTTCGAACTCCGAAAGCCGAATATCATTAGTTCATGAAGTGGCTGTGGCACAAATCGATCGGCATCGGGCTTAGGTATTTGGCCGATCAGATTAATAAATCTGATTAATAAATCTGCCCTTCCCCCAACCAATGTATGAACTCCGAAAGCCGAATATATCTTCTAGATCGGAATGTACTGACAATGCCGAATATCGGGATGAATGAACAATGTCGAATAGCGGTGGTTGCAGGTGCACACATTGATAAGGTCGCCTCGTGAGTGGGGTGTACTCCTGAGTGATTAAAAAGGGGGTTTCCATTTGAGAGATTCCATTTGAGTTTCATAAAGCTACTTGATTCTGCTCGTCCTTCGTGGCCGGAAAAGTGTGAATGTCAACTAGACTTTTCTTTAATAGTAACGGAGATGGCAGAACTTTAGCGGATCTGGACTCATCAATGAATCGAGGTGGCGAGCCTCCCCATACGGGAGGTAGGGCAACTGCAGAGCACGAGAGGCACCACTCTCCGCGTCGACAAAGCAGGTCACCAACGATGGAGAAGCGCCAGCGAGGGAGCTCCCCTCGTTTGCGAAGTGAGGCCAGTGGACCACCACGCCCCTTGAGCTTTTCTGTCTTCGTTGGGAACAAACCGATGACAGAGGTATATTCCATCATCCGTGACCTGAACATGGCAGTCGAATTTGCGCGATAGATTTTTACGCGAAGTTCGTGATCGATGGTTGGTTGACCTGACTTTGAGGTGTTTCGAGAGGGCGTTCATGGGGTGGTGAAAGGGCTGTACACTGCCTATGAAATCGGTATGCGCCTTCGTGCTGTGAGATGAGAAATAGAGAAGAAGGATGAACGCATTCGAAATTTGGAAGCTTGTGCGGAAGCGGCTGAGCGCGAGCTAAGAAAGGTCAAGGTTGGTCAGACACAACCAGCCGGACAAGCTAACCCAGTTGTGGAAGAAAGGGTGACCCAGCGCCTTATCAGTAATGCAATTGCCGATCGTGATACAGTGAGCATGTTGCCATAGAGTCCGCGAATGGGAGGGCTTATGAAAAAGGCTTCCATGAAGGCCGGAAAGTAAGGATAGAGAAGACCAGGGAAAAGCTCGCTGAGGAAGTTTGTCGATGTGAAAATCGTGGATTTAAGCACGGTTGGATCAAGGCACTTCAAGTCGCGGAGGCTCTCCGAGCAGCGGGCGTTAATTCAGCGTTACCGCTGTACCAACGTGATCATTTCCCCTTTTTCGCCTTTGAAGTCGAGAAGAGTGACGATGAGGGAGACGCCGGATAAAACTAGACATTGTAATGTTCAAAGTAGACATTGTAGACCTTGCAATGCAAAATTATGTAATTATTGACTAATTGAATAATAGCACATTTTTTACTTCAAGTGTTTTGAAGTGTTAACGTACTTTCTAATTATATTAGTACACTGCATTTTACTTTGAATGTTTGTATGTTTCATCCTACGTTTATACGGCATGTTTCACCACGCGTTTATACGACTGGCCCCATTTTTTTTTTTTGAATGTTTACATGTTTTAGCCTTCAATTATACGGCTTGTCCCATTTCATTTTGAATGCTTACATGTTTTAGCCTTCAATTATACGGCTTGCCCCATTTCATTTTGAATGCCAATCATGCACTAATGGGCGTTTGAATCTGGAGACTTGGCCAATCGTGATATCCACGAAGGGCGCTCTAAATCTGGAGGCTTGATCAACTGAAAGGTGTCACGCACCAATGGGGCTCCGAATCCGGAGACTTGACCGGCCCAAAGGTGTCATGCACCAACGGGGCTCCGAATCCGGAGTCTTGGCCAATCGTGATATCCACGAAGGGCACTCAAAATCTGGAGGCTTAATCGGCCCAAAGATGTCATGCACCATTGGAGCTCCGAATCCGGAGACTTAGTTTGGCCAATCGTGATATCCACGAAGGGCGCTCCGAATCCGGAGGCTTAATCAGCCCAAAGATGTCATGCACCAATGGGGCTCCGAATCCGGAGGCTTAACCGGCCCAAAGGTGTCATGCACCAATGGGGCTCCGAATCTGGAGTCTTGGCCAATCGTGATATCCACGAAGGGCGCTCCAAATCCGGAGGCTTGATCGGCCCAAAGATGTCATGCACCAATGGGGCTCCAAATCCGGAGTCTTGGCCAATCGTGATATCTACGAAGGGCACTCCGAATTCGGAGGCTTAATCGGTCCAAAGATGTTATGCACCAATAGGGCTCTGAATTCGGAGACTTAGTTTGGCCAATCGTGATATCCACGAAGGGTGCTCCGAATTCGGAGGCTTAATTGGCCCAAAGATGTCATGCACCAATGGGGCTCCGAATTCGGAGGCTTAATTTGGCCAATTGTGATATCCACAAAGGGCGCTCCAAATCTGGAGGCTTAATCGGCCCAAAGATGTCATGCACCAATGGGGCTCCGAATCCGGAGACTTAGTTTGGCCAATCATGATATCCACAAAGGGCGCTCCGAATCCGGAGGCTTAATCGGCCTAAAGATGTCATGCACCAATGGGGCTCCGAATCCGGAGGCTTAATCAGCCCAAAAGTGACATGCATAAAAGGGGTTCCGAATCCGGAGACTTAGTTTGGCCAATCGTGATATTCACGAAGGGCGTTCCGAATTCGGAGACTTTTGAACTAAATTGCGTGAAAAGGAAACCAGAAACTTTGCATTGCAAAAGTGAAATATGTACATGGTGAACCATTCAAAACTAGTATCATTTCCCATAGGTCGAGTTTAATGATAGAATTTACACAAGTGCGTTGAGTTCCAAGGCCGTGGCAAGCTCCTTCCAGACATGTCTCTGAGCCGATATGCCCCTACTCCCACAATCGAATCCACCTGATAGGGACTGTCCCAGTTAGGACCCAATTTTCCATCAGCCGGTTTCCTGGCAGTTGGGTGTACACGTGCCCGAACGTCCTGAGAAAATCTCGTTTTGTTCATTGGGCTGACTACAGTTCAGACTCAATGTCATGGTTCTTAATATGATCTTGCAAAGTGCAATGCGAGATTGATAAATCACCAAAGAGTCCAAATCCGGCAAATCGTTTTGAAAAACTGATTTTTAGAAAGAAGTGCCAAACATGAATTGCTTTGCCAGATACAGAGTCGCCACTTAAATATTTTATTTTTTGAAAAATTTAGAAAACCCTGACTCGTGCCTAAGGCCACGGGTCTGTCATCACCAAAGTTGCCTCGACTCGGAAACTTGGGTACGAGAGGGAAAGGTCATGCAATGAGCACCCCCACTCGTCCGATCAAAGATCAACCTTTACTAACATGATACCTTATTTTTGAAAACACATGTGCTCTTATTCTGGTTATTTAACCTAGAATTACTATGTGATGCGCACAGCATACAAGTATAGACTGGATCACCTAAGTTGGAACAAAACATCTCATGTTCGTTTTTTAAAGTGGTTTGCTACTCGCAAGTAGACTAAAATGAAGATTTTGCCACCCTCAAGTGGGCTTAGAAAATATGGTGATTTGTCACTCTCAAGTGGGCTTAAAACTCGCAATTAATGAATTGTTCCAATTCAACTAATCCAACCTTCACCCACAGGCATTCAGGTAGTTATATCACATAAGCAGTTAGCCTCATGGCAAGCATGCTATTATGGCAGTCACACACACACATGCAAGGATGCTAAAGCATAAACACTTACTAAGTACTCCGAGCCAAAACAAAAGCTATGTTAGAAATCAATGCATGATCCTAGCTATGTCAAGAATGCCTAATGCAACACATACAAAATGCAGCTAAGATAGCCTCGGCTATTCTAAAATGTCATGTGAGATGCGATTGGATACATTTATTCAAACGGGAATTGAAATACAATGCAGTTAGCATGATGTGCCGAGCCCAGTGCATGCAAGACAGATGAATGGATGCAAACATGCGAGCATAAGGATGCTAATTGAAACGTGCCCTAAAACTAACCATCGAAAGCTGGTAAATAAAAGGGAGAAAGAAATGGGGGTTAGAAGACATGCATCACACACACGCACACTTATTACAAAATTCGTCGTCTCGACGGAGGGTCCAAATAACAAGCTAACTAACTAATCTAAGATAATCTAATTAAACTAGTTATTACACAACGAAATAAACAACGAATTACAACTAATTATTACACAACTCTAACTAATTAACAAATTAGCTAAGTTAGCAATTAAATAAGCATATAAACTATATGATGTAGGCTGCCTCAGCTCTGCTTTGGATGACAAAGGATGCATGGATGACAAAGGATGCATGCATACTCGAGTCGCCTTGTTCGGAAATCCCTCGCGATGCCCCAATTTGCCTCTGTTTGCAATTGATCTCAAAAACTTGCACCAAGCTCCAGAGAGATGAAACTCCACCTTGAGAATCTGTAGGGATGCTGCTGACCAGATATTGGCCTTGGAGACCACCTGCCGACCACTTTTTGTGGTGAAAACCAGAAAAAATGGTCGGCCAGCCACTTTATCTGGTTGGCCGACCAGTTTTTGCTGCTGGTTTCTGGTTTTCTGCAACAAAGGGCAAGAAAGGGGCATGGCAAAGTATTTGCAACACATGTATCCGCGACCATCCTCCCTATCATTACATAAGCTCAAGAGAGTGTGGGTCTCGACCCTCGGGCCACCAATCACGTATCTCGATGCATAATGGCCGAGGGGCCGAATTGCGCTACTCAATAAGGAATGAATGCACATACAAACACCTAAAGCCTATAACTCTGTCATGTATAGTCAAGAGTGTCGGTGACCAGGAATCGAGGTACGTTTCATCACTTCGAGTATGAAACATCCCTCGTTTCCCATGTTTGGACTAACGCCTATTCCAAACACAATGCAACAAACATGGCATGCACAGTGCGACTCAATCATGCAACTTAATGCAACACAACTTGAACATGCAAGCATGCAAGGGATGATCATGCAAACATGCAAACTAGCATACATGATGCTATGAACTATATGGCATACACAACGCTCATGACACTAACATACACGATGCACATGGTAACCAACATACATAATGCGGTGAAAATGGCATGCACAAGTACAATGATCAATCATGTAACAACATGGCATGCTCAATGCTACGAACTACATGACATACTCATGCGCAATGGACTTAAACCAAAATGAATAGGCCTCAACCATGTCCAAATCAGCGACCATTGATGATGAAATCAAGGCACCAAAACACACAAACATGCACAATGCAATGGCCCAAGCCTAAGGCACAAAATACAACTCTCCAAGAGCATTGAAAAGATGAAACATGGAGTACAATGGTATGTGTTCCAGCACTAAAATGGCATACAAAATGACTTCGAATCATGCAAACAACTCACGCAATGCATGTTGAAAGGCTCAAGTATCAAAAGCTAGTGAAGCATATTACACTAGAGGCATGCAAGGCGATGCTCAAATGACCAAACCAACCCCAAATAGACCCTATGCAGGCCAAAACAGTAGCAAAATGAGTTAGGATGATGGCTTTGAAAGGCACAAAAATGGAGCTCATGCAATGGCTCACAAATAGGGCATAAAAAGCATAACTCTAAAAAGCACTTAAAGAGTGAAAAATATGGAAGTATAGCAGCCCTACATGCTCTGAAATAACATTCCCAATGATGCCAAAATATGCAAATATCTCAAGTTAAGCATGCAAGAGACCTCAAAACTCGAAGCTAGTCAAGGCTATTACACAACAAGCATGCATGGCGAGCATCATTCGACCAAGAGGCCTCAAAATAGAGCTAAGGCAGCCCAAAATATGAACAAAACCATTTTGGAGCAAAGCCAAAATGTGCTAGAATAAAGAGCCAAAACATCATGCGAACCAAGCTAGTAAACAAGATTTACACTACAAGCATATGGAGCATGTGAGAGGTTACCAAACCAGCCAAAAACAAAGCCATGACATGTCAAATGATGACCAAAAAACCACTAAAATACGGCTAAAACATGCTAGATTGACATGCTACCTTGATGAGCCATAAATGAAAATACACTACACATATGAGAAGCAGGCCAAGGGTGACCAAACCAACCAAGGACAGAGTCTAGGAAGGCCCTAAAAGTCACCAAAAGGTACCTGAACCAAGCCTTGAAAGTACGAAAATGTATGCTCCTTTGATAGGCCAAAAATGCAAGCAAACAAAACCAAAAGAGAAGGGATCACCCCCCTCTAGTTTTAGGCCTCAAAACCATATGCCTACCACTGAAAATTCACTGGATTTCAGTGTCTAGGAGGCCAAGCAAGGACTAGCTCAAAGGCCTTAAGGCATGGCATAAAACAAGGCTAAACAAAGCATGCAAGAGGGTAGAAGACCCTCAACATCCAAGAGGCCTTAAACAAACATCACAATCACCTTAAAATAAGACTTTTTTCAGTTGGAAGCTAAGCCCAAATAAGCATGCAAATGGGACCAAGAGAGCAACCAAAACAAAGCTTAAAAGGGAAGAAAGAGGTTACCCTTGAAGCACTGCAACAACAGCTTCTTTCTCAGCCAAAAACCAGCTTTTTAACCCCCAAATATGTCCTCCAAGAACCTGAGCTCAATAATGGGGGTGTGTGGATAAGAGTTGTGGTGCAAAAGTGAGGAACAACACACTTTTTAGGCCCCAAATATAGAGATATAGAAGGAGATATATGCTTGTGCCCAAGGAAATTTTCTGAACCTCTGCCATGGAGAGGGAGAGCCTCTCTTATAGAAAAACAAAGGTTCAAGCTTCTTGGAGAAGCTAGAACTTGGATGAAATCTCTCCATACATGTATATGGAGGATACAGTCTCCTCCAGCTGGCACAGCTGGCATCCACACAGTCTGCCAAAATAGGGGGAAAGGTGCTGACCAGAAAAGGTGGTCGGCCTACTACTTTTAGTTGTCGGCCGACCACCCGAAGTGGTCTCCCAGGTAAAAAAGTGGTCAGCCGGGGGAATTGGTGGTCTCTACACTGAAAGCAAGCCAATGGTGGAGTGGGAAACCAGAAAATGTGGCCCAAGGACCAAGAAAACCAGTTTCCCAACCATAAAATCGGCTGGTGTGGGAGAAAAGTGGTCTCCAAGGATAAAATATGGTCTCCCACCCTTGTACCACTTCCCAAACAAGGAAAGTAAGGTTTGTACCCAAGACAAACCAAAACGGATGCAAGACGAGGGTTCGGGAGGCAAGACGCGCGGCCGGGAGCCCCGAAAACCAGCTGTCGAGCATCAAAAGTGGTGTACGACCATAAAAGTGGTCTCCCGGACCACAGTGTCCCTCTAGACAGAGGAAACAAGGTGTGTTCCAAAAACTGTGCCAAACGGAGAATGTTAAGCGGTCCCGAGCTGAGGCGCACGGCCGACGACTCCAAAAATCAGAAACTAGTCTCTAAATGGGAACAGTGGCCTACGACCACTGAGAGATGGTCTACAAGACCCCTCCTTCCCTTTGGGAAGAGAAAACAAGACTGGGTCCACGGACAGAGTCAAAGTACAAAGGGTCCCGAGGTCCGGAGGCGAGGCTCTCAGCCAAGAACTCCGAAACCTCGAAACGAGCACAACACGTGCAATCACCGAGCGCTCAATCAATGACGTATGAGTCTTAAGGTCGGTCAAAAATGGAGTGTCTACACTGGGAGTACTTTCCTTAGGACCAACTCTCCTGGTGTGTAGTGGCACAGCTGAACACATTTATTATACAACTTAACAAGCCTTTGCTATCTGCGTCTGAGTGGATGCAGTGCGGTCTCTTCATTCTTTAATCAGGACCAAATCTATGGCCAGCATCATGTTGTTTTGGCCCATATCAAAAAATTTCGATTTCAAGGTCAGGAGGCCGATCTCCAGGGGTATGATTGCCTGGGTTCCAAAGCATAAAGCAAACGGCGTTTCCCCAGTGGATCGCCTCGGCGTAGTTCGATGAGCCCACAACACACTCGGCAATTCTTCGACCCATTTGCCTTTAGCTTTCTCTAGCCTCTTCTTGATGCCGTCCAAGATGGATTTGTTAGAGGCTTCAGCTTGACCATTGCTTTGTGGGTAAGCCGGTGTGGAAAAGTAAGGCCGGATGCCATACTTGCTGCATAGCTCTCGGTACACGCCACAATCAAACTGGGTGCCGTTGTTTGAGATAAGTGCTCTTGGAATGCCGAATCGTGTTATGATATTTCTCCATACGAAGCACTTAACATCAACATCTCGAATGTGCGTTAATGCCTTCGCTTCGACCCATTTTGTGAAGTAATCAATCGTGACAATCAAGTACCGCTTGCTCCCTGGGGCCCTCGGCAATGGTCCGACGATATCAAGTCCCCACTGGGCGAACGACCAAGGATTGGTGATAGAGCTTAACTCTTCAACAGGCAGATGGGTTAAGAGGGAAAACTTCTGGCATTGTTCACATTTTTTCACATAACATTCGGCATCTGCTCTCATTGTCGGCCAATAATACCCATGTGTTACAGCTCGATGAGCCAAAGAGCGCCCGCCAAAATGTGCGCCATAACTGCCTTCATGTATTTCAGCCAAAAGCTCTTCGACTTTGTCTGGATGCACGCATTCCAGGTATGGGCCATAAAGGGATTTCTTACAAAGCTTTCCTTGCAGATCCAAGTAGTATCGCAAGGCTTTGTTTCGCAGCCTGTGCGCTTCTTTCTTGTCCGCTGGGAGCTGTTCGAAAGACAGGAATGTAGCAATAGGGTCCATCCAACTCGGTCCTGACTCTATGATATTGACCTGGACTTCCTCCGAAGGGCTAATGCTCAGTTCTGGGATGAAACCTACTTCGATGGTCCATTTAATCTCTGAGTTAATGGCGGAGGCTAGGCAAGCCAGGGCATCTGCATGTGTATTCTGATCACGTGTTATTTGATTCAATTCATGGTGGTCAAACTTTGTCAGCATGGAGTTGGCCGTTTTCATGTAAGCCACCATACGGTCATTTTTGGCCGCGTACTCCCCCTTTAGCTGATTGATCACTAGTTTTGAATTGCAAAATACAATCAAACGCCGGGCACCCCAAAGATGTGCATTCCGCAAATCGATTAGAAGGGCTTCGTATTCGGCCTCATTATTTGATGCTTCGAAGCCGAGTTTGACGGCCTGCTCAATTATTGCGCCATCGAGAGCCATGATTACTACCCCAGCTCCACTGCCCCATTGATTGGAGGATCCATCATAGTACAGCTGCCAAATGTCCCCAACATAAATTCTGTAATTCGGCTTAGGTCAAATTTCATCAGACTTGAAGTCGGCGAGACCCCCAACGAATTCAGCCATAAAGTCGGCAAGCACCTGTCCCTTGATTGAGGTTCTAGGCAGGAACTAAATATCATACTGGCTAAGTTCAAGAGCCCACTTTGAAATGCGCCCTGATGCTTCTGCACTACGGAGTACCGACCGAAGGTGGTGCTCCGTTAGTACCCGGATGGTATGCTCCTGAAAGTATTGCATCAGCTTTCTCGCTGCCATGACGAGGGCCAGAATGAGTTTTTCCAAAGGAAGGTAGCGTGTTTCGGCGTCAACCATTGCCTTGCTCACATAATATACTAGCCGTTGCTTCCCCAGCTCTTCCTTTATCAGTACGGCGCTGACGGGCCGATCGGAAACTGCCAGATACAAAATGAGCGGGTCACCCGCCGAAGGTGTTCTCAAGAGTGGAGCTGATCGGAGGTAGGTCTTTAGGCCGTTGAAAGCGGCTTCGCACTCAGTGGGCCATTCAAAAGCCTTTCCCTGCCATAGTGTATGAAAGAATTGTCGGCAGTGGTCTGTGGAACGACTGATGAACCTGTTGAGTGCGGCGGCCATCCCGATTAACTTCTGAACGTCCTTGATCGATCGAGGGGAGCCGAGTTCCAGGATTGCTGTGATTTATCTTGGGTTGGCTTCGATTCCTCGATGGTTGACAATGTAACCCAAGAATTTGCCAGAGCCGATCCCAAATGCACATTTGGAAACGTTCAGCTTCATTTTATATTTGCGTAGAATGCCGAATGTCTCTTCAAAATCAGCTATATGATTATGCTCTTCTTTGGAATTGACCACCATATCATCAATGTACACTTCCATAGTGTGGCCAAGTTGCTCCTTGAACATGGTGGTGACTAGTCTCTGGTAAGTTGCCCCTGCATTCTTCAGCCCAAAAGGCATAACCTTATAGCAATAGGTTCCTCTTGGGGTGAGGAATGCAGTTTTGTCTTGGTCCTCTGGATGCATGGCAATTTGATGGTAGCCTCTGTAGGCATTGAGGAAGCTCATACGCTGATGACGTGCCATAGCATCTACAAGTTAGTCTATTCTAGGGAGAGGAAAACAATCTTTGGGGCAGGCTTTGTTTAGGTCTGAGAAATCAACGCAGACTTGCCAAGTCTCATTTTTCTTCTTCACGACCACAGTATTCGAGAGCCATGTAGGGTAGGTCACTTCCCTGATTGCCCCGGCGTCAAGCAACCAGTCAACCTCTTCAACAACGGCGGCAGTGCGCTCTGTGGCTGAACGCTGGCTCTTTTGGATAATCGGCTTGCATTTAGGGTCAACATTTAAACGGTGCTGTGAAACAGACGGATCTACACTCGGCATCTTGTATGGAGTCCACACAAATACATCACGATTGCCGAGCAGGAAGGAAATTAGCTGCTGTCTGTCAGCTTGATTCAGGGAAGCGCCGATCATGAAGAACTTGTCTGGGTTTCTGTCAATTTCAACTCGATCTAGGGCTTCTGTGACCTTTTCACTTGGGAGCCGCCTAATATCGTCGAGGCTCTCTTGATCCGGCACCTCAATAGAATTCACTTGCAGCTCTCTTGGCGTCTTTCCTGTAAGGAGATAACATGCTTGTGCTGATTTCTGGGAGCCACGGATTTGCTCAATGCCGCGTTCTGTCGGAAAACGTAGCAACTGATGAAAGGTGCTTGGCACAGCCTGCATAGTATGCAACCAAGTTCGCCCCATGATGAGATTATACGGCGATGGCAGCTTGAGGACCAAGAATTCCACATCCATTGTTCGGGAGCCTGCTCGAACAGGTAGTGTGATTTTCCCCAACGAGTATTCTAGATTGGCGTTGAAGCCGAATAGTGGATACGGAGCTTGAGAAAGATCCGATTCGGAGAAGCCGTGTTTAGTGAATGTCTTGTAATACATAACTTCCGATGTGTTCCCTAGATCAATGAGTACGCGCTCAACGGTGAATCAGTTTACGCGCAGTTCAATAACCAATGGATCAATGTGGGGGAGCGTTACACTGATCAAATCAGAATCGTCGAAGGTAATACTCGGCCGTTTTTCTGGTGTGATGTGCTTTTGGGTTATTGGGTGCGACTGAATTGCATACACGGTTGGGGCTGTCGACAGGCTATATATCATATGGATGACGCCGAGGAGGGGTGAGTCTTGTTGAAGGGCAACTGTTTTGGTCAAGTTCTTTCGGACATGTTGCTGAAGTCGACCGTCTTGTACCAACTCCTCTAAGTGGTCTTTCAAAGCATAGGTCAGTATCATGGCCGTGGTCTTTATGATACTCACACCGCCTATCCCGTCTCCTCGTATCGGGAGGTCCCACCATTTTTTATGGCCATTTGAAGAATGAGAGTTGTTGAACCTTAGCCATAACCGCACTGACCGGCTCCGATAACTCCGTGTATTTTTTGTCGGCGTGCCGCGTGCGCCTACTATCCACTTGAAGCTGCTCATTAGCTGGGTGTGGACACTGGTCGCTTAATCGGCGTGAATCCCGTCTTCGATCTCGCTTGGTTCGATTCCGTGATTCGGGGCTCTGTGGTGGTACGGCATTTATCGACTGTACGACCTCAGGCGGGGCCGACTTAGTGGCTTTATTCCAGTCTTTGACCCGGAGGGCATCGTCTTCGACTTTGCAATATTCCTCAACTTTTTTCATTAACGCCCAGACCGTTTTTGGGGGACGTCTAGTCAAAGAGCGGCGGAGGGCGCTGTCGGGATGCAACCCCATCTTGAAGGCGATAATGGCCATGGAGTCATTGCAAGCATCGTCTACCAGATTAAAACACTCCCAATACCGCGCCGAATATGCATGAAGGGTTTCCCCCAGTTGAATTTGCATTGCCCAAAGGGAATCGGCTTGCTTTGGCTGGACCTCATTAGTGATGAGCCTTGCTCTGAAGGATTTTTGGAGTTGGTGGAAGTTCTTGATCGAAGTCGGCTCCAATTTATAATACCACCTGATAGCCAGTGGTCCTAAACTGCTTGGAAATATTCTGCATATAAGAGCTTCGTCATCTGCATGCAACGTCATGGCTTGCTTATAGTGACGGATATGATCCGTGGGATCTGATTTCCCATCATACAAGGTGAACGATGGGGCTTTGAACTTCTTGGGTAGTACTACCCTTGCAATTCGTCGTACAAAGGGATCATGCTGGTTTTCTTCATCTGAGCTGTTTCTTCTTTGCTTATGCCTTATACGTGGACTCTCGTCAGAGGAACTGGTAGTTTCGGGTCATCCCTTCTTCTTGGGCTCCAGAGATAAGGAGTCGGAGTCGCTATCAGTGTCTTATTGTCAGGCTCGAGGTCGTCGACCACCTGCCCTTAGAGGTCGTTCTGGATCTTGGCGTACAGCTTGTTTGAACTTCGCCACATCCAAGGCTAAATCCTGATGGAGATGTTCGTTCTCAACGATCATGTTCTCCAACCTCTGTTCGTTTTGCTTTGCTTGTTCCATGATCGCTTGCATTGTCTTATGCGCTGAAGTCGAGGGTGAGCCGAAGTTCAAGGCGCGTCTTGCGGCGATAGTCTCTAGTCCAAGCATGTTCGTTGGAGTGAGGTTGTCTCTCTGTGTGGTCTCGTCAGTGACTATCGGAGGGTCTTTCGTTATGCCCGCCATGGATGTACTTGAGTATGCCCCCAAACGGCGCCAATTGTGGGGAGGTTGTTTGGAAATGCTCTTCAGATCCTGGGGGACGCTCGCGATCCTCAGATTATCACCTGAAAAGCAATGAACACTCCGGTCGGGGGTGTTGAAATTAGCACTCCGACGGACAAGTTAGTCTCTACTCTCTCTAGATTACTTGTATTTTAAGTTAAGTATACTAGTTCTCACATACCTTTCTCTGACTGATGATCCTGTATTTATATTATTCTCTTTGGGCCCTAGGGCCAGGCCCATCCTCGATCATTTACATGTACTTCTACTCAGCCTTCGTTCTACTGATTGGGAAGTCGATTTCTTTATTCGGCTCTTCAATTGACTAGGATCAGTGTCAAATAAAGATTATGTCCTGGACTAAACTCGTCCATTCGTCCCTATTGATCCAATTAAATTTGGCTCCCACAGACAGAAATGAAGATCCACCAGCCACACAACAAGGGTTGCCAAACCAACTACAGCAAAACTCCACCAGCAATCTTATAAGTAATACACTAGCAAACTTGGCTTGTGTGTTGCAAGTAACAAAAAAACTCTGTCTATCTCTAGCTTCAAACATCCTTCAACCTTAAGCATGTAATCCTTGTAGGATTCATTGGTAATCCAAATTGAGGCTTTTTGAGAATAAAATGTAGTCCTTTTGGTAGTATTGCATAGAGCCCTCTCCCATCTCTATGTAGATATCCAAAACATTCTTCACTAATACTTGATCAGTTTCCTCACCTTTGCGCTCTTGATCAATCAGATTGCAGCAGACACCTTAGCCGTGAATCAGCAACAACAACTAACTTTGCTATTGGACCAACATCACCCAACATACCCTAATAGCCCAAGTTTAACCACAACAGTAAACAAAATAGATCACCCGCAATAATCACAACACAACTGGGATCGCAGTAGCAGCCATAAGACAACAACATCCGTAGCCAGACACCCAACCACCACCAGCAACCTCTGTTTGCAGCCAACACACTAGCAGCAACCCCATTATACTAAATAGCAAATCTACCTCAAATTTGAAATAATGTCATGCACAAAATAATGCAGATCCTTCGAACTAGATTTTGCCCACAATGCCACTCTAACCTTTACTAACTCTTCCAAATTCGCAAAATAAGGTTAAGCATTATTAAACAAACAAGCTTTTCTTAATTTCCAAACTGACCATAACACAACCATAGGAACAATACTCCTTGACATCTTAACCTTATTTTTTACCTTAAAACCAGCCCACCAACTCAGCAGAGATTGAACTGATTCTAGAATGGCCCAACACAAACCCCACCAATCAACAATCCCAGACCACACTTTCCAAATACTACTACAGTGCAGCTAAACATGATTCTATGTCTCCACCTCTGTCTTGCAAAAAACACAAAGATTGTTTGCATTAGACTTGAGCACCCCAACCCTTTGCATAAAAGCAGCATTGTACCTTAGGAGGTGCAATATTCTTCCAGATATTCATTGCAAATTTGAGATTACACCCTTTACGCGAAGCCATCCAATCCCACACAGAGGCTATAGAAAAAGCACCAAATGGATTAGCTAGCTAAGTGCACTGATCCTCCACATTACTCCTTAAACTGGTTATAACTCGAAGGTACTCATACAAGTTAGATGGGTCCTCCTCTTCCCAAGAAAAAAGTTATCTTCTAAACATGAGATTCCAATCATCACCCTCATTTTTCCTTCACACAAAATCAAACACTGTACCATCTTTATGAATTGATAAGGAAAAAAGTCTAGGAAAAACAAGAGAAAGGCTTTGGTTATTGCACCACACATCCACCCAAAATTTTGTCCTAATGCCATTCCTAATCACAATCTTAAAATTAGAGAAAAAGAACTTCCTCAAAAATGGATTTCGAGCAACTAAGAACAAAATATCCTTTCACAAAACAGAAACCCCCTCTAACTCCACTGGCAATGGACTCCACCTGCCTCCAAGCTAACCCTACTTGCTACACAACACTTTTTTCCATAAGGCCTTATTTTCCATACCAAATTTCCACCACCATTTGATCAACAAGCACTCATTGAATTCATTAAGCTTCCTCACACCAAGCCCACTTTGACACTTATTTTTACACACCTCCTTCCACTTAACAAGATGCACTTTTCTCTTCACCTCATCACCACCCCATAGAAAAGTAGTGAAATTCTATCCAATCGATTAGTAATGCCCACAGGCATTTTAAATAAAGACAAAAAATACACAGGCAATCCAGATAATATAGACTTGATCAAGGTTAATCTACCTGCAAATGATAGGGATCTCATTTTCCATAATGCTAGTTTCTTCTTAAATTTGTCAACTACTGGCTGCCACATTCTCTTACACTTGGGATTTGCACCTAAAGGCATACCTAGATAATTCAAAGGCAATTTCTGAGTTAAACAATTCAGCTTTTCGACAAATGCCTGTACCAATTCATCTTCAACACCAATTCCACATACTTTACTCTTATGAAAATTAATCTTAAGCCCAAACATTACTTCAAAACATCTCAAAATTCTCTTCATAGTAAGGATTTCCTTCCAGCTTGCCTCACAAAAAAATAATTGTATCATCCGCAAACTGAAGATGAGACACCTTCAAATGACTATGACCCACAGCAGCTCCTTTGATCAGACCTATCTCTTTTGCTCTTTCCAATAAGATATTCAGAAGTTGGGGACCCATTAACTAACACGGAAACTCTTGCTGATGATATGCATGCCTCTATCCAACCCACCTACTTTTCCCCAAAACCAAAGCTGGACATCATGGAACACAAGAACCCTCAATTCACTGAATCATATGCCTATTCAAAATCTAATTTAAGAGCAATTCCCCTCTTCTTGGTTTTCTTCCACCAGTGAACCACCTCATTAGCTATTAAGATTCCATCGAAAATACATCAACCACTCAAAAAACCTGATTCTGCTTCACTGATAATCTAAGGAAAAACCTGCCTCAATCGTCTAGATAAAACCTTCGCAAGAATTTTATACACTGAGTTTACCAAACTTATAGGCCTGAAGTCAGACAACCCAATAGGACAGTCCTTCTTTGGAATGAGTGAAACAAACGAACTATTTACACCTCTAGCCAGCTTCCTATTTAAGTGGAATTCCTTCAACACTTGAATAACCTCATTCTTCATTATGGACCAGCACCTTTGGAAACAAGCTAGATTGAACTCGTTAGCCCCAGGAGCCTTATTCCCATCACAGTCCTTCACAACAACCTAGATTTCTTCCTCTGTAAATTCAGATTCCAACATAGCTACTGCTTGTTCACTTATTTTAGCACATACACCAACTAATGTAGGTCTGTTCTCCCACTCCTCTGAAAACAGCTTCTCGAAAAAATTCACCACTGCCTGCTTAATCAAGTCTGGCCAAACCACCAAAGACCTATTCACTGACACATAATCAAGCACATTTTTCCTCTGTCTTCTGCTAGCCATCATATGAAGAGAAAAAAAAAAAAAAAAACTTGAGTTCCTATCACCATTTTCAGCCCAAAGCAACCTGGGTTTTTGCTGCCACATGTTCTCTTTTTTTCTCTTCGAGTCCCAAACTAAACTTTGCACCTCTCTTCTGAGACTTTTCTCAAACTCCTGCAAATCTCTAGACTCAGCCTTTAAGTCCCACTCATGCAATTCATCCTCAGCTTTTTTCAGTTTTTCATCCACATTATGAAACACTTCACTATTCTATCTTCGTAATTGACCTCGCAAATGCCCCAACTTTTTCATAATCCTATAACTAGCCCACCCACTTACCTAACAACTATCCCATGTAGTCTTAACTGCAACCACAAAATTTGGATGTAAGCTCCAAGCATTGATACACCTAAATGGTTTTGGACCCCAATCCCTCTCATCAGTTATAATGATAACTGGACAGTGGTCAGAAATACTTCAATTTAATCCCCACTGCTTAAAGAAGAATTTCCCGAGCCAGGCAATGTCCAAAAGAAATCTATCTAACTTGCTCCACCTCTAACCCTCCACATCATTGCACCATGTAAATGGTCTTTCTAACATTGGCAAGTCTAGCAACTCCATAGTGTCAATAAAATCATTGAAGTCCTTTGTCCCCCTATCTCTTTTTATGCACCCTTTCCTCTCACTCATAAACCTAATCTCATTGAAGTCACCTCCAAATCACCAGGGCTTGAAAAGGCTACTCTCAATTTGGACAATGATTCCCATAAAATCCTCCGACCACTAACATCATTTGGTGCATACACATTAACAACTACACATTCAAAAGAGTGATTAAGTATTCCTGCCATCAAAATAAAACTTCTGTTGCAATAGCACTCTTTAAGTTCAAATACCTCAAGATTCCACAAGCAAAGAAGACCACCTACACTGCCATCAGCACCCACCTCTAAAAAGCCCACATCCTCTGCTGGCCACAAAAACTTAATGAACCCAACATCAACACTATTTTTCTTGGTTTCCTGAAGTAGCAACACCTTTATCTTTCGGTCATTAACTAGCTTCTTAATGCTCCTTCTCTTCTCTGGTTTTCCCAATCCCCTAACATTCCATGTTATTATCTTCATCTATAAATATCAGACACTCACCTGACCCCCAGAGCCTACCAAACAGCCTAGGCAACCCCCTAACATCCTTCATCCTTTCCCTATCCTTTAGTTTAAGCATAACAATTCGGATGACAACCTCCTGCTCCCTATCTTCTGATCTAGCCCAAGAACCTTCCCTACTTGCAAAGTAGCAAGAGCCTCCTCCCGAATCTTCCTCCTCCTTCTTGAAACATTACTTTGTGAAATTGAAGTTGAAATTGCCACCGCAGCAGCTCAAAAAATAGCACCATTTCTGAGACTTGGACTGGGCAGAACCCCTTTTTGTAGTAGAAGACTTCAATTATGTTTGACTCTTCTTCTCAATTGAAGACCTTGCTTCTTTTCCTTATTATCAGTCGCACCCCTCCTAGCTATAATATCCTTATACTTTCTTTGAGCTAGGACTAGTTTTGGACAAAGAGATGGACCAATTTAATATTGGGCTGCACTTTCACTTAAATTTGAATCTACCCCCAATGGGCCCTACAACTGTTGCCCCAGACTGAATTCCACTTAAAACGACTTGGAGATTAATATTGGGCCCAACTTGTTCAAGCTCACAAATACTTCTTACAAATCTAGGTGAGAAAACACAACCCATCTCATTTTGAAATTCAACTGGTGCCTCATTCCTTGAGCTCACCACCAACTCCAGACCTTCCACATTATCACCTTCATTACGTTGTAGACTTCCCAGACCATACTCTATTGCATTGACCACCGGATCTGCCAACCCCTCATTAACTCCATCGACTTGCACTTGCTCTCTGTCCACCGTGTTCTTTACTGTATTCGCCACCACATCATTATCTGCCACATCCACAAAATCATTTGCCACATCCTTAGAACTATCAAACCCATCGTCCTCATCTTCCTTGCTACCATTACCTTTGATTGACTTCTGTTCACAAACAACACTCAGAGAATTTGAGGCAAGAAACTCAAAACACACCTCCCTTCTGCAATTTTTGGACAACTCAAACAGTGGGTAATCTTCACAAACTCGAACAGGAAACTTGCATTCATTGCACTCCAAAAACACCACTGTATTAATAACCTCCAATGTAGATGTAACAATCCTCACCCTACCATACTTAAAGGTGAAAGGATTATTAATATCTTCTCCTGCTGCTACCGTTGCTATCATTCCAGTACATATGTTTTAGTTTGTAGAACTGATTGGATGTATGGAGGTGTTGTTGTTTGGTTGGTTACTCAGCAACTAAGTATGGTGCTAGCAGATGATTGCGTTGGTTCTTCAATGCCAACCTAGTTGAGATCATTGTAGTTTGGCTATTATGTTTTTTGCACCCACTTTCTTTATTGATTGATGTCATTGTACATTTGCTTGATTGTTATCAATAAAGTTTCTTTTTGTTGTTTTTTTAATAAAAAAAAATTCATGTCATTTAGAGGTGATGAATAATGAATATAAGATGCATTTCAAGATTCTATATCATAGATTAAATGAAATATCTAGAGATCATGTTTATAGTTTTCATTTCATAGTTTCTTGACTATATTGTTCATTCACCAGATTTTCTTGCTATCTTATTCTATATCTCTTCATTTGTTGTTGTATTTTCATCTTCATTCTCATGGGTTATGATCTTATAAATCTAGAGCATGACAGAGGTCCTGCACCTTTAAGGAAATTTAATATCCTCTGAAAGTCACTCTCTAGTGGCCTTCTGATTAGTTATTCTAGTGACTCTTTGATTGGGAACCAAGTGTTATACAGAACTATGTGCTACACAACGGTAGCAGCTACATTTAGGGTCTGTACAAGTTCCCTCTTAGGCCCCATACATGATTGAATATCCCCATAATAAAAAAATAAAGTATTGCATGAAATTAAGTGTTACACTATTATAGAAGCACCTCTAGGGTCTGTAAGAATTACCTCTGGGTAACATGTCGGGCCTCGCGAGCTCTCGTCAAAATTCGGCTTGGGCCATGGGCTAGAAAATTAAGCCCAAGCCCAGGCTCAGGTAGTATTCGGGCCTTGGGTGAGCAGGTGGGCCTAGGCTTGGGCTCGGGCTTGGGTGGATAGGGCAAACCTCAGGCGGGGTCTTGAATGGGCCTTAAGCGGGCCGATGGACTGGGCCACGGGCTGAACTAGGCTTCAAAATGATGGCCTAAGCTTAAGGTCTCGAGCTGGGCCCTGGCCCAAACGAGCCTAAACGGGTCGGGCCCATCCCAAGCCACAGGCAAGCTTTGGGCCGCCTATGAGCAGCAGGCCATTTTTACACTCCTACCTCTAGGGTCTCATACAAGATTCATTGACTCTTTGTTTAGTCGTGGATCCATTGACTCTACATTTTGTTTGTCACTTAAATGATTTAAGTTCTGTTTTGTTTTGTATTGTGATTATGATTATATATTTCAATATGATATCGTATGTATTTGATTTATGAAGCAAATTTTTGTGATGATAAATGAACATAAATAGGTTACCTGTTTTAATTGAAAAACTTAGGGTAAATTACAAATACACCCCATGAAGTTTGCTTAAAATAAGAATTTCTCCATGTGGTTTGGAAAATTACAAATACCCCCTTGTTAGAATTTTTTATTTAACATAATTAACTAAAAATAATAAATTCCTAACTACTCTCCTATACAATAATAAAATTACCTGAATTATTAATTGAAATAAATTTATGACATCATTAAAAACTATTAATTAACTTGATAATTTATTAACAAAATAGGCAATTTATTATAAAATTAGAAAATTTAAGGGAAGGGATATAATTACCAGAATTACATGGGGCAATTTGTATTTTAATCAAATCTCAAGGGGTGTGTTTGTAATTTACCCAAAACAGAAACTTATTATTTAATTAGATTTAGTCTAAATGTTTATCCGTTGTAATTTTATAAGCCTTATACTCTCGGTATAATACTACTCACTTTGCAATATGATTCTAGTTGATTCATTAATTTTTAGGAGATAAAGATTAAAGAAAGAAGTGTACAACTAGCTTTTGATGAGTTTCAAAAATGGGGTTATGAAGTAGACACACAGTACTCTTTTATAATATTCACAAATTAACTTATTCAAGTTTAACTCTTTATTTTTATAAATAAATAGAAATTATGCTATAATTTTGGCATCCTTATTGAAATAATTATTTCCGCTTGTGTTTATTTTAGTCCCGAAATCATTATTAGGTAACCACAGTTACCGGGCCATCACAACGGCTAACCTTTGGATACCGGATGTAGGTCGTAACTATTAAGGGTAGATGAAGAGGTTAGGATGGGCAAGAGAAGGTGTAGGAGAAGCTAAGGAAAGCGGGATGACTATGGTATAAAAGTGTGTCTGATGGTGGAAGGTTAGGTAATGGAATAATGGCCGCTGGCTAGAAAGCATGGGAAATGGAAGCGAAGAAAAGAGATTGAGAGGCAAAAATGTCAAAATATATATACATTTATTGTCTTCTTTTTCTTTTTCTTTTTCTTTTTCTTTTTCTTTTTTTTTTTTTTTGTTTTTAACTTTTCACTTTTGAGAGTATCTTCAATCCTTTACCAAATTTTTTCATCTAATTTGATTCTAAATTTGAGTAAAAAGTTTGATATGACAAGAACTATTTCAATCATTTCATGAAATTTTCATCAAAATCTTTTTAAAATGTTCATTTGTTACTCCAAAATTTTATTTCCATCAAATTTAGTGAAAAAAGTCATGTCCAATATTTTATCTTTTTAAATTTTTATCAAATTCAAATTTAATTTCAAGATGTCCTTCCATTATTTCACACACACACACATATATATATATACTTTTTAATTTAAATATTAATTTTTAATATATTTCGTCTTTTTGTATTATTGTAATATCCAATCTTTTTCTATTTCTTTTTCTTGCAAATTTTTTTATGACAAATTGTTCTCCTCTTAAGTTCTCTATACTTATTTCTTCAGTCATTATGAAATTTAATTCTCCATCGGTATCATTATAATTTTCGTTTTCTATTTCTTTCGTTTTCTATTTCTATTTCTTCTTCAATTAATTTTATTATTCGTTTATTATTTTCTAGAGACAATTTTTAAGCTTCTATTATTTTATTATTCTTCTTATTTCTGCATTGATTAGCAAAGTGACATTTTTCTCCACATGGCCAACATTTATAAGTCTTTTTTTTTTTTTTTCTTTCTGAACAATAATTATTTTTTCAAAAAAATATTCTTCTTTTGTTGAAATTATATGTTTTTTTTATAATATATATTTTTTATATTTTTCTTCCTTTTTGTTTATTAAAACTTTTTATTTTAGAAAATGTTTTTTTTTTCCTATATTTTTCTTCTTGAAGGCTCACATCCCCATGAATTATATATTTGTCAGCAATATAAATATTAATTTTTCATTTTTCTTCTTTGTTTCATTTTCATGCATTCTTACTTTACTCATTCTATTAGATTTCTAATTTTATGGCCCAAGGTGTCACTTGTGCCATTTTCCAATTCTTTTAACCATTTTTTTAATTATATATTTCTTCTATATTAACATGTATAGTAATTTATGAAAAAACATAATTAAATGAATTTTATTTCTTCGTATTTGATAGTAGTAATAGGAATATTTGCATGTATAATTTTCTATATATTCCTTATTACACATTTCTATATTACTTAATTTTCTAACCCATTTTCTTTCACTTTTATCCTCATCCCACTCGTTTTCTTCGGATTCATTTTCAATATATTTTACAAATAGATTTAACATATCTTCTGGGATAGTTTCTGCTGTTAATTTTTTTTTATATATTTTTTATATTTTTTATTTTTTTATTTTTTTCACTTTCTCTTTGATTGTTATACCAGCTTACTATTATACCCGTAAAGCTATGTTCAATATAACTTTGTGAGCTCTAGCTGCTGTTATGAATATTAAAGACATGGTGCATGCCTCTCTTCCATTGTTTTATTACCTTATTTGTATTTGTAGCTTAATCAATGTCTAATAAATATCTTGTATTATTTATTGGTTTTACTGGTACCTATCTTAAAAATACTTCCTTTCTAGGGGAAAAATCTCCATAATTGGATATTCCCTTAACAAAAGATCCTCTATTTAGATAACAAAAGTGTCCCAGTCTTCTTAACAAAAGTGTCTCGTTCTTCTTCTATAATCATAATCTCTAGTATCATTTTATAGTTATTGTCTAGTAAAATTTCTAAAATTCAGGTGATTTGGATTGGGTGGGGGCAAATAAACTACTCCTTTCTTATTTTACCATTGTCATTTTAGTATTATTTACGTTATTTGTTTCTTTGAAATCATATAAGATATTATTTTCCCTTTCTTTTTCTGAGTCACTATTTCTTATTATTTGTTCTAAATCTTCAAGGGGAATGTGTTTCATTTCTCCCAAACTTATTAATTCTAATTGTTTATATATATCTTCTTCTAATTCTATTCTATCATTATTTATTTTTTCTACTATTTCTTCATCTACCATATCTAATTGTTCAACTATTTCTAATATTATTTTGTATTTTTTTTCATTATCATTTTCCTTTTTAACTATTTCTTCTAACTGTTTTAGATTATAGTTACTTAACTTCATTATCCTTTTGGTCTTTAGGTGAAACTAATTCAAACGGCTCTTGTAGATTACTTCCTTTATGTAGGCATGGATATAGATCTATTTCTTTTTGTTTTTCTTCAAATAGAGGTGCATTTTTTTTTTTTTTTTTTTTGATCGGCAAAAAAGTCTTTATTGATGAAATATACGAGGTATGGTAGAATACATCAATAAAGAGGAGCTTGCAGCTAATACAAAGCTCTAAGCGCCAGTTGGTGAGGAACCAACAAAAAGAGCAAAAAACCAGAAAGAAAAACAATAGCCCAATCAAACCAAACAGAAATCAGCCCATGCAACTACCTCGCACCATCAACATACATCACTAGAAGGAAAAAAAAAAAAAAAAAAAAACAATACAAAACAAAAAACAAAAAGAAATTAGCCTAGCATGCATCTCTAACAAGCATCCAGCATCAATGTAGAGCAAAGCATCAATTAAGAAAGAATCCTGCAATCAACCCAAGCAACTACCTAGCACATCAAACATACAACCCATTCAAACTAGCAGCCCAGTATACATCTCTAACAAGCATCCAGCATCAATGCAGAGCAAAGCAAACCAGAGCAAAGCAGCCAGAGTAACTCAACAGCAGCCAAAACAAAGCAGAAAACCAGAACAACAGACCAGACTAGATCAGCCAAACCAGTATAGACCAACCAGACTAGCACAACATACCAACATCAATAACCCAACACAGTTCCACACTAGATCAACCACCATGTCTGAGGCAGAATAAGACTAGATTTTCTCTTCCAGTTTTTTCATCTCCATCAATGCAGCATTTCACAAGTTATACCCCATCAATGCATGATGTAGAATTTCACATTTTGCAAATTGAACACTAAATCATTGACTGAATAACAAAAAGAAGGACTATAAACTCTGAACCACAATGCAATCCGTGTTTTGATAAGTTCACACAACTTTTCCAAGTCCACTTGTGAGTCATTAAAAAGGTTTTCATTCCTCTACTTCCATAAAGACCAAAGCACTACCACTGGGATTATCTTCCAAAGCACCTTCAGTCTGTTGTTGCATCTATAACCAGTCTACCACTAAAAAAGTCCAAACCGACCCAATTTGCACCTAAGATATACCCCACCACCCAATAATATTGGACTAAACTCTCCAACTAAAAGGACATCATAGCAGCACATGAGTGGCAGCTTCCACTTCATTCCTGCAGAAGATACAGTTAACATCTGAAGTAGCACTGCGTACTCCAATTCTTTGCAAATAGCTAGAAGTCTTGATCCTCCCTTTTCATGCTAACCAACCAAAAAATTGCACTTTCGGAGGGGTAGCATTCTTTCAGATGAGATTCCCTAATTTTGCAGGCAAAGTAGGAGGTGACTCACTCCACTTGTAGACAGAAGCAACAGTGAAGACACCAGACTTATCTACAGCCCAATTCAAACCATCTAACACACCATTCCTGAGATCTAGAGCAGTTTGTAACAACTCCTTCACCCTCCTCAACTCTTCAAGTTCCCATTGAAACAATACTCTTCTGAAAGCCAAATCCCACTCCTCATTTCCGTTACTCCTGCTCTTAACCACTGCTACTGATTCACCTTTATCAATAGACATAGAGAATAATCTAAGAAACAAATTTTTTAAACAGTCACTGCCAACCCACAGATCCAACCAAAATCTTGTATGCCTCTCATCCCCAATAATGATCTTTGAGTTGGCCTTAAAGAACTCCAGCAACTCAGGGCACTTAACAGCAACCCCCAATATATCCCTCCACACCATAGATAACCTAGAATTTGCATCTTGGTCTGGCCACCAAAACCCACCAAACTGTGGGTACTTGTTACAAATTACTTGTTTCCAAAGAGAGCCAGTTTCACACCCAAATCTCCACCACCATTTGAGAAGAAAACAATCATTCATGGTTCTCACCTTTCTAATGCCAAGACCCCCATTGCTTTTGCTTTGGGTGATTTCCTCCCATTTTACCATATGAATTTTCCTTCTAAATTCATCACCTCCCCCCCCCCCTCCAAAAGAAATCTAGATTGAATTCTATCAATCTCCTTGGCTACCCCTTTAGTCATTTTAAACAAAGATAGGTAGAAAACTGGTAACGAGGATAGCACATACTTGATCTTTGTCAACCGACCAGCGAAAAAAAAGAGCCTTCTCTTCCAAGAAACTAGCTTTGATTTGAACTTTTCAAGGACAGGTTGCCAAGTCCTTCTTCTCCTTGGATTAGCACCCAATGGCATCCCTAAATATTTCAATGGTAACCTATGGTGCAAGCAGTTCAAGATGGCAGCAAAGTCTTTAGTGAGCTCTTCATTAATTCCAACTCCACACACTACACTCTTATGATAATTAATCTTTAACCCAGACAAAATTTCAAAACACCTCAATATTCTTTTGATATTAAGCGCCTCCTCCCTTTTTGCCTCACAAAACAAAATTGTGTCATCAACAATTGTAAGTGAGTAATAATAAGGTCATTTGAACCAACTGATGCACCGTTAATCAAACCAGACTAGACAGCTTTATGTAACAGTATGTTAAGACCCTCAGCCAAAATGTTAAAGAGAAAATGAGATAATGGGTCACCTTGAGGACTAAACTCAGCGGTAGGTGATCCATTCACCAGGATAGAGACTTTGGCAGTTGAGACACACTCCTTCATCCATTTGATCCATTTTGAGCCAAATCCAAAATTTGATAACATGGAGAAGAGAAACTCCTAATTTATTGATCGTATGCTTTTTCAAAATCAAGCTTTAAGATAAAGCCTTTCTTTTGCTTCTTCTTCCAACCATCAACTATCTCATTAGCAACCAGAATGCCATCAAGAATACTTCTACTCCTTATAAAAGTTTATTGAGATTCACTAATGATCTTGGGTAATACTACTTTAAGTCTACTGGACAAAACTTTGGATAGCACTTTGTACAATGATCCAATGACACTAATAGGCCTGAAATCACTAAGACAAGAAGGATTTTCATTCTTTGGAAGTAAAGCTACAAATGAGCTATTGATACCAAGAACCAAATTTGAGTTGGTATGGAACTCTCTCATGAACTGCATCACATCCCCTTTAATTATTTGCCAGCACTTCTGGAACATCATAAGATTAAAACCATCAGGCCCAGGAGCCTTGTTACCATCATAGTTATTAAGTGTTGCCACAACTTCAGATTCTGTGAACTCAGCTTCCAAAGCAACTCGTATCTCTTTATCCCCAATATATTTAAAAGGACCAGATAAGCTTGGTTTGTAGAACCATGATTTTGCAAACTGCCTCTGAAAGTGATTAAATACTTCAATTCTTATTTCATTTGGATCTTCTTTCAAGGCCCCATTGACCTCAGTTGAGCACAATGCATTCCTATTCCTTCTTGAGGAAGCTATAACATGGAAAATTTTGGTATTTTTATCCCCTTTTAAAAACCAATTAGCTCTAGACTTTTGCAACCATAACCATTCTACCATTTTGCTCAAGTTCCATGCTTCACCTTTTACCTCCCTTAGCCTAGATCTCTCTGTATCATTAAGTAATCTTTGTTCAGCTACCAAATCCAAGACATGTAACTCCTCCTCTAGTTGATTAAGTTTAGAGTCCACCTTACCAAAAACCTCAAGGTTCCATCTTTTCAATGCTACTTTAAGTGATCTCAGTTTCCTTAAACATTTGAATCCAGCCCAACCATTTATACGAGATTCAGTCCACATTTTCTGCACAAAAGTTTTAAAATTCGGCTGAAGAGTCTAGGCATTTAGAAACCTAAATGGCTTAGGGCCCCAATCCCTCTCATCTTCTATCAGTAAAATAGGACAACGATCTAAGAGCCTTCTTGGTAATCCCCATAGTTTAAAGTCAAATTTCTGCAGCCAATCTGGATTGAGTAAAACCCTGTCTAGCCTACTCTATTTGACACCTTCCTGAGAATTACACCAAGTGAACTTTCTCCCCAACATTGGTATGTCACACACTTCCAGATTATCAATTAGCTCATTGAAATCCTTCATACCTCCACTCCTTTGGGAATAACCCACCCTGTCGGCTAATTTCCTTACCTCATTGAAATCACCCCCCAAGCACCAAGAGTTGATAAAACGTTTCTTTAAAGTCTTCAAAGTTTCCCATACCCCTTTCCTGTTAGCACCATCAGTCGGACCATATACATTTACAATAACACAGGCTAGACTTGTGTAGAGAGTACCAGACAAAATGATAAAAATTCCTGTTACTGCAACAGTTCGGAAGTTGAAACACTTGCGGATACTAGACTCACAGTAGTCCACCAACTGCACCCTCTGAGTCCACAGCCATATATGCCATCTGATCACTAGGCTAACAAGATCTGACAAACTCCTCAGTGATAACAGGTCTCTTTGTTTCTTGAAATAGTGCCATATCCACCTTTCCTCAGAAAGAAGTTTTTTGATTTTTCTCCTTTTAATAGACTTGCCTAATCCTCTAATGTTCCAAAATAAGATCTTTATTAAAACAAATTTACACTCCAAGACACCACAGCAGATACTGTTAATCTGTCCTACTACCCCTTTTACCCAGCACCTCATTATTCTTTTCTTCTAGTTCCATCAATTTACTGAGCACTTTCTCATCATTACCTTTACATTTCAGCCCAAGTAACTTCCCAATCTGTAAATATGCTTCTGCCTTATTAAGAAGCAACTGGACAGAACCCGATTTGCTTGCCATGGATAGAGAAATTGCTGCAGCTGCCGACCTAAATATAGCCCCTTTCTTGAAGTTTATGACTAATACAACCCCAATTTGTAAGTTTCCTTTTTTCTTCCTCTGGTATTTTGCCATCCCTTTTGCTTTCTCTTTTGTGGTGGTTTTTCTTTTTTGAGCTGCCATTGCAGTGTTACAATTCACTACACCGTGAGACACCTTATCAACACTATCTTAGGTTGCCTTCCCCTTACTGGTTTGATTTTCACCCTCTTGTGTTGACTGATCCATTGGGTCACTTAACTCAGATGATCTATGGCCCAAAATGTTTCCATACTCTATGACATGGGCCTTACTTAATAACACCTCTCTATTAAGCCCAGGTCTATCTTTCTCTGGCCCACTAAGGCTCCTCATAAAACCTGGAGTAACAACTCCATCTTCAATATTCTAGTTACCTCCATTTTGAAACTGTATAGGGTTTAGCAACGATTTAACTGACTAAGTCCTGTATGCTCATCCTCTACCTCCAGGTTGCTTCTGCAAACAGTCTGACTAACCTATAGACATGATAGTCTCCTCAACCCTAGACATACTTAGCTTCCTATCTTGTCCATCAATGGCTGTATGGTCATCATGACTTACATTTGACCCCTCTGCCTCCTCAGCACCTCTGATGTTCAGCACACCTCCAACCTGGCCCTCTACATCAGCTTCATCTTCACCCTTCTTGCTTCCCACAACAGATCTCTACTCTTGATCTTGTTCCTCACCATTTGAAATTGAATTTTCCGTTTGGGCCTGTTCACTATAACATTTGCATTATTTGTATATCACCTCTGAAATCACCACCTAGTCTTCACAGACTTTGACTGGGTAGGCTATTTGTAGACACCCCATTTTTGACCGACCTTAAGACTCAGATGTCATTAATTGAGCGCTCGGTGATTGCGTATTGTTGTGCTCGTTTCGAGGTTTCGGAGTTCTTGGCTGAGAGCCTCACCTTCGGACCTCAGGACTCTTTGTACTTTGACTCGGTCTGCGGACGAAGTCTTTTTTTCTCTTCCTGGAGAGAGAGAGAGGTCTTGTAGGCCATCTTTCAGTGGTCGTAGGCCACTGTTCCCGTTTGGAAACTAGTTTTCGATTTTCGAAGTCGTCGGCCGTGCGCCTCGGTTCGGGACCGCTTAACTTTCTCTGTTTGGCACGGTTTTTGGCACGCACCTTGCTTCCTCTCTCTAGAGGGACACTGTGACCCGGGAGACCACCATTGTGGTTGCACACCACTTTCGTTGCTTAACGGCCTGTTTTCGGAGCACCCGGCTGAGCGTTTTGATCCCCGAACCCTCGTTTTGCATCCGTCTTGGTTCATTTTTGGCATGGACCTTGTTTTCATTGTTTGGAAGGTGGTACAAGGGTGGGAGACCACCTTTTCTCCTTGGAGACCACTTTTCTCCCGCCAACCAGTTTTCTTGTCAGGAAGCTGGTCTTCTTGGTCTTTGAGCCACATTTACTAGTCTCCCACCATACCACTAGCTTGCGTTCAATATGGAGACCATCAAATGGGGCTGCCGACCACCTTGCACTGAGTTGAACCTTTTAAACTGGTTGGCCGACCAGGGGAAGTGGTCGGGCGACCACCTGAACTGGTCGGCCTACCTCTCCCAGTTTTGTCTCTGTGAGTTGTTGCGGTGGAAGGCTGGCTGGATCCTCCATACACATGTATAGAGGATCTTCAACCTTGGTTTTTAGCTTCTTTGAGAAGCTTTGGTCCCTTTTGGCTATAAAAAAGGGCCTCCCCCTCCTTTGTGAGGGTTCAGAAGTTTGTTGAAGGTATACAATACATTTCCCTCTATATCTCTTTATTTCGGCTCAAAAAGTGTATTGTTCTTACACCTTTGCACACCACCTCATAGCCTAACCCTTCCACCATTGCTTGGAGCTTTTTGGAGGCCATTTTTAGAGGTTAAGGAGTTGGGTTTTGGGTCCAGAAGTTGCTGTCTTGCTGAGCTTCAAAGGCAACACACTTTTTTCCTCTTTTAAGCTTTATTTTGATCCATCTCTTAGCCTTATTTGCATGCATATTTGAGCTTTGTTGTCAAATAAAAAAAGTCTTGTTTTGAGGTCCTTTTGATGTTTGTTTAAGGCCCTTTTGGTGTTGAGGGTCTTCTACCCTCTTGCATGTCTCATTTGGCCTTGTTTTGTGCCATGCCATAGGGCCTTTGAGCTAGTCCTTGCTTGGCCTTTTAGCCACTGAAATCCAGTGGATTTTCAGTGGTTGGCATGTGGTTTTGAGGTCCTAAATCAGAGAGGGGTGACCCTCTCTCTTTTTGATCTTGTTTGCTTGCATTTTGGCCTATCAAAGGAGCCTTCATTTGCACACTTCCAAGCCTTGTTTCAGGCCCTTTTCAGTGAATTTTAGGGCCTACCTAGACTCTGTCCAAAGTTTGTTTTGTCACCTTGGGTGTGCCTCTTGCATGTGTAGAATAACCTCTCTTATAGCCTATCAAAGGAGCATGACATTCTTGCATTCATTGATCATGTTTCAGTGGGTTTTTGGGCTTTATTTGGCATGTCATATCTCTAAATTTTTCTGGTTTAGTGGCCTCTTGAATGCTTCATATGCTTGTAGTGTAATCCATGTTCACTAGCTCTCATTGCATGTTGTTTTGGCCCTTGATTCTAGCATATTTTGGCCATATTCTAAACTGATTTTATTCATGATTTGGGCTGCCTTAGCTCTATTTTGAGGTCACTTGGAGGAATGATGCTTTCCATGCATACTTGTAGTGTAATATCCTTGCCTAGCCTTGAGTTTTGGAGCCCCTTGCATGCTTAACTTGAGGTGTTTTCATGTTTTGGCATCATTGAACACGTTATTTCAAAGCTTATACTTGTGCCATATTGCCATGTTTTCCACTCTTTAAATCGTTTGAGAGTTGTGCTGTATGACTCATTTTTGGACTATTGCATGAGCGTCATTTTGTGCATTGCAAGCCATAATTTTAGTCCATTTGCCACTATTTTGGGTGCAAAGGACTGTTTGGGGTTGGTTTGGTCATTTGGGCATCGCTTTGCATACCTCTAGTGTAATGCACTTCACTAGTTTGATAATTGTGCCATCCAACATGCATCGGGTGAGTTGTTTGCATGATTCGGGACCGTCTTGTATGTCATTTGAGCTGGAACATGTGTCATTGTATACCATATTTCATCCTTGTCATGCTTTGGTAGAGTTGCACTTTATTCCTTAGGTTTGGTCCCTTGCATTTGTGCATGTTTGCATGTACCTTGTTGCCTCATTTTCATCATATTGGCCACTGATTTGGGTGTGGCCGAGGCCCATCCATCTTGGTTTAAGTCCATCTTGCATTGTGTATGCCCTATAGTCCATGTTATCGCATATTTGATCATTGCATTGCGTATGCCTCGTTCATAACATTGCGTATGTTAGTGCATTGTGTATGCATGCCATATAATCCATGTGTATTGAGTATGCCATTGATTAGTTCATAGCATTGTGTATGCCATTTGCATGCTTGCATGTCATTCCGTGCATCTTCACATCACTTAGTTGCATTGCATTTAGTTCGCATGCTAGAGTTGCATTTGTCCATACATTGTTTGTTGCATTGTGTTTGGAGTAGGGTTTAGTCCAAACACGGGAAACGAGGGACGTTTCGTACTCAAAGTGACGAAACGTGCCTCGATTCTTGGTCACCGACACTCTTGACTATCCATGATAGAGTTGTTGGCTTTAGGTGTTTATATGTGCATTCATTTCACATTGAGTCGTGCAATTCGACTCCTTGGCCATCATGCATCGGGATGCGTGATTGATGGCACGAGGATCGAGGACTACACTCCCTAGAGCTTATGTAATGACGGGGAGAGTGGTCGAGCACACATATGTTGAAAATACTTTGCCTTCTCTCTCTCTTGCCTTTGTTGTAGAAAATGCAGAAACCAAGAGAAGAAAGCGGCGTGACCAAGTTTTTCGGCGGTAGACCACCTTTTCTGGTTTTCACCACCAAAGGTGGTCAGTAGGTGGTCTCCAATGCCTATAGTTGGTCGGCAACCTCCCTCTAGATTCCCAGGGTAGAGTTTGATCTCCTTGGAGCTTTGTGCAAGTTTCTGAAATCAATAGCAAACAATGGCGAGCCGGGGTATCGCGATGGATTTCCCGACAAGGCGACTCGAGCATGCATGCATCCTTTATCATTCAAAGCAGAGCTGAGGCAGCCCATTTTACATAGTTTGCATGCTAGTTTAGTTAATTTGTTAATTAGCTAGTGTTGTGTAATAATTGATTAATTCGATTCTGTATTATTTATTCGGACCCTTCAAAAGAGGGCAATGTTGTAATAAGTGTGCGTGTGTGTGATGTATGTCTTCCAACCCCACGTCTTTCTCCCTTTTATTTTCCAGCTTATGATGGTTAGTTTTAGGGCACGTTTCAATTAGTATCCTTATGCTCGTATGTTTGCATCCGTTCATTTGTTTTGTATGTACCGAGCTCGGCGCATCATACTAACTACATCGTATTTCAATTCCATATTGAATACATGTTACCTGTAGCATCTCATATGCCATCTTAGAATAGCTGAGCCTATCTTAGTTGCATTCTTGTATGTGTTGCATTAGGCATCTCAGCATAGTTAGGATTCATACATGTTTTCTAATTAGCTTCTTTCTTTGGCTCAGAGTACTCGGTAAGTGTTTATACTTTAGCATCCTTGTATGCGTGTGAGTGACTGCCATGATAACATACTTACCATGAGGCTATGTGCTTATATGATATAACTGCCTGAATGCCTATGGATGAAGGTTGGGTTGCTTGAATTGGAATAATTCGTCGAAACCCGTGTTTTAGCCTACTTGCGAGTAGCAAACTTCAATCCATTTTCAAAACAAACGGATATGCGATGCTTTGTTTCAACTTAGGCAATCTAGTCTATACTTGTATGCTATCGCATCACATAGTAATTCTAGGTTAATACTTAGGAATAAGAGTACATGTGTTTTCAAAAACAAGATATCATGCTTAATAGTGGCGATCTTTGATCGGCGGAAAGTCTTGCATGAAATGACCTTCCCAATCGTATCCAAGTTTCGAGCGAGAAACTTTGGTGATGATGGACCGTGGCCTTAGGCACGAGTCGAGTTTCCTAAATTCTCCCAAAATAAAATATTTAGGTGGCAACTACGTATTGGCAAAGTAGTCTATGTTTGACACTTCTTTCTAAAATCGGTTTTTCAAAAGCGATTTTCGGATTTACACTCTTTGGTGATTTATCGATCTTTCATTGTACTTTGTGAGATTAGATTGAGCGTGACATTGAGTCGGAACTATAGTGAGCCCAATGAACAAAGCGGGATTTTTCGGGGCGTTAAACGCGTCTACACTATCCTTGCAGCGCAAGGTGATTGTTGTGTTTATGGACTCCATACACTTTCGGTGGCAATTCTCACATTCCCACTGTGAAAAGACTTCATTTTGGATGTGTCCTCATCAATGCCTATGACTTCCCCCCACGACCTTCCAATGCTACTAAATGTTTTGCTGCTCTAGAGATTCAAAGGTACTCCATAACAAGTAAGCCAAACAAATCTTTCTTGATCAAGGATCATCCCCTTTTGCCATTCCTTGACTGATTCGCTCCATGACTGGATCCACCCCTCCATTGGTTTGAGCTTCTCTTTCATGGTTCTCACTTATTCAAATGTTAGCACAATATCTCTTCCACCACCATCTCTAACATGGACATCTCTCATTCCTCTGTTCTTTAATTCCTCTTTAAACTCCACTGCAAAATCTTGAGGTTTCAATCGAACAATCACACTGTCATACAGCCAGCCATTTCCTTCCTCGTAAGCTTGTATACTGATGTTCGAAGTTGATGCTGGCCCTTGTCCACTCAATATTTGGGCATAAGACTTTCCCCTTTGTAACATATTTAGAGCTTTGCTAGTTGTGGCAATAACCCTTCTTCCAACAGGTGCAATTAGTGGTCTCTGATTCTCCTTATTTCCTTGAACAAAATCTGTTATTTTCACTTTCAGAGCTCTGTTATCACACCAGATGCCATGAGCTTTTTGGACCGCTATCTTCGCTGCCACTGAACAAGCATAACGTACAAAACCAAATCGTGATCTAGTCAACTTTCTCCTTTTGTTGGGGATGAACACATCCTTCACAATCCCATAATTGGTGAATATGTTAAATAACCCTTTTGGATCCATAGATTCTGGTAGGTTATCCACAAAGATCTTATGTATTTCATTATCGGTGAGTTTCTACCTCCCTTACCCCCATGCTTATGCAGAATCGGTGAAAGGTTTTTCACTTTTAAGAAGCCATGTTAAAGAAAGGCGTTATATAGCTTTCCATGAATGAAGTAATAAAGCAAGTAAATACGCATTTGTAGGTAAATAATCATCAATACAATAGATGCATCGATCGAGTTGTCTTATCTTTGGTCTCTAGGGTCTTCGGTCAAATTGGTCTTCTTTCCTCTGAGTTCATCGATGAGTTCATTACGATCTATGGCAATTTGAGTTTAAGCAGACTTGACCGAGTCTTAGTCCCATGATTATCAAGGAAAAAGAATACAAGGATGAAGATGCGGTGTCCTCACCTTATTAAGAAGGAATTTACCATCTTGCCGAGAGATCCCAAACTTGAATAACAGATTTTTCTTATTCACACTCGACGTAACAAAAAGAGAAAAACCAATTTCACTTTGTCGTTCCTACCTTCCACCTTGTTCTGCGGTTCCATTACTCGATCTTCATAAAGCGTATTTGAAGAAGGAAGTATTGCTTTCTACCATTTCAAACAGACTTACTCTCGGAAGAAGGAATTGAGACTTTCTCCAGCACTGAAGGAACTCAAAAAACCAAGACGAAAAGCTATTTGATAGAGTACATCACTCCAAGTGTCGTGATTAATATTATTCTTTTTAAATATAAGAATGATACTACAACTTATACAACACATTTAGAACTCTATCGAATATTGTTTCTCCTCGTAGAGGGATTCAAAACGATTAGTGCTACTTGCATGCTAGAACGTAAACAACTGGTGGTCAAGTGAAGGAAGGTAAAGTCAGGGTCATGAAAGGATCAAAAGGAGCAACGATGTTTAGGAATTCCTTTCTTTGCTGTGCGCGGGGCCCCGGCATGCCCCTACTGAATCCGGGGAAGCCGGTTCTTCGACTTCACTTTCCATCTCACAACAAGAGCGACTCAACAATCGAATCTGAATCTATATTGTATAATATAAAAGAAAAGAGAGATTTTGGCGCACCAATGTAGTCAGGGGGGCCGAATATCAAGTCTAATTCCGCTTGCTACTAGCGCACTACATCGTCTTTTCTTGTGGAGACCCAACTCCAAATTGAAAAGCATATCGAGGAAGTCTTCCTTGAAATATATATTAAATACATGGGTTTTTGTTTTATCTGTCGAGGACAGGACTTCGGGAAACCACTTATCTCAAGTATTGAAAGAGACTCAGAAAAATGGAATGTAAGCGTTCCATATCGCCGGATTATGAAAGCCCTTCAAAGCTATGATCTCTTCTTAAATAAAGAATAATGTTTGAGGGCCGAAATTAAGGGCTCGAATTGGCTCAAAAGCAGCAGCGTTTTGGATTTTGATTTTTTTCTTCCTTTACTTTCTTGTTTTTCGTTGAGTTGAGCAGGCGAGAGAGAACACTGAGGCGAGAGATGTTGTCATGCTCGTTGGCGCCCACTTGTTGGCCGTCGGCGTCTCGGCTCGTCGGCGATCCGATCTCAGCTCGTCATTTCGTCGCTTGTCGGCATCGCAGCCCCGCCTCCACCTCTGCCTCCTCCCACTGCCGCCTCCACCTCCACTCACTCCGATTTTGTTGGCCCTCGAGTCTAGTTCTCCTCCTCCTTTTCCTTCTTCTTCCCCTAATTTGAGCAAATTCGAGCCCCTATTAAGACTCTGTACCATCTTGTTAAATAAATAGGAATTGACAATAAGAAATAACTATTTGCTTTTCCATATGTGATATAAAATGTTTGACTTCGTTTATTATTTTTAGTTGATTAATTCTAAATTTTTCGATAATTTCTTTTAATAATCTAATTAAATAATTGTTTTGTTCATTATTATTTGTACGGAAGTACTATTACTTAAATTATTAAATTTTATTTCTTTACTATATTTAATACTTATGCAAATATTATTGGCAAAGCTGAGAAACCGGACTGTGATATTAATTTCAATTGTGGGTTTACGGATCTAATTTAATATTAATTTGTACAAAAACTTCTCTTAATAATCCACACTTACCTTTTCTAATGATGTTTTATCTTTAATATTAACAATTCTCTGGTTATAATTTATTATAGATTGTCCAAAAATAATAGTTAAAAGAGAGTTTAATCTATTTAACTCGCTTTCTAATTCATAAATAATTTAAACTAATTTTTATTTCAGCTATAAGTGATATAATTAAATGCATATAAATACTAATTCTAAGTTTATATGATTTTTTTTTAAATTATAATTTTTAATAACGTTTTGTGCTTTTTGTAATTGTTTGGGTTTTTGGGGTCAAAGTATAATTAGTGAAACCTGATGATAATTGGACTTGGAATGATGGAATGACATATGTGAAGTGTGTCTTCCACCTGAGCTAATACGGGCTTAACTCGGTCTACAAAGAGTTTTTCAAAAAGAAATGAATTCCCACTTGCCACATCACCTCCAAAATTACACGTGTCATACATATAACCCCCTTACACAACACATTCATTTTTGACCACAAAACAGCTGTTTCACTATCTCTCTCCCGATTCACTTCAACCGGGAGTGGCCCCATCTTCCTGCCACGCATCCCCAGCCTGGCTACTCGGCATTTTCCGCGGTCCGCTTACGCACTGATACCTCTCTCTCTCTCTCTCTCCCCATGTGTATATATATATACTAATGATTAGTATACATGATAAGTGTTGAATTCAAATAAATAAAAATAAAATAAAATATTTATTATATATTATGTGTTAGTCAAGTGATAAGAATATTATGTGTTAGTCAAGTGATAAGAATTTTATTTATTTGACATAAGTCTAAGGTTTAATTCAACTCTTCTCATCTATCTAATTTTTTTTTTTTAATCTTATATTTCAAATAAAAAAGTGGACATGGCAGCATAAAAAATCAAAGCTTCAAGACACCACAAAGGTGTTTACTTTATATATAGTAATAGACATATGGTAACATAAGACTTCAGGACACTATAAGGGGTGTTCATTTTATATATAGTATAGATATATATATATACTAGTTTGAAAAGACTTGTATAAAGCACGTGCTATTATAACAGTATATTTAAATTTTATATTTTAATAATTTTTTAAAAATTAAATAAAATAAATCATTAAATATTTGATGGAATTATGTGATAGGATATGTATCATTTTTTTAATTTATTATACACTTAATGATGTAGACTCCAATTCTATTACCACATCATTTGGAGTGAATTTATGAATATTTAACATTTCTTCTAAATTTATAAAAAAAAAAAAAAATTATGGTCTTTAGCTTTTTTCAAAAGATAAATATAAAAAAAAATACTAAGATAATTTTCTCATATAAAAAAAACTACTAAAATAATTTACTGAATTAATAAAGAAGTAAAAGAAAATACATATATATATATATAAGAATGACTAATTTTATTAATGCATAAATCATGCTCCCATAACAAATGACCAATTTTATTAATAAGTAAATCATTAAGTGAATTAATAATTTTTAATGATATGAAAAATATTTTTCAGTTAACAATTTGTTAATAAATAAATCATTAAGTCAATTAACAGTTTTTAATGATATGAAAAATATTTTTCAATAAATAATTTTGATAATTTATTATTGCATGGAGAATAGTTTTTTTTCCCCCTGAGTATTGTGTTAAATTAAAATTTATCACAAATAATAGTTGTAATTCTAGTATTATAGGACCAATTTATATTTTAAACAAACTTTATGGATATATTTATAATTTGTTAAAAATTAAAAGATTTACGTTTTATAATTGATTAAGAATGTTTTTGTAATTACGAAAAAACCTTGTTTCATAATTGACCAAGAATATTTGCGTAATTACGAAAAAAACCTTCACTCAACATATAAGCCACTATTAGTGAATTATTCAAAATAAAAGGGCAAAATTGGAAAAAAAAAAAGAATGACGAACCTCAAGCAGGTAAGCAATTCTTATATATATAGATATAGTCACTTCCCATATTAAGGTCTTATTTAGAAAGTTAGCTATTTTAATTAGTTATTTGATTTTTTAACTATTTTAATCTAGTTAAAATAGTTGTATTTGACAAGTTAGTTAACTTTTTTTTTTTTTTTTTTTATAGTTGATTTGATAGCTGTGAGAGAAAAAAATAAAATGATTATGGATTGAACGTAACATTTTGTCTTATTAACTGTTTTAACCTATTTTATCTTTTAATAGATTATTTTAACTCAACCCTCTTCCCAAACACTCCATAAGTAAACAATCCAACTTTGATTGAGACCTCGTGGTATGTGCCTCAAAAGCAAAACTTGACTATTTACCACTCCAAACCAACCCTCTCATCCCAGCACTTCTAACTACTACTACTCCCACTACTACTACTTCTACCATTGAATCATTGATACTATACTATAGATTTAGATATGGAATTGGATATGTTTTCTCACTTTTCTGACCCACTTCCACTTGCTAATGGGTCAATTTCATCATCCAACGACATCGTAGAGGAATGTTCATCAGCTTTAGATAGTCGCACTGGTGCTCAGCCAACTGGTGTAGTTTTTGATGACAAGGTTTTGTTGGCTTCGAAATATCCAAAGAAGATAGGAGGGCAAAAAAAAGTAAGGGAGAATCGACACCTAGTGTACCGAGGCGTGAGGTGGAGGAACTCTCACAAGTGAGTCTGTGAAGTGCACAGGCCCAATAAAAAGTCCAGGATATGGCTTGCTACATTTCTAATGATACTGCGTGTCCCAAACGGAACGAGTCGGTTCGATCCACGCTTCCCAAATTAGTGCCTGACGCATCCAGCCCACTAAGAGACCTATACCAAAGTTCAACGGGGAACGGGGAGTCCCCCAACGAACCCTTCAACGAGCAAGTTAGAAAGAGAGAGATGGAATGTAGAGATAGATTGGTGATAGAGAAGCCCGACCTTTTGCCTTGTCTTCAAAACCGCTTATATCCTCTATTAATCATTTCCTTATCCCTTCCGACATCACGTTGGTTGAAAGTCTATGTTCTAGTTTGCCTTGTTCATGGCGAGGCCGTTCTATTAGACAAGGAGTGGTTATTGCAATAAATGTTGTAGGAAACCTCATTAATGGTGATGTGTGGTGCAATAATTTTGCAAGATCTTTGTCTCCCGATGTGGCTGGTTCTACTCTTGATAACTGTCTGGATGTCATTGGTTCTTAATGTCACATTGAGCGCCAGCACTGTTGGGCTTTGGTGTTTGAATTATGTATTGGGCTCTAAGTGATAGGCCAAACGCTCCTATAGGCCTCCTATGTCAGCAGTCCCCTTTCTAAGTGCAGCTTCAGTCCAACGAAGGGAATAATGAAGAAAACAGGGGTTGTGAGAGGCCATTGCGAAAGGCATTGAGAGGGCCGACCAGCGAACGGCGAAAGGATAAATATAACGACCTATGTGAAGATAACTAAGTCCTTTCTAGACAAATTTGATAGTCATGAGCTCAATTAGATTGCTCACGATCAAAACACTCATGCTAATGCTCTGTCTTGTTTAGAGTCAACTGTCAATTCAGCACTTAAACGAACCAGTAAAATGGGTTTCATTCCTGAGCTAAGTATCAATATCCCCAAAGTGGATCTTGTTGTGCATATCATTTGTAGAGGACCGAGTTGGATGGATCCCATCATTGTGTTCTTAACTCTTGAGCAATTATCGGAGGATAAGAAAGAAGCCTATAATCTTTGAAATAAGGCCATGAGGTATTATTTAGTTCTTGAGGGAAAGTTGTACAAAAAATATCTTTCAGGACCCTACTTAGAGTGTGTACATCCTAACAAGGTTGAAGACTTTTTGGTCAAGATACATGAAGGCAATTGTGATGCTCATTTAGAGGTCGATCATTGGCTTAACGGGCCATTATTCAAGGCTATTGGTGGCCGACCGTGTGCACTAATGTTGAAGACTATGTTAAGAGGTGCGAGCAGTGCCAAAAATTCTATCAATTAGCACACCTACCAGCGAAAGAGCTAAACTTCTTGACTAGCCCTTGGCCTTTTGCTCAGTGGGCTCTAGAGATTGTTGGACCATTGCCGAGAGCCCCAGACAATAAGTGATTCTTGATTGTTGGTACAAATTATTTTATTAAGTGGGTTGAAGCGAACCATTGGTGTACATCCGAGACATTGACGCTAAATGCTTTGTTTGGAAGAACATTATAACTTGGTTTAGTATCCCTAGAGCGCTCATTTCAAATAACGGCACCCAATTTGGTTGTGGCATTTATCGGGAGTTATGCGACATTTATGGAATTCGACCTTACTTTTTCTCCCCAACTTACCTCTGAGTAATGGATAAGCGAAGGCTTCCAATAAAGTAGCCTTGGATGGCATTAAGAAACGGGAGAAAGCAAAGGGCAAATGGGTTAAGAAGCGCCAAGCGTATTGTGGCGATCGAACTACGTCGAGGCAGATCTCGGGAAACTCTGTTCACCTTGTGCTTTGTAGCGAGGACATCATACCATTGGAAGTGGGATGGTCCTTACGGATCGATTCCATTCTTTGGGGTAGGGGCTTATTGCCTTTTAGATATGAACGGCAAGAGACTACCCTAGCCCTGGAATTTGACCCATCTTCGCACATTTTATCATTAATGTAAATTATTTTTTTGATCCCAATGTATATTAGTGCTTTGTATATGCACAATTAATTAATGATATAAGATGTTATATCAATTCCTTGTTTATTTAACTCTGATTGCCTTACTTTGATTTAGCCTTTAAATTCGGAGCACTTTTTGTGCTCGGCATGAAGCGCCATCAGTAAAATCCTTTGAATTCGGAGCACTTTTTGTGCTTGGCACGAAGCGCCATCAATAAAAGCCTTCGAATTTGGTGCACTCTTCATGCTGGGCACAAAGCGCCATTTTTAATTAAGGTGCCATGGAAGGGCATAATTAGTCTGACTATTGTAACCAAGCATAATTTTTGACTTTTATTAAAGAAACATGATGACAAACACAAATTACATTATTACAAATACATTTACTCTAAGCCTGATCGGCGTCCTAGTTTTTACAATCCTGACATTTGTCGATTGAACCCAAGAATCAAACTGGAGTTACAGCCGCCGTTCAACTTTTTTTAGGGTTTGTGCTCTCATCCTCATCGTCTGTTTTCTTGGCATCATAGGCTTCGAAAGACACTACGTAGCTCTAGTATAGCGGCGAAGCAAAATCCATACCCGCCACTTGAAAGGCCTTTGTCCATTCGTGCTTGAAACCACGGTTTTCACATCGGCAAACGTCGTCAGCTAGCTTCTCCCTTGTGGAATCCACACCTACCTTTCTTCTTTCGAAGAAGCCCTTATTGTAGGCTCTACTCTCAATGGCTTCTCTTAGGAAAACACTGGCAATGTCTCGATCAACTATTGCTCAATCCATAAGGCATTGTTTTTCCTTATTTTTTGATGATGCCAAATCTATTGCCCCTGCTACTTTAAGCTCTTACACTCTAGTTTTTCAAGCCTCATTGTCAGCCTTCTTCTCAGTTTCATTTAGTTGACATTCCAAGTTTTGAATCCACATATCCTTGTGATCAATCTCCCTCTGGGCGGCATGAAAGCACATGATGACTTTATACAAAATGTAGAGTCCTCTTATAGTGCCATGAATTCATTCCTGGAATAGTCACCCCGATTGGTCATTGACTAATGTACTTCAGGGAGGAAGATTTGCCATGTAAACTCCACCCCCACATTTGGATCATTAACAATTGAGTTAGCTTTGGTCATTGGTTTATTCCTAATGAAAACCAAGAAGCTCAATGGACATGGCAGTCTACTCGGCTCGTTTCAAACTTGAGCTTGAGAACCAACGGTTCTACTGCCCCCTTTCTCGTGGACATGGCTTCTAGGAGATTTGCTTTGATGATCTCTTCTACTCGTCCCTTGCTGCCTGGGTAACCGTCGTCCATTTTGTTCCTTAGATTCCACTACACTTCTCGACCAAAGTCATTTGGGTGCTTTGGTTCATTTCATCTAACTCTACTAGACTCTTACCTTTACGTTTTGCTATTGAAGAACAATGTTCTAACATAAATGGTCTTCTAGAGATCCTAGTTGCTAGCTCGTATTTCTAAGTTTCCTTTGGTAATGGATTTCGAAAGCATGAGTGAACCTAAGTTAGATTACGAGCTTCATTGACAATGGGATCCTAGGCGCGATGGCAACCTTTAGCAAATTTGAGCCGCATGATGGCGGTTGAGTTAAAATAACAAAATCATGGGTTCAAAGGCGTGTAACTTTAAATAAGCCACGAAGCACCACTTTCAATGTCATTAAGTGGGCGCCATGTGTTTGTTCTCCACCACTCATCAAAGTACATGACGCGATCACTTTGTATTTGCTTGGCCCTTTGGCATACCATGATGCTTTCATTTTCAGCGGGCTAGGCGGATAAATGAATCTATTTGTCATACATTACCCGCTTGTAACTCGACAATGTTTATTTGGTCGAGCATAATGCGTCGTTTCTTAACTAGAGGAGGGGATAGATACATGAATATATCGGCATGTAATTTACCTGATAGGTGAAAGCGGCAACAAGATCACTCCATATGTGGTTGGCTTTGTCGAAAGAAGCAGTTATTCATCGGTCACAAGCATATCACGAATCTTGAATTATGATTGGGGCAAGGTCAAGTCGTCTCTATATTATCGACCTATGGTTTCACCCTTGTTTCCCAATCGGGCATGGGCGGATATATGAATCTATTTGACAAATGTAACAAGTCGCGAGGACCACTTCTGATTCGGACTCGATTTGCGTCCGATTCTTAATCTGAACCAAAAAGTCCAAATCCGTAAATCGTTTTGAGAAAACAAATTTTTAAAAGAAGTGCCAAACATGGATGCTTTTCCGGATCTGAGTCGCCACCTAAATATTTTATTTTGGGGAATTTAGGAAACCCTAACTTTCGATGCCAAAGGCCCGTGTAAATCATCAACAAAGTTGCCTCGGCTCGGGAACTTGGGTATGATCGGGAAGGTCGACTATGAGCACCCCTCTGCTGGTTCGAAGACAAGCCTCTACTAAGTGATATCCTCTTTTGAAAACGTTATGTGTTCTTATTAGATTATTAGCCTAGATTTACTCGTTATGCGCCTGGCAAACAAGTATAGACCAAATCGCCTAAATTGGAACAAAACATTTCATGTTTGTTTTGAAAATAGTTTGCTACTACTTAAGTAGGCTAAAATGAAGATTTTGCCACCCTCAAGTGGGCTTTAGAAAAGATGGTTTTGTCACTATCTAGTGGGCTTAAAACTCACGGTTTTAATGCATTATTCAACTTAGGTAATTTGACCTCCATCCACAGGCATTCAAGCAATTATATCACATAGCGGCTAGCCTCATGGTAATCATGCTATTATGGCAACATTCACCGCATGCGATATGCTAAAGCATAAAAGCTTACCTAGTACTCCAAGCCAAAGCGAAACTAGTTAGTAATCATATGCATGATCCTAGTTCATATTCACGATGGCTAATGCAACACATGCAAAATGCAACTATAATAGGCTCGGCTATCCTAAAGATGGCATGTGAAATCTGCAACTAACAAGTACTCAACTTGGAATTGAAATACAAGTGCGATTAGCATGATGTCTTGGGCGATGCATGTAAGACAAATGTATGGATGCTGCATGCATAGCATAAGGTATGCTAATTTAAATCTGCCCTAATACTAACCATTGAAAGTAGGTAAATAAAAGGGAAGAAAAGGCGTGGGGTTGGAAGACATACACACGCACCCACACTTATTACAAATTTGCTCTCGCCCGAATGGACCAAAAGAATATACAATTTAATTAACCTACAAGCTAATTAAATATTACAAGCCCTTAATTAATTAAGAAATTAACTAAGCTATAGAAAGTAGTAAAAGGCCTCGGGAAGAGGAATGAATGCATGCATGCTCGGCTTTGCTTGGAAATCCAACGCCATGCACAAGTTTGCCTCTGTTTTCCCCGCTCTGCTCTTCTGAAATTTGCACAAATACCAAGGTATGCTCTCTGCACACTGTGGAGTGCCACCGACCAAGTGGGAACACCACCGGCCATATCCAGATGGTCATCGGCCATTTGTTGAGCTATCGGCCATCAATAATTGGGCGGGCGGCACTCCTGGTATCCGGCCGGCCGAAACTTCCTGCAGAAACTTGTTTTGGCGTGAGAGCAAAACATGGCATGGCAATGCATTTCATGCAAATGTGTGCACCGCATCCCTTATCATGTTGGTGACTCAAAGGACATGGTTCTCAATTCTCGGACCACCAATCGCGCATTTCAATGCGTGATGGCCCAAAACCAAGTATACTTTGATTTCAAATGAGATGCACATCAAACAAACAAGTGAAACCCAACCTCTATCATACTCAATTCAAGAGGCAAGGCATGTATGCTCATGCAATGCGACCTAGGCATGTTAACTAAGTATGCAACATGGGCATGCAAGCAAGTAATGCACAATGCATGTTAGGCGCACAACCTAAATGAGCAAGCATGCAAGATATGGAATAATAATGGGAGTGACAAGCATACAAGATGTGATCTAAGCATGCAAGTGTGCAAGGCATGCATCATATTAAGCAACCTAAACATGCAACAACACACAAGTATGCCACAACACACAAGGTGAGCATGCATCAACATGCAAAGGATGGTCTTACACTATCTTGGACAGCTCTCTACTAGGTCCAAAACAGTGGCCAAAATGATGCAACAAAGGCATGAAAACACACACAAGCATGCATGCACAAGGCCTTAAACATGGAGCATAAGCCATCAACTCTTCAAAGCGTGAAAGGGATGGAAAATGCAAGTATGCAAGCATGGAACATGGACTGAAATGTGGCCTCCAATGATGCCAAATCATGAGAACAAGCCAAGTAAAAGCATAGTAGTGACCTACACACCCAAGGCTAGTAAGCTAGAATGCAAAGAAGCTATACAAAGCATGGAAAACATGACTCCAAAGACACAAGGCAGACATTAAGAATGTTAAAACATGACCAAAACCTTCACAAAGCTAAGCCAAAATATGCAAGCATGGTGGTCCAAAGGCAAGATGCATTTCTAGGCAAAATAGAAGAATACAAAGCAAGTGTATGATTCATGCCAAGGGTCAACAAACCAACATGGGACAGAGATAAAACATACTAAATAAACACCAAATACCCACTTGAAATAGAGCTAACACATGTTAGAATGAGGTGCTCCTTTGGAAGGCCATGCAAGGGGTTGTTATACACATGCAAGAGGGACACTCAATATGACCAAAAAACTCTAGAAATGGCTTATGGAGGTCCTAAAACCCACTAAAAATGCCTGAACCGAGCTCAAGAAGTGTGCAAATATAGGCCCCTTTGTAAGGCCAAAAGGGCATCAAACAAGACAACAAGGAGAGGGATGGCCTCTCTTTCTTAAGACCTTAAACCACCATTCTCACCACTGAAATCCTCAAGATTTCGGTGGTGAAAAACAAACAAGGTGGTCGGAGCTCACAAAAATGCACAAAAATGAGGCCAAACAAGGCCTAAGAGGGGTAGACAACCCCAAACACAAAAGTGTTCTTGAACAAAGTTAAAAAGGAGCTAAAAAAGACTTTTTCAGTTATACACAAAGCTTAAATCAGCATGAAAGATAGGTCAAAAGCTAATGCAAGATTGAAACTAAAACAAAAGAAGTTACCCTTGAAGAACCTTTGATGAATAGCAAGGTCAGACCTCTTCTTGTGACCAAAACCAACAAAACTCCAAGAACAAACCCCCAAGGCCTCTCAAGTCAAAGTGTGGTGTAATGGTGTGTGTGTTGGTGCAATACTATGGTCAAAACATACTTTAAGGCTCTTAAACACACACAATGGATGAGAGAGAGGGAGATATAGAGAGAGAGGGTGTATATATATCAGATATATATGCCCTAGGTCTGGTTTTACTGAACCAAAACAATGGAGGAGGCTTCCTTATATAGAGCAAGGAAATGGCATAAAGCTTCTCAAAGAAGCTATACAAAAGGGTCAAGGGACCAAGCTTCTAAGAGAAGCTAATGCAAGGTGCAAGCTTCTTGAGGAAGCCAAGACAAGGGGTCAAAGCTTCCTCCAGAAGCTTTGAGCAAAGGGTGCAAAAAGAGGGTCAAAAAGGGTGCAAAACAGCCACACACGTGCATGGGGAGTAGAGTCTGTGCATTCCAACTGGCACAGCTGGCATCCATTCAATCTGTAAAATACTTCAGAAGGTCGTCGGCTAGCAAACTTGGTCGGTCGGCCATCTTTTCTGGCTGGTCGGCCATCTATTTGGTCGGTCGGCCATTTGTGTTGGCCGGTCGGCCATTTGTGTTGGCCGGTCGGTAGGAAAAATCTACTCTGCAGGTCCAACTTCAAACGGGCATAACTTCTTCATATGAACTCTTTTTCAGGTCATTCTTGTGTCAAAATTGAAGCCCCGGAAGTAATCTTTCCAATGGCACCAACCTTGAATAAAAATTCCAACTGTGAAAAAAGTTATGCTTGTTTTGGGGAAGACTGCTCAGTTTCGGTCCAACCGGGATGATGCCCAACTTCAACCAATCATATCTCCGCCCTCCGGACCCGGATTTAGGAGATTCTTGAAGGAAAAATGAAGCCCCAGAAGTCCTCTTTCCAATGGTGGTGGCCTAATAGCTTAAATCCAAGTGTATAGACAAATAAGCTTGATTTAGCGAGGACTACTCGTCCCTCTCTTACCAATTCTTGCCTATCTTCTTCTCCAACTTGGTTTCTCCCCTCTTCTCCTTTTTCTTCAACTTCAAACCCCTAAGCAAGGTGTTTTGAAAGATTTTTCAAAGATTTCATCCCTCTTTCATTCATTTCCACTTTGTCCTTGCTCGGTTTAAAAGCACAACGTTTGACAAAATCACGAGCCTCGGAACATCGCAAAAACTTTATTTCAAAATGTTTTTGAAAGAGGGGTTTTAAGGTCTAAAACCATTCAAAATAGCTTTGGTCAAAATGGGGTGTGAAGTTGAGATTTGTCTCTCTCCTTGCGAAGAAATTGAACCTTTACCTGCCCTTTTACCACCAAGTAAACCATCGATGCGCCCAAGTCTTAAAGGCGGTCAAAAATGGGGTGTCTACGTTGCCCTCTTTGGCGAACTTCGAAGTTAAGAAGTGGCGTGAGTGAATGTCAAAGCCTAGAAACGACCATTTTGACAAGGTAGAAGACTTGGACAAACAAACAAAATATCGATAAATAAATGGTTGAGCCCACAGTGCCTCGTATCCTTTTGCAAGGAATCAAACTAAGCGTAGTTCGGGGCAAGATGCAAATGATATGCGAAGACTTTGATAATTGGACTTATCGCTCGTGAAGCGATTTGAAAGTTGGACTTATCTGCTGCGTGAAGCGGTTTGAAAGTTGGACTTATCTGCTATGGCCGATTTGAAAGTTGGACTTATCTGTTGCCTGGCCGGTTTGAAATTTGGATTTATCACGAAATCACGGTGTGCACAAGACAATGTGATGCGAGTGAATGCACAAAACAATGCTAAGAAGATGCACAAAACAACGTGAAGCAGGTTGGAATGCACAAGACAGTGCTAACAAGATGCACAAAACAGTGTAATGCAAGAGTGAATGCACAAAACAGTGCTATACAGGTGCACAAGAGAATGCGATGTGGATGCACAAAACAGTGTGATGCGCAAAATAGTGCGAATGAAATGTAATGCACTAACAAGTGCAGGTAAGGTGCACAAGAAAGCGCGATGCAAGTTCAAAGCGAAAGATTCAAGCATTTTCCTTTATGCAAGATGAGAGTATGTAATGAAATGCACAGGATAGTGCGATGCACAAGAAAGTGCGAGTGCACAAGACAGTGTGGTGTGCAAGAAAGCGTGTGTGCACAAGAGCGGTCGCGATCGTTAGACAAGCGAGTGCACAAGATAATCACGAATGCACAAGATAGTGCGATGTGCTAAGCGGCGCGATCGTTAGACAAGCGAGTCGAAGATAGTGCGAATGCACAAGATAGTCGCGATGAAATGCACAAAATAGTGTGATCGCCAAAATAGTGCGAATGAAACAATGTAATGCACAAAAGCGGTCACGATCGCGAAAGCAGCGAAAGTAAATTACCGAAACGATGTAATCGCTAAGCAGTAGCAGTGTAAAGCGCACAAAAGCAGTCACGATCTTAAGAAAGCATAGCGATTAAATGCGAAAGTGCACAAGGCGGTCACGAAGCGCAAAATAAGCGATTGAATGCATGCAAAATGCAATGAGATCATAAAATAGCGCGATCGAGATGTGATGCACAAGGCGATTGTGATGTGCTAAACATCGCGATTGATTTGAAATGCACAAGAGCGATCGCTAAGCGGCGTGAGTGATTTTGCAATGCACAAGATAGTGCGAGTGAGATACAACCACAAGATGCACAAGGATTGCAAGTGAGATACAAAGTATAAGTGCACAAGGCGGTCACGAGTGAGATCGATGCACAAGAAAGTGCGATAAAATGCATGTTCTATGCAAGTATGGAAGAGTGCATTTTCTATGCATGAGACATGCATATCTATGCAACATTGAAAGCAAAGGATATTCTATACGGAATCGAAAGCAAGCATATTCTATCACGGGAAATCATAACGATCTTGTGACACGCATACAACAACGAGATATGAAAGTTCACATTCTATGCAATAGAGGAGTATCAAACATGTACTCTGGTGCCTCCGTTTTACCTCTTAGAGGGCTTTGCAACATGCTTAGCTCAAAAGGGGACACCCTGTTTATATTGGCAAGAGATGACATCTGCATGTGAAAACCACAGATGTTGCTTGGACTGCCATTCTGACTTGAAGCAAGCTCACACTTGGCGTCGAGATACACTCATACTGCAGAGAAATGGCAAGGCCTGAGAAGGTGCACCTGGAATGCAGTCTCGGAATTTGCCGAAGTTGAAACACACTAAGATGTTCCCAATTTTCCCTCTTTTCTTTTGCTTTGCAGTCTGGAACCCATATAGCTTCAGATAGGTCCTTGTTCTACTATTCTCACACAACCTGGGTTGAACCCTGTCGTTTATGAAAGAAAGAATCTTGTTTTGCACAAATGTGGATAATGGCACAGCACTCTGAGCACAAAACGATTTATTTTTGAAATTAAGAATGAACATAATTTTTCAACTGGGTATTGAGCCTACGACTGAACACAGCGCACCACGACTCAACAAAGGAAAACAAAGGTAAACAACCTAAACACGTCTATTGACACTTGAAATGACTCAAAACAAGAATCGAGACAAAGAAAACAAAAGACACGACACAGGCGTGCTACAAAGATGAGGCCTCTCGATTGCGAGGAGCAGTTTCTCCGGGTATTGTTTCCCACCCTTTCTCATTTGTGATTCTCATATCACTCGGCCCTCAGCTCTGTTTTTCTAAAAAAGCCCATTTTCTCACTTTTCTTTCAGCACATCTCTCTATTCTTCAATTTCTTATTTTTTATCCCTCCCCTGGGTGGTTGGCGGATGAAGCAGAGTTGCGGGCTCATGCCCTAGCATTGCTAGATTCTCTTTCTTACGCTCTAGCAGTGAACTTTTTCCTGAGGGTTGTGCTACTGGCGGGTGTGGAGCAAATGCAATTGACATCGGTTGTGATGCTCTGTTGGGGAGTTTGGATATGATCTCATCCATCCGGATAATGGAGTGGAATATCTTGCCCCATTCGGTTCGTGCTTCATACTTGGCTTGATACCTCGTTGCTTGGAGGGTGAGAGCTTTTAGCCCTTTGTTGTTGACTTCAATTGTGCCTTTTTAGGCAAGTAGAGTGCCCTTTTCGGCAAGTGCGTTGATAAAGGAAAAGACATAGAACCCTAACTCAGAGCCCTAGTTCATCATGTTGACCATGTTTTGTTTTGCTTTCTACTAAAACAATTTTGACCAAAATGAGAGTTAGATTAACATGCTTGTTGATTTTGATTTGAGATGATGCAAGTTGGGTTATGAGCCTTTGAAAATTTTCCTTTTGGGTCGAAGAAAGTGGTCGATTTTAGAAAAAATGGAATAATTTTTGAGAGAATTAGTCAACCTCGGTAAAATTCTCAAAAAGCTGTTTTTGCAAGCGACCCTTTGCTCGGCGAGGAACCTACTCTTGAGATGCACAACCTCAGATCAAGGAAAAGCGCCCCCATGCTTGAAGGCTGCATGGCAGCGGAAAGTTGCCCCTTGTTTGAGCAACCTTCTTGGCGTCGAATAGCGAAAGAGATTGCCCTTGTTTGAATAACGCATTGCGCATTGTAGTCGATCCTCGAGTGTGAACATAACAAATCCTCGAGATCTGAGAGAAGACAAAAGATGACGGAACCATTGCATGGACACAATTGAATTTGGAAGTGTTTTGAATTTGGACTTGAATGAAGTTGCCTCGTATCCCAAAGATGGGAATCCAAGCCTTCGTAGTTTGGGGTTAAGGTACACTCGTGTATTTAACCTCTCCTTTTAGAGCTCTAACTTTTGTCAAAGGCGCCCGTTCTTGGTTTTTCGACCTTCTGAGCTTCTTTTCTTTCCTTTTTAATTTTTTTGTTGAATTTTTTCTTTTCATTTCCTTTTTCCATTTTCTTTTTTTGTTTGTTGTTCTTTTTCTTCTTTTCTTGCTCTAACTTTTTGCAGGTGCGCCCTTGAGTTTCGGCCAATGAGCCTCTCAAAGGGTAAAAAGTGTAACAAGCCCATGCCAAATGGTTTTGAAATTAAAGCCTCTATGTATCGAGGGCATGGTTGTTGTCTTGATTTGCTGAAGAATCCATCAGGTTGCTTCTGAGCTTCTTAGGAGGCGATATGATCTTCTTGATCGACTTTGGTGCCTCTTGTTAAGTGCTTCCAAATTGGGCCACCACAGTCCTCACATCATGATTGACCTCGAACATTCTGAATCTAAGTTCAAGGTTTGAAAGTAAGGAGTCAAGTCTCGGTGGCGATCCTAAGTGCACAATCTCAAGGCGATTCCTGAGTCTTCGAGGGCGCTATAAAAATATTTTTGAAATTCTTTAAGCGACTAACCGCTTTCGCGCTAAAAACTGATATAGAACCAATCTGGATCAAGTCGAGATCCTTCTCAATACTCACATTAACAAGCATGGTTTCATTCATTAAGGGCTTAGCGCGCCTCTCTTTCTCTCGGTTTGATCAAATTTTGCAAATCTTGAGAATTCCTTCCTTTTTGTTTTCAACAACTTGTGTTCAAAAGTTTGAAAAACTCGAGGTCATTACAATGACTTCAAGGCCTGAAAAGGCAGAGTTCTTAGTCAAATACCTAGTCATCTCATTTAAATTTCGCACAACGGCATATGGCGGGAAACAAACACAAAGTGTGAAAATCACGTTGTTCCATTCGGATCTGTTGGTGTAAGCGGCTCCGATGACAGACTCAAAAGAAAATGAAAGACAAACACAAAGCGAGCAAGTGATGTCAGGGTAACACCCCGAAATCACCCGACTCAACAAAAGCAGGTGACTCGACACAACAAGACAAACCAAATGACTTCGGTACAAAAGACTAACTCTACACAACACAACAAAATGACCCAATACCCAAGTCGAAACTAGCATTCATAAATGCTTAAAATAGTCGTGCCATCGCCATATCTGGGTAAATCGGCGCCATCGCGGTGGTTCATCCCCGATCACATCACATTATCCCCACAAGTTCAGCGATCAAGTGCCGATAGACTTTCTTTGAGTTGGTGCGGCGATGACCTTCTTGTCAATCGAGATCTTGTATTTAAATTGGCGAAGCGAAGCAACCATCGTTGACATGGACCGACTTGATGAAAGGCCTGATGCTTAGCCGGATCATGGGAGTAAGGAGTCTATCTGGCGATGGTAGCGGCTCCAAGGGTTTCAAATCCTTCTCTAATTAGGACCCTCAGCGCGTGATAGAGACATGTCTGAGTGGTCGAACACCCTCGACTGGAGGTGGGTGTTTTGAGGTTTGTGGAGTTTTCTTTGGATGCACCGGCAAAAGGATTGGCGGCGTTATTTGGGTTTTCTTGATCTTTTCGAGCAGGATTAGAAATTTGAAAGGAACATTCTGGTACAAAGGCCCTTCTCGGTTTGCCCTTGATTAATTGCTCTCATTACGAGTGGCGAAAGTTTCATCCAGTTTTGTAACAAGCTGCGAACTTGCTCTTTGTTCGATCCCTCGGCTTTCAAAGCCTCAATATCCCAGAAGGTGTTCATAGACCATTGCCTACTACCTTGTTCTTGATCGCTCCACTTTGTCAGAAGATTGGCCTTCTTCCAAGTAACCGTCCCCAAAG